>CM077086.1:30641010-30964685 GCA_039513925.1 Platanthera zijinensis
TCAAAAAATGATAAGCATTTTTTAGTCCAAAGGGCATAACTAACCATTCAAAATAGCTAAGTGGACATGTGAATGCGGTCCAAGAATCACTATTGGGATGCATTCAGAATTGCCAAAACTCAGACTTAAGATCAAATTTACTAAAAGTGTAGTGGTTCTGAATATTATTCAGTAATTCGATTTTATTTAGAATATTATAAGCATCGTCCATGGTATTATCATTTAAACATCGGTAATCTATGACCATTCAAGATTTTTCATGAGTCTGTTCACTGTGTTTGTTGATGATAAAGGTTGGACTTCTATGAGGGCTATTACTTTGTGTAATAACCTGGAGTTTTAATAGTTCATCAATATGCATTTTAAAATCAGCGATGTTTTCATTAGTGGCTTCAATCTTTTTAGAGATGATACAAAAATTATTATCTTTAAGATGGAGTTGGCAAACTAGTTTATTTCATTCCCAATAACATCATGGGTTATAAGCGAATATTTCATATTTTTCTAACGTGCTAATAAGCTGATCAATTTCAAGATTGTCTCTCTCTATAAGTGTACACAATTGGGTCAGGAGAATTGAGTGGCTATGACTATTATGTGAGGAATTTTCAGCAAGATCATCATCTAACTCATCAAGCTAAGTTTGGTGTTCAGGCAAAAGTTTTAAGAGGGATGGTGTACAAACCCCTACGATAGGACAATGACAAGGACTAGATGCAGTGGTCTCACCAAGTTTTCGAGCAGTTTCTAGGGTGAAAGGGAATGCATGTTGGGTTAGTAAATGCATACTATGAGAGGTAATAAGGAAGTCGTGGTACCAATTACTAAGAAGATTAAGGTCGATAATACAGTCGATATTTCTAAGTTTGAGATCACGCAAGGTGATTTAGATAGGAAGGGAATGGTCATTTATCCAGACGCCAGTGTCACATTTATATGCATTTTCTAAGCGGTATCTAACTGAGTATCATAGTAAAAGAGTTGGTCATCCATTTGTTGGGCTTTAAAACATTCCCACTCCATTAGGTCTAGGATATTTAGGGCTGCCATTTCTATTTGAATATCTTGCCATTTGGAGGTATCTATTTCTAGCGTTAAATATGAGAATTATAATAGACTATGTTCTTTGTAGGTTGTACATTCTATATTATAGTTTGGCAAATAGTGAGTGTTAGATTTTGTGGAACTTGGCAAACTGGCGGTTTGATCAGGCGTTCTGGGGGATTGCGGTCTGGCAGGCTAGTCCAGGCGGACTGGAGGTTTAACAAACTGACAACTTAGTCCAAGCGGTTTGGCAGATTGATAGTGGTGGATTAAGCTCGGTGGTCTAATTCCAGCTGTGTTGCGGACTGCCTTTAGCTGTTTGGTCGGAGGTCTAGCCAGCTGTGTTGCGATCTCGCTCTGATTACACTATTGCGGGTTTGGTAAAGAGATAGTTGAAGTTGTTGTGGATAGAGGTCGCGGCCTGAGGAGCAGCTGAAGCTGCGGATAGAGGCAGAGCTGAAGCTACAGGTAGAGGCCATTGTTGCGTCCTGATGATCAAGGGAGCTGTCTTGGAGTTTGGAGGATTTGTACTTCTATCCGCTTATTTGGAGCGGACTACTGATAGTGTTTGGTGGCAGTAGACTACTAGTAGAGACCGACAGATATAAGTGTGGAGCGGACAATGTCTAACCGCTCAGTTATAGCAATCTAAAAATTTTGTAACCGCCTAGACCACATGTTTTATTTTAGTCTCACATCATCGGTTGTATTTTCCTTCTTTCTCTTCTCCCTATAAATAGAGGGTCATACTCACGTAACTTAACTTTTTGTGGAATGAAAAGCTTGTTATTTAGATTTTTTCACATGGTATTAGAGCTCTCCTGATTCTTGTTGTTTTCGGTTTTCTAACCGCCCGCTTTGCTCTTTTGTGATCCTTGCGGATTTCAGTTTTCTAACCGCCCACCTCCAGCAGTTTCTTCAGTTTCTGTAGATTCCGGTTTTCTAACCGCCCACCGATATTTTCTTCTATCCACGCTGAATCTTTTTCTATCTGCCTTCTTCATGGAGGATAACGAGTACTCTTCTTCCAATTTATATGCATCTTCTTCTCACACTGCACCAACTATTTCTACTCCATCCGGCAACCTTTGAACTGCTTCCAAGTTAACTGGCTTAAATTATCTAGACTAGAGTGTTCTATTTGTATTCTTACTTAGGTCTCAACGCAAACGCCATCATCACATTGATGACCCTCCAGCTCGTGGATCTGTTGCCTTTGATGATTGGGATGCCAATGATGCTTTGGTCAGAGCATAGCTTGCTAATAGTCTCTATGATGAGTGCTTACCAGTTATTCGACATGATGAGACTGTTAAAGATGCTTGGGCCCATCATGCTTCTCTATATTCGAAAGGCGCTTAGACCTCGCGCATATACACGTTATAAGCTGTTTTTTTTTGCCCGCTCCACTTTGACTCCTGCTGCTGCTTATCAGGAGGTGCAAGCTCTTGGTGCTGAAATTCTACAACATTGTTTGTTCTCCGCCGATCTAGTTGAGCGAAGCGGATTCTCCCACTCTTGATGCCATTATTGCCCATATTGCGGTTGTTACCACTCTTCTTCAGCGCCCTCTTCTTGCCTCCTCAACCCAACCTGATATATTTTCTCATCAGGTTCGCTCTGGTAATTCTAGCAGTCGTGGAGGTCATAATGGTAGGTGTGGTGTGTCCCGTCATGTCTGCTCTCATTGGGGCAAGACATGCCATCTTGTTTATCCTTGCTGAGCTAAATATCCTCATCTTTGTCTGTATGCTGGTGATAACACAAAAAAGTCCAAGTCTCTTGCTTCTTCTTCTTTTAGCAGTGTTAATGTAGTCACTCAAGGTAAGTAGCCGATTGATTCGGGAGCTACTAATCGCATGATAAGTGATTCTGGTTTATTCTCTTGCTTGAACAAGCATAACTGGTCTCCTCCAAGTTTTTGTTATGGATGGTAATCCATCTCTTGTATGTGGGACTGGTATAGTTTGTGTCACTTCGACTTTGCGGCTTGAGGATACGCTTTACGTCCCATCTTTTTTGTGCAATTCACTCTCTGTTCCTACTCTCTGTAAATTGTTGAACTGCACGCTTACCTTTACATTTACTACTTGTTTTTTTTTTAGGATCCACTCTCCAAGGAGAAGATTGCTAAAAGTATCTAGCGTCTACCTAAATCACCTAGAGGGGGGTGAATAGGTGATGTTTGCGTCTTTTTGTGGAACAAAAATTATCTTAAAGAACAAGCACATAAACGCATAGATATTATAGCGGTTCCCCGTGTTGGGTACGTCCACTGTCCTACCTCGCCTATCTCCCACGAAGGGCAGATTCGGCTACTTCACAAAACTCAGATTTCGTCAAATCTTACACCTCGAAGTCGCAACTCCAACACCTCGGAGACGACGCTCCTACAACTCGGAGAACAAACTCGCATACAACTCGATCCACAAACCGGATCTACAAACTCGATCCACAACCGTATCTACTCTCTCGATCCACAAACGGATCTACAAAACTTGGAGAAAAATCTCCTACACTATTCAAAATGAAATTACAACAATAACACATGATTACAAGTCTTGATCCGACGTTCTTGGGTTGATCTTGAATCTCGAAGATCTCGAAAACTTGAAATCTTTGGATCTTGAACCTTGATCTTCGACCAACAAGAACTGGAGTAGATTAGATCTTGAACGAAGACACGATCCATTCGAGGAAGAAGATTTTGCGACGTCGCGGCCGAACGAAAGATTTTCGCGAATGATGTATCATGCGGCCGGCAGTTTCTTTTTCGGGAAGTTCTTGAAATTCGAAAAAAGCAATTAGGTTTTGATCCATGTTGGTTTCGAAATTACCCTAGATATATATAGAGAGAAAATCGAAACCAAACATCTATAAAATGTTTCCAAAAATGAACACTAGAAAAACACTGTGCTTGGCCGACGGTTTCGAACCAAAGAAAATTCAGAAAATCGGCCTAAGGAAAATTCGGCGGAATTCGTCGAATATCATAGATGATACTCGGCGAATATAGTAACGATATACGCCGAATATGCCTTGGACAGAATTTCAGAAAAGTTGACATATGGCTCTTCATACCCGACGAGTATCGTCTGGGATACTCGTCGAATTCGGCGAGTATCTCTAGTGATACTCAACGAATTCGGTGAGTATCGCCAGTGATACTCGGCGAATTTGCCTTGGTCAATTTCTATAAATCCGGAGAATTTACCCTAAGTATATACGACGAATTCGACGGGTATTGGGAAGCATACACAATGAATTCGGCGAGTATCAAGGGGATACTCGACGAATTCGACGTGTATGACTCACCATACTCGCCGAATTTTACTTAGGTAAAATTCTTCAATTTTAATTCCTGGTTTTTGGCATTACTTGATCCTTCTCCTATACTTGGGATAGAAGTACACCACAATTGAGAGATTACACGTGAGTCAACACATTGGCCTACACAATGAAAGATTACATTGTATAGTCCTATGTTTACTGACCCACTGTAACCTGATATTGGTGTGTACTTAGCATTGTAGACCTGCAAGTACATACCTGAAAAGCAAAATCAAATACAGACTCAATTCATCTTAGCTTGACTGAACCTTTCTTCAAATAAGGGTTATTGGGGATGTAATACCCAACAATTACTACTGGCACTGAAAGCAATGGGCTCTTCTTCCTAGACAATGTCATTGCTTCTTCACTTCTCTTCTTCAATGGCATCTTCGCCTTGGTCATCCTCCTCTTTGTCTCATCTACCAACTCCTACCAAATTTGCCTAAGGAGGACTCCTATTTGAACTGCGAGTCCTGCGAACTTGGCAAGCATCATCGTTCTTCTTTTCTAGTAAGACAAGAACGTAGATCTTCACATCCGTTTGAACTTGTTCATTCAGATGTTGGGGGTCCTGCTCCTGTTAGGACTGTTGGTAAGGGGAGTTTATATTTTATTACATTTATTGATGATTTCTCTCGATGTACTTAGTTGTATCTCTTAAAAGAGCATTTTGAACTTTATTATGTATTCACGACCTTTTATAATGAGATACAAACTCAATTTGATGTTTCTCTTAAAGTTCTTCAAACTGATAATGCTCGAGAGTATCCTAATCAATAATTTTCTGATTTTTGCATGCATCAGGGCATAGTTCATCAAACTAATTATCCCTACACATCTCAACAACATGGGGTTGCTAAGCGCAAAAATTGACATCTCCTGGATATTACTCGCACACTTCTCACACAGATGAATGTTCTTTGCTCGTATTGGGGACATGATGTGTTTCATTCCTGCTATCTCATCAACCGTATTCCATCCTCAGTTCTTCAGGGCCACACGCCATTCTCCATTTTACATCCAAGAGCTTGACCTTTTTCTTTACCTCTCCGTGTTTTTGGCTGCACAACGTTTGTGCATTCTTCGTCTCCTGGTCGTGACAAGCTTTCACCTCGCTCAGTAAAGTGCATCTTTCTGGGCTATTGCCCAATCCAAGAAGGGTATCAGTGCTTTGATCATCTACTAAGGAAACAATTTGCTTCTCTTGATGTTACATTCTTTGAAGATATGTCTTATTTTACTCGAGCTTCTACTCTCTCACCATTTGATACTTCACTGTTTCTTCCTATTATTTCTGCACCTTCACCTGTATATGTTTTACCATCTACGCCATTATCTCCTCTTCTCATGCCAGTTCCTTTATCTTTGCCTCTATCTTCCGATTCACCCTTACCTCTTAATCCATTGTTGATAGTTCCCAAGCTAGTAATCTCTCTGATAGATGGATCTACTATAGAAGACAAGCCAGATCTTGACCTTCATATTGCTATACGAAAGGGAGTTAGAACGTGCACTAAACATTCCATTCATGATGTTGTGTAATATGCTCATCTATCCCCAGCTGCAAGGATATTTGCTCTTGCTCTCTCGACAAATGCTGTCCTGGTTAATTATCAGGAGGCTCTTGTTATTCCCCATTAAAAAGCGGGAATGGATGAAGAAATGAAGACCTTAACTGAAAGGTATACTTGGAATCTTGTCCCCACTCCTCTAGGTGTGGATGTGGTTAGTTACTGGTGGGTCTTTGTCATCAAGTTTCATCTAGATGGCATTATTGATCTCTATAAGGCTAGGTTTATTGCCAAAGGCTTTACTCAAACAAATGGTGTGAACTTCTTTGATATATTCTCACCAGTTGCTCGTATCAGCACTATCTGTGTTCTTTTCTATGTTGTTATTAACAGAGGTTTGGAGATGTGTCAGTTAGATGTGAAGAATGTCTTCCTGTATGATGATCTACAAGAGACGGTTTACATGGAGCAACCTACTGGGTATGTTGCTTAGGTGAGCCTCAGGTATGCAAGTTACGGAAGGTCATTTATGGTCTAAAGCAGAGCCCACTTGCCTAGTTCGAGAAGTTCAGAAAGGTTGTATCTCTTATTATCTTCACTCGAAGTTCTGTTGAACACTCTCTTTTTATTCGCAAGACTACTAAAGGGCTTGTGGTTCTTGTTATCTATGTGGATGATATTCTCCATACTGGTGATGATAATGAAGGAGTTGATCTAGCAAAAAGGCATATTCGGTAATATTTTGTTACAAAAGATATGAGCTCTCCTAAGTACTTCCTTGGATTAGAAATCTTGCGGAAACATAACTCTTTGGTGCTCTCACAATGGAAGTATGCACTAGATCTTTTAAAAGAAACTGGTCTTCTTAGGGCAAGAACTGCTCATTATCCTATGACCGTGGGCGATGATAAGAGTTGGGCGGAGGATTCACCTCTTCTTGTAGATAGTACTATGTACAGACGACTTGCGGGCAAACATATCTATCTGACTGTTAACAGACCTGATATTTGTTATGCAGTAGGGAAGGTCAGTCAATTTTTGCAAGCTCCCAAAGAGTGTCATCTTCGTTTCGCCTTGAAAATTATGGAGTATATGAAAGGATCTCCAGGGAAGGGGTTATTGTTTCGAAAACATAAACATCTGAAGGTTAAAGCATATTCTGATGCTAGCTATGCTGACAATAAAGAAGATAGAAAGTCTACTTCGGTTTTTGCACCTTTGTGGGAGAAAATCTTGCCAGCTGGAAAAACAAAAAACATTCTGTTGTGTCACGGTCAAGCACTAAACTGTGTACCGAAGCATGACATCAACTGCTTGAGAGTTGAAATGGTTGCGTGCCTTTATGCTTGACTTGGGAGAGATATATGACCATCATTTACCTATGTTTTGTAACAACCACTCTGCAATACATATATCAAAAAAATCTAGTTTTTCATGATAGGACAAAGCACATTGAAGTTGGTTGTCAATTCGTCAGAGAAATTTTTTTTAAGAATTAAATCTATACTCCATTCATCACTTCTAACAAGGAGCTTGCAGACATCCTTACCAAACCAGTGTTCGCTTCTCTTTCAGTGTCTGTGACAAGCTAGACATGGTTGACATAAATACTCCAGCTTGAGGTGAGTGTTATATTTTGTGGAACATGGAGGACTGGTGGTTTGATCCGGCGGTCTGGAGGATTTGCGGTCTGGCGGCCTAGTTTAGGCGGACTGGAGGTTTGGAGGACTAACAGCTTAGTCCAAGCGGTTTGGCAGATTATAGTGGTGGATTAAGCTTAGCAGTCTGGTTCCAGTTGTGTTGAGTACTCAGCTTCAGCGCTTAGTCCAAGCACTGAAGCTGAGTACCGAAGCATGACATCAACTGCTTGCGAGTTGAAATGGTTGCGTGCCTTTATGCTTGACTTGGGAGAGATATATGACCATCATTTAGCTATGTTTTGTAACAACAAGTCTGTTATACATATATCAAAAAATCTAGTTTTTCATGAAAGGACAAAGCAAATTGAAGTTGGCTGTCAATTCGTCAGATAAGAAATTTTGAAGAATTAAATCTATACTCCATTCACCACTTCTGACAAGGAGCTTGCAGACATCTTTACCAAACCAGTGTCTGCTTCTCTTTCAGATGTCTGTGATAAGCTAGACATGGTTGACATAAATGCTCCAGCTTGAGGGGAGTGTTAGATTTTGTGGAACTTGGCGGACTGGCGGTTTGATCCGACGGTCTGGAGGATTTATGGTCTGGCGGCCTTGTCTAGGCGGACTGGAGGTTTGGCAGACTGACAGCTTAGTCCAAGCGGTTTGGCAGATTGCAGTGGTGAATTAAGCTTGGCGGTCTGGTTCCAGCTGTGTTGCGGATTGCCTCTGGCGGTCTGGTCAGAGGTCTAGCCAGTTGTGTTGCGGTCTCGCTCTGATCACACTATTGTGGGTTTGGCATACAGATAGTTGAAGTTACTGCGGATAGAGGCTACGGTCTGAGGAGCAGCTGAAGCTGCGGGTAGAGGCAAAGCTAAAGCTGCGGGTAGAGGTTATTGTTATGGCCTGATGATCAAGGGAGCTGTCTTAGAGTTTGGCAGATTTGTACTTCTATCCGCTTGTGTGGAGCGGACTGCTGCTAGAGTTCAGTTATAGCAGACTTCTAGTAGAGATCGGCAGATACAAGTGTTGAGCGGACAATGTCTAACCGCTCAGTTATAGCAGTCTGAAAATTTTGTAACCGCCTAGACCGCATGTTGTATTTTAGTCTCACATCGTCTGTTGTATTTTCCTTCTTTCTCTTCTTCCTATAAATAGGGGGGTCATACTCATGTAACTTAACTTTTTGTGGAATAAAATGCTTGTTATTTAGATTTTTTCACTATGAGGAAGCTAAATGTCTAAGTACCTTTCGATATTCGATAAGTGCTTTATTTCTCGGTTAAGTACTCTGGCTAAAACATTTCCCTTCACTACTTCTATTGATGTTTGGTATATTTGCCAATTTTCTACTGCATTTGTTAAATTTTTATGTATTTGTGTTGCTATTTGTTCTAAATCACTAATTATTTTCTTTTGCTCAACTAATTTTTTTTCTACTTTGCTAAGTAATGTTTTTAGAAGTTGGAGTTCATCGGTAGAATTATGTCGTAAATTGATAGAATTATTATTTGCTAAAAGAAGTGATCCATTTGCTTGGCAATTCAGAAATGCAAAATGTGCTGCTATATAGTCAATAATGTTATTGATGTTCTTGCTTCGTTTGAAATTTCATAAATTATCAAGGAGACATTGATGGAGCTGAGTAACCACATGGTTAGTGCGGAATCGTAGATTACTGCAGGTTGGTAAGTTTATAGTTGGAAGAGGTCAAATTAGAAATGTGATTTTTGCTGTAAGTCCATCTGCAAAAAAAATTAATCATTGTCATAGTTAGGGTACTGACATAGCCAGGGTACTATCACGGTCAGGATATTGTCGCAGTTGGTTGTAGGGGCGGATCCCTTTGTCTATCACTTGTGTGTGTGTGTGTGTGTGTGCGCGCGCGCGCTCTCTCCTCCCCTGCCGTCGGCGTCAATTCTCAACGTTGCTCTTCTCCATTCGACGTCGATTCTCGGTGGCTTTATTTTCCATTTAGGAACCACCGACTCTTGCTTTGGAGAAGGTTTTCATCCCTATAGTTTCCAAGCCTGCTTCGGAGAAGAGAGCTGCTTTGTGCGTTTTCTCTTGCTCTGGATCTGTAGATTTGGGCCTTCTTCCTCCATCTTTTGTGAAACCGCTGCACACTCCTTGCTCCCCAACTCATGTTAAGTGGATGTTGATTAGGGTGGGAAAATGAATGTTATTCATACATGTTAATTTCCTATAGAAGCTTAGAGTTTAACAAGTTCTATATGAGATTATTTTATGTGCATTTAAAATTATTCATATATAGTTTGAGTACAAATATTATGTTTCGTTACAAATAGAATTTCATGAACTACAAATATTCATGAATTACAAATATCAAGTTATGGGCGTCGATAACAACACACAAAAATAGTTTCGAACATGAAATTGGATGAAGTTCCTTAGGTGAGGTCGGCCACGGACGAAGGTTATAACTACCACGTTCACAGCCGCCACCAATGTGCCAAAGGGAGCATAAATCATCCAATCGGGCAATTTCGGAACTAATTTATTTAGGACAATGTTATAAACAGTCTAATTTTAGCTATTTGCAGTCCACTGATGCCCACGGCCCGTAAAGATATTCACAATCCATCTTTGCCAACGAAGTTCATTGTGGACTATTGAGTTCTACGAACCTGATGCCATCATGGTGTCAAATCACTACCTGCGGGAATTCTTCCTATAGATAAGCATCGTCGTCAAAAGCTTCCCTTAAGACGCCATCCACTTCGTCTACAACTTATAAGTGCAATCAACCAAGGACCATAAAGTAAACACTTCTTCACCACCAAGGTTAAACCAGCGGGTGCAAACCCCGCTTTTGAACTTGAGGGCGGAGACGGCCGCTTGAAACGGAGCTTTTCCCCTGCTTTTCCTCTATCCGGCGGGTGCAAACGAAACAAACGCAACCGTCGCTCATCTGTTTACGCGCCGTCCGGCGGCGTTTGCTCCAAATGGAGGCGGTGAAACGCCTAACCAAACGAAGCCTAAAGCTTTGTCAAACTTGCATGACATGCAATGTATACGCATAAAAATACCTATGCTGTCCAAAAATAGAGCATCCTTGGCGGAAAAATAGAACATCAGTCATGAAAGAACAGAGCATCTGTCGTGAAAAAATAACCATCCAAACCCATCCTCGACGGCGAGAAGAAGTCGTATTCTCGTCGGTGTCGTACTAGCCGGCCACCATCATATACAAGAGTGCTTCTTCTTTTCTACCTTTTCTCACTTGAGAGAAAAAATGTGATGACTTTTTAACTCTTGGTCTATAAAATGGGCGCATATTTTAAGCACGAGAGCAAAATTGAGAAGCCTCATCCAGTTTATGTGTCAAGAGATGAAGGCTTCGTTTGGCTCGACGTTTGGAGAAAATGCCGCCGAAAGGCAGCAAATCAAATGAAGCTCCGTTCGCGTTTGTCGTGTTAGCTCCCGCGGCAAGGAGGAAAAGCTGGGCTGCTGATCCGTTTCAATCCCTGCCTCCCACTCTCCAGTTCGAGATCGGCGGTTCCACCCGCCGTTTGAACCCACCGCCACCGTGCCAAATAATCCCGAAGTGTTGAAGAGTTAAAATATAACGCATTTCAAATAAAAAAGAGTTTCAAGAAGAGGCACTTCTTGAAGTGAGAGAATTTAGATTTTTTAAAGATAAGTATAACTATTTTAAAATTAGTTATAACATTGTCCATTATTTATAACAAAAATTTTATAAATTTTTGTTGGGGATGAGACCCATTTTATAACATTATGTGTAAACATAATCATACACTTATGATCTCCACCTCAAAAGAAGTGGGATCATGGGATTGACCGCGCGCGCGATCCCCGCGCCCGATCCCCCGCGCACTGATCCCATCATGTGTAGTGGGCAAACCGCCGCGAGCCCCACCTCGCCGGCGGCGGGCGGCCGACCTCCTCACCGGACGCCGCCCGCTCGCCCCTTCCCTCGGTCGACGGCGCGGCCGAGGGGACGGCCGACCTCCTCCCTGGACGCCGCCCGCCCGCCCCTTCCCTCGGCCGACGGCACGGCCAAGGGGGCGGCCTCCCGGGCCGCCCCTTCCCTCGGCCGGCGGCGCCGCCTAGGGGGCGGCCGCCCGGGCCGCCCCCTTCCTCAGCCGACGACGCGGCCAAGGGAGCTCCGCCCAAGCCGCTCCTTCCCGGCCACCGTCGGCAGTCTTACCCTCGCCGGCGAACTCGGCGGCGAGTTCGTCGGCCGCCCGTGGAGTCCCGCTCCCGTCGTCCGATCGATTGGAAATGTCCCCAACCGTCAGATTTATGTATAACCACCCACTAACCACCGGATTAGTGGGGGGATTTAATCAATAATTTTATGATTTATTTAAATGGTCTCCAAATAGCGAAATTAATATATTAATATGCGCATTTAAACTATAATGAAAATAATCGTGACAGTGGTTATGATGTGTGGATAGTCGCGTAACTACCATAACCACCATCTGAAGCCTAAAAAGGAGCCACAAGCCTCCTCATTTCTCACATTTTCCCTCCGAGTCTTCTTCTTCTTCAGGTTGAAGCTCTGTCGAATTCCTCCTACGAGCAGCATCTGAGCCGCACCCGAGCTACAAGCAAGTCAAGTCAAAGACACCCGACGAAGCCAAACCTCTCAAGTTCCAAGTGGCCCCCGCAACCACAAGTTTAGGCTCTCCGCTCCCACATTCAGAATCAGCAAGTCACTAACTGAAGACCACCAGCGCGAAGCGCAATTTGTAACAACTCCCGGTGTGACGGTCTGTCGTATGTCATGTGTCAACTGTTCACTCACCCCAAAGTTGTAACGAGAGGTGGCCTGTAACCCTCGACTTCACAAACAAGTTGTAACAACCTGAAAATAGTGGACTTTGACCCGCACAGATCAGGTCATGCGGTTTTTTTACCAAGTTGAGGGGTTTTCCACTTTAAAACTCTGTGTGTACAATCGATCTACCTCATTGACTGTGTGTGCGCTCAACCATTCCGAGAGCTAAGACGGTGCAGGTTATTACGGTCTGACCGGGACGTCGAGTTATACCGCAATAGTTTGCCGCCGTCTGTGGGAAACGAGTTCCCAACATCCTCAGAGGACTGTACCCCCGGCACGACGGTATTCAAGATAGAACTTTCAACTCAATAGTTTCCAAGGAGCAGCTTCAATGGCAAATAGAAGCGCTCGTACAGCTGAAGAATCGGTCCCAGGGGGGCGCACTGAACCAGACACTCTTAAAGGCCAAGCTCAGACCTTGTTCCACTCTCTGAGGGAGGGAACGATCACAAACTTTGCAGAATTGACAAGACACTTCACTGACTAGTTCATCGCCAACCGAAGAATCGTTCGAGACCCCTCACATTTGTTAGGGATTCGACAAAACGAAGGAGAATCATTGAAGGAGTTCTTCTGTAGATTTACCGTAGAAGCTCGCCAGATTCTGGGAGTCGACCCAGAACTCTTGAGAGGAGTATTTCTTAAAGGGCTTCGCCCCAATGGTTTCTACTCGGCTCTGATGAAAGAAACTGTCCCTAGCTTCCCAGACCTTGAACACTGTGTGGAAGCGCAGATAGAGGCAGTTGAAGCCAACGAAGCACATTGTCAGCAGTTCAATGGAGACCAGAAACACAAAAGGGACATAGAACAATCTTCAAAAGTCTAGGAAGGAAGATTCCAGGAAGAACGTCGGAATGGCCAGCGACGACATGACTTTCAGAGGGACCAGCCACCCCAAGAATACACTCTGTTAAATACCACCTGCACGAATGTGCTTTACGCCATCCAGAACGAGCCGGCTCTACACCTCCCCAAGCAGCCTGCCCTAAATCCCAGAAGTGATCAGTCAAAGTATTGTGAATTCCATCGGGCAACCGAGCACACCACAGAGGAGTATGCAAGACTGAAGGACAAAATCGAGCATCTAGTTCGTCAAGGAATCTGTTGGGGATGAGACCCATTTTATAACATTAGGTGTGCACATAACCGCACACTCATGATCTCCACCTCAAAAGAAGTGGGATCATGGGATTGACCGCGTGCACGATCACCGCGCCCGATCCCCCGCGCACCGATCCCATCATGTATAGTGGACAAACCGCTGTGAGCCCCACCTCGTCCGCGGAGGGCGGCCAACCTCCTCCCCGGATGCCGGTCGCCAGCCCCTTCCCTCGACCGACGGCGCGGCCGAGGGGGCGGCCACCTGGGCCACCCCTCCCTCGACCGACAACGCGGCTAAGTGGGAGGCTGCCCGGGCCTCCCCCTCCCTTGGTCGGCGGAGCCGCCAAGGGGGCGTCCGCCTGGGCCGCCCCCTCACTCAGCCGAAGGCACGGCCAAGGGGGCGGCCACCCAGGCCGCCCCATCCATCGGCCGCCGGCATGGCCAAGGGGCGGTCGCCAAGGCCGCCCCTCCCTTGCCCGCCGGCGCGGCCAAGGGGGCGACCGCCCCCTCCCTTAGCCGTCGACATAGCCAAGGGGGCGGCCGCCCAGGCTTCCCACTGCCTTGGCCGACGGCGCGGCCAAGGGAGCAGCCGCCCGAGCCGTTCCTCCCTGGCCGTCGTCGGCAGTCTTTTCCTCGCCGTCAAACTCGACGGAGAGTTCGTCGGCCTCCCGTGGAGTCCCGCTCCCGTTGTCTGATCTGTTGAAAATGTCCCCGACCGTTCGATTTGCGTGTAACCACCCACTAACCACCAGGTTAGTGGGGGATTTAATTAATAATTTTATGATTTGTTTAAATGGTCTCCAAATAGCAAAATTAATATCCTAATATACACATTTAATCTATCATGAAAATAATCATGATGGTGGTTATGGTGTGCGGATAGCCGCGTAACCACAATAACCACCACCTAGAGCCTTTAAAAGGATCCCCAGGCCTCCTCATTTCTCACCTTTTTCCTCCGAGTCTTCTTCTTCCTCAGGTTGAAGCTCTATCGAATTTCTCCTACGAGCAGCATCCGAGCCGCACCCGAGCCTCACCCGAGCTACAAGCGAGTCAATTCAAAGCCACCCGACAAAGATAAATCTCTCAAGTTACAAGTGGCCCCCGCAACCGCAAGTTCAGGCGCTCCGCTCCCATGTTCAGAATCACCAAGTCGTTAACCGAAGACCACCAACGCGAAGCGCAATTTGTAACAACTCTCGTTGCGACGGTCTATTGTCTACCGTATGCCAAGTGTTCTCTCACCCCAAAGCTATAATGAGAGGTGGCATGTCACCCAGACTTCACAAACAAGCTGTAACAACCTGAAAATAGTGGACTTTGATCGACACAAATCTGGTCACGTGGTTTTTTACCCAGTTGAGGGGTTTTTTGACGTTAAAACTCTATTTATACAATCGATCTACCTCATTGATTGTGTGCGCGCTTGACCGTTTCGAGAGCTAAGACGGTCCAGGTTATTCTGGTCCAACCGGGACGTCGAGTTAGACCGCAACAGTTTGGCACCGTCTATGGGAAATAAGTTCCCAACATCCTTATAGGATTGTACCCCCGGCACAGCGGTACTCAAGATATAACTTTCAACTTAATAGTTTCCAAGTAGCAGCTTCAATGGCAAATAGAACCGCCCGCACAGCTGAAGCATCGGTCCCGGGGGGCGCACTGAACCAGCCCACTCCCATTCACTTATAGACATGCCCTCGAAGCAGAAACTGTCCTAGCCCCAGTAACAGCATTGGAGGGAAGAGTTCGACAGATGGAGGAGTAGCAAACTAAGATGCTCGCTCTGCTAAGAAATATGGGAGCGCCTCCTGCTCAGCCGCTTGCACCGGCCAATCTCCCTGCCTCCACCCAGCCATAGCCTAGCAAGAAAAGCCCCACAAAGAGAAATGTCAGAAGAACTCGCCAATGCCGCTAGTTCAACTCACACGATCCTCAGAGCAGTCGAAGCCAATCGTTGCGACCAAATCCTAGAAGAAGAACCCCGCTTACCGCTATGCAAAAGATTCATTCAGGAAGAGATACGGGAGGTGATCGCCGAGGAATATAGACAGGCTGGCCGGTGAGATATTCTCCCCCGTTGACCACTTCACCAAGGCTCCCTACTTGCACCCCCGATCTTGGCTCATCTAATCCCACATGGCTTCAAACTGCCGAATATCGAAACTTTCAACGGGACAGACGACCCGTTAGAACATGTCAACCACTTTACTACGATCATGAGGATCTATAATGCGTCTGACTAGCTACTCTGCCAAGTCTTCCCAGCCACTCTTAAAGGCCAAGCTTGGACCTTGTTCCACTCTCCGAGGGAGGGAACGATCACAAACTTTGCAGAATTGACAAGGCACTTCACTAACCAGTTCATCGCCAACTGAAGAATCATTCGATACCCCTCACATTTGTTAGGGATTCGACAAAACGAAGGAGAATACTTGAAGGAGTTCTTCCGTAGGTTTACCGCAGAAGCTCGCCAGATTCCGGGAGTCGACCAAGAACTCTTGAGAGGAGTATTTCTTGGAGGGCTTTGCCCCAAGAAATAGAACGCATTCTCGAAGAAGGTCACATCTGTGGATACGTATTGCTTGCGAAGAATGGGTTCAAAGCAACAATAGCCTTTCTGAGTAGTAGAGTAACCCAAAAAGACACACTTGGGGGCACGTGAGGCGAGTTTGTCATGAGTAGCGGAAGGAGTGTGCACAAAAGCCGTGCACCCAAAGATACGCAGAGGGAGAGGAAACGGATCCTTGCCTGGATAGAGATTGGAGAATGGGGTTTGTCTGTGGAGAACCGTGGATGGAATGTGATTGATGAGATAATAAGATATGAGGAAAGTGTAGCCCCAATAGGAGCGAGGAACTTGCATTTGTGTCATCAGAGTGCGAGCAACATCGAGGAGGTGACGGTTTTTGCGTTCCACCACCACATTTTATTGTGAGGTATAGACACAACTAGTTTGATGAATAATACCATGTTGCATACAGAAAGAAGAGAAATCATTACTAAGATATTTCTTAGCATTGTTAGAGCGAAAGATTTTAATTGATTTATCAAACTGATTCTTAATCATATTATAAAACGATGTCCATACAGAAAATAGTTCGGAGCGATCCTTTAAAAGATACACCCACGTACACCTAGAGAAATCATCAATAAAGGTTACAAAATATGAACAACTCCGACCTATGGTGAGGGTAGGAGCAGAACCCCAGATGTTAGAGTGAACTAGATCAAACGGTCGGGAAGATCCACGAACTTGCTTCGGTGGGAAGGAGGAGTGGTGATGCTTGTCAAGCTGATATGCGTCACAGTTGAGAGGAGGACTCTGCTGAGGAAGGTGGGGCAGAAGCTGACGAAGAAGTCGTGGAGGAGCATGAACAAGATGAAGGTACCACTGGAGAAGATCAGTAGAAGAGGAGGATAAGGAGGACAGTGCGTAAAAATTGTCGAGGAAGTAGAGGCCGTCGCTCTCAGTCCCAGTAGCAATCGTCCGTTTGGAGCCCGAATCCTGAAAAGAACAAGTAGTATAAGTGAATGTGACAGAGCATTGTAGTTGCTTGCAAAGAGAAGTAACAGATAACAAATTGCAAGGGAACTTGGGCATGTAGAGGGTGTCCGCCAAGCGAAGAAACGGAGTGACATGAACCACTCCTGTTCCATTGATCAATGAGAGAGAGCCATCCGCAATAGGCACCGGGGGCAACCGATCATGCTATTCTAGGAGATAAAAACATTGCGGATTGTCGGTCATATGATTTGTAGCACCAGAGTCGATCAGTCATTTACCTTGAGTAGCGACGTTGGCACTACCTGAAAATGTGAACACCAAGGCGGACGACTTCGAAGAGGAGGTGGAAGCATCCCCAATTGGTCGAAGATGAAGATGCTTCTTCCAGCAGCGATCAATCGTGTGGCCGGTGTGGCCATAGTGAGAACATAGAAAGCAGGAAGCACTGCGTTCGCCGAATGGGTGGTTGCGGCCACCAAAGCCACTCCGCTGAGTTTGGTAAGCGTAGTTGTCTGGTTGAGTATGGGAGGATAATAGCGGTCGTTGTAGCAGAGAGGTAACTGCGACAATGCGGGCAGTAGTGGCATTTAGGGTGGGAGACTCCGCATCGCCAAGGATCTGTTGACGGATCATGTCATAAGACTCAGGGAGTCGCAGAAAGTAGCACACAACCATAAGATCCTGGAAGTGTATGTGTTGCTCAGCCAAATCCGCAGAGAAGGGGCGATTTTGGAGAATTTTGGCTCTGAGAGCCTGAACTTATTGGTAAACAGCAGCAGGAGACATGGAGGGACGGGCAAAGAGGTTCACATACAGAGTATAGATGCGAGACGTCTGAGCCCCCTTGGAGTAGAGAGCGGCAAGATGAATCCAAGCAGCCTTGACCGTTTCATCATGACGGGTAGGAATTCATCAGAGAGACTGTTAGCCAGCAAAGTGCGGACAAGAGCGTCGTTGGCATCCCAATCGTCAAAGAGAGGGGAGCCTTCTGGAGGAGGGTCATTGGTGAGATGATGATGTTTGTGTTGAGAGCGGAGAAGCAAGGTGAAGGAGACACTCCAATCTGGGTAGTTGGGACCGATATGTTTGGAAACGGTGCCAAGGTTATCTGAAGGAGTAGGAGTAGGGCAAGGAGCGGCAACGGGAGTAGTGTTGGTAGAGATATCGGAGTTTGCCATAGAAACGAGCAGAGAGCAGTGAGAAGAATAAGACGCGGCGACTTAGGAACAAGTCGCGGCAAAAAGAACAGGTCGCGGTGACTTAAGAACAGTTTGCGGCGACTTAAGAAGTTGAGCAACTAGAAAAGGTGGGCGCAGCGACTAAGCACAGATCGCGTTAAGAAGAACATGCCACGACAACTTAAGGACAGGTCGCAGTGACTTAAGAAGAGGAGCAGCTAGAAAAGGAGGGCGCGGCGACTAAGCACAGGTCACGGTGAGAAGAAAAAGGAACCAAAGAGATTGTGCGCACAAAGGGCAACGACAAGGAGAGAAAGAAGTCATGTGAATAGGGTGCAAGTAGGCGGAATAAACAAGTCGCGAAGATAGGTCACGAGAAGAAGAATCAAGCCGCGCGGACAGAGAAAGCTCACTGAATCAGGAGGAAAATATCAAGTCCTTTGATACCATATGCGAACAGAAAGAAAGTAGACTGAAAATTTGGAGTAACAAATTTTATTATCCAAAAAAGGTGAGTATTACAAAGGTATAGTCTACCTTTTATAGAATAGAGGAGATGAGAGAGATTACAAATAAGCAATGTGGGACTAAATAATTACAAGTATATGCTGCTTTATAGAAAAATAGCCCGAACAAGTCGGGCGATTAGACAAATAGGCTAACCGCTCGACAACCACCAGAAGGAGAGAACAAGCTGCCATAGAGAACAAGCCGCCACAGGAGACCGCTAGACCGCCGGTCTCCAAGTCGCCTGAGACAAACGCCAGACCGCTCGGATACCAAATAGCAACAGCCCGGCTAACAAGCCGCTGGGATAAACTGCCAGACCTTCCGGCCTCCATACTACAACAGATCGCCCGGCCTCCATACTACAACAGTTTTTACTCAGCTCTGATGAAAGAAATTGTCCCTAGTGAAAGTGAGGGATAGATCTGACTTAACTCTAGAGGGGGTGAATAGAGTATTTTAAAATGTATTCACTTGTTTTTATAGCGGATTAAAAGTTAGTGATATATATAAGTATAAGAAGAAAAACACTGCACACAAACAAAAAAGTAATGACAAACCAGACGATACAAGGAATTTATAGTGGTTCCCCAATAAACTTGGGTACATCCACTCTTCTACCACCCTGATAGGAATCCACTACAGGTTTTTGATCAGGTGTCTTGCCACCACAGGTTTTTGCTCAGGTTTCCTATCACCAAAACATCAATTTTTCTAAGGGAGATCTAGCAATCCTTTGAGCTTTTGATCAGGTGCCCAAAAACCAATCTCAAGTCTTTTGATCAGGTGACTTGTGAACCAAAAAGGCTAATTTTTGAATGGAGTAAAAACCCTGTACACAGTGAAAGAGAAAAGTAAAAAGATGTTGTCTTTTCTGTCTCAAATCTCTGAGAAGACTAGTGGATTTGTTGATGATGTCAAATCTCCCCCTGAGTTGTATGGATCTGATCAGGAGTGGAAGCTTTGCTTTAGGGTGTAGGCCTTCAAAATGATGTTGTTCTTCAATAAACTTTTAGACTGCTTTTGATTAGTTGTCTCTTAAAATCCTGAAGTAGATGAAGAACTCTGTGTGTATAAAAGCTGTGTTGTGTTCTTCACTGATTACTGATTGCTCTTCTTTTTCACTGATTCACTAACTGTTGTTATTGCAATTTTCTTGTTGGATTTAGTGACCGGGCAGTCTGGTGACCTGTCTTGGCGGATTGAAGACCACACGGTTTGGCGGTTTCCCGTCAGCGGTTTGGTTGATGGGTTGTTGCTGTCTGGAGTCCAAGTGGTCTAGCGGTTTGTCTCAGGTGGCTTGGATACCGGGCGGTCTTGTGGTCTCCTATAGAGGCTTCTCTCTCTCTGGTGGTTGTCGAGCGGTTAGCCCTTCTCATCTAACCGCGTGGCTTGTGCGGTTTGTTTTTTGTATAGGCCGCTTAATCCTGTAAATTTTTAGTCTCACATCTCTAATTTGTATTCTCTCTTCTCTCCTCCATTCTATAAAAGGGAGGTCATACCTTTGCAATAGATACCTTTTTTGGATAATAAAATTTCTGTTAATCCACTTCCGGCTTGTTTTTAGTTCGTCTTTAACATGGTATTAGAGGACTCGATCTTTTACGCCTGATTCGGTTTCTTTTCCATCCGCCGGCTTGTTCCTCTATGGTTGTCTGTTCGAGCGGCTTCTTCTTCTTCTTGCTGCTCCCTGTGTGCGCAGCCTCCCTATGCGAACTCTATTCTGCTCGCACGGCTTGTTGCCTTCCCGCGGACTTCTCTCTATTCGCGCGGTCTTCTCTTCCTTCTGTTCGCGCGAGATGTTTCTAGCCGCTCGACCTCTTTCCCTCTACTTGGTTCTGCGGCTTGGTCGTGGGCTCTCTTGTCGCTGGTGTCTAACACCGTGACTGCTGCAACTCTCTCCTAACCGCGATGATTTCTCCCTATTCGCGCGACTTGTTCCTAATCCCGTGGCTTGTCTCCTCACCGCACGATTTCTTCCTGTTATTTTTCCTATGGCTCTGTCTGAAGCTTCTGCTGCCACCACGCTTGTTGCCAATCCGCCTCCGCCTCTTCCTTCTACTCCTTCTGGGAACCTTGGCACCGTTTCTAAGCTTGTCGACTCCAACTACCCGGATTGGAGCATCTCCTTCACCTTTATCCTTCACTTGCAACGCAAACGTCACCATCTCGTTGATGACCCTCCTCCTACCACTTCACCTCTATTTGATGAATGGGATGCGAGCGACTCGCTTGTGTGTACTTGGCTCGCTAATAGCCTATCTGATGAATGCCTTCCTGTCATCCGTCATGATGAGACGGTCAAGGCCGCTTGGATTCACCTTGCCGCTCTGTACTCCAAGGGGGCTCAGACGTCGCGCATCTATACGTTGTATACGGACCTCTTTGCTCGTCCTACCTTGTCTCCTATTGCTGCCTACCAACAGGTTCAGGCTCTCGGGGCTGAGATTCTTCAAAATCGCCCCTTTTCTGCAGATTTGGCTCAACAACACAAGCACTTCCAAGAGCTTCTGGTTGTGTGCTACCTTCTACGGCTTCCTAATACTTATGATATGATCCGCCAACAAATTCTGGGTGAGGCGAAATCTCCTACCTTAGATGTCACCGCAGCCCGCATCGCTGTTGTCACCTCTCTCCTTCAGCACCCTCTTCTACCCGCGCCTTCTCCACCAGACAACTATGCTCACCAGACTCAGCGGAGTGGCTCAAGTAGCCGTAATCACCAGTCTAGCGTACGTGCTCCTTCCCACTACCTTTGCTCTCACTGTGGCCGCACTGGCCATACTGTGGAACGCTGATGGTTGAAGCATCCCCATCTTCGCCCCTCGGGTGACTCTTCCACCTCCTCTTCCAGTCCGTCTGCCTCCGTGGTCACCTCATCAGGTAGTGCTCACATAGTGACTCAAGGTAAATGGATGATCGACTTTGGTACGACTAATCACATGACGGGCAATCCTCAGTGCTTCTCTCTCCTCGAACAACATGATCGGTTGCCCCCAGTCCTCGTTGTAGATGGTTCTCCCTCCCCGGTTCATTGGTCGAGAGATGTTCATGTTACTCCGTCTCTTTGCCTAGCTGATATACTATATGTGCCCAAATTTCCATGCAATTTATTGTCAGTTACCTCTTTATACAAGCAGCTTCAGTGCTCTGTGATGTTTACTCCGACTTCTTGTTCTTTTCAGGATCCGAGCTCCCAACGTACGATTGCTATTGGGACTGAGAGTGGCAGCCTCTACTTCCTCGACAATGTTTCTGCCTTATCCGCCTTCTCCTCGTCTTGTACGGATCTTCTCCAGTAGCATCTCCGCATTGGTCATCCTCCTCCACGGCTTCTACATCAGCTTCTGCCCCACCTACCTCCTTTCAGTACTCCTCTCAACTGTGATGCTTGTCAGCTTGGCAAGCATCACCGCTCCTTCTTCCCGTCGAAGCAAGGTTGGGGTTTTAACCGTCCGTTTGATCTAGTCCACTCCGATGTCTGGGGACCTACTCCTCCCCTCACCAATGGTCGGGGTAGTTCTTATTTTGTTACTTTTAATGATGATTTTTTAAATGTACTTGGGTGTATCTCTTATGAGATCGCTCTGAACTGTTTGATGCATGGATCTCTTTTTATCAATTAATTAAAACTCAATTTGGTGTTTCTATTAAAACTTTTCGCTCAGATAATGCTAAAGAATATCTGAGTCAGGCTTTTACCTCTTTCTGTGTGCAACATGATATTATTCATCAGACTAGTTGTGTTTATACCTCCTAATAAAATGGGGTGGCAGAATGCAAAAACCATCACCTCCTCGATGTCGCTCGCACCTTGATGGCCAAGATGCATGTTCCTCGCTCCTATTGGGGCTATGATATTCTCCTTGCCTGCTACCTCATCAACCGCATTCCCTCCATGGTTCTCCACGGCCAAACCCCATTCTCCATTCTGTATCTGGGCAAGGAGCCTTTTCCTCTCCCTCTCCGCATCTTTGGGTGCACTTCCTTTATGCATGCTCCATCTGCCACCCATGATAAGAACTCCCCTCGCTCTACCAAGTGTGTCTTTCTGGGATACTCCACCACTCAGAAAGGCTATTGTTGCTTTGACCTAGTTCTTCGTAAACAGTTCGTCTCTGCTGACGTCACCTTTTTCGAGAATGTCGCCTTCTTCTCGGATGACTCCTCCCTGCTTCCTCCAACTTCTGATACTCCTGATGTTCCCTTCATTCCTTCGTCTCCTACTGCGGTCTCACCTCCTACACCGTCTCTGTCTACTCCTCTCCCTCCACCTCTCCCTCCACATCTCCCTCCACCTCTCTCTCCCCTTCTCTGCCACCATCTCCCTCATCTCCGTCATCATTGCTCTCTACTCCCGGGCCAGCTCTCTCTACCATGGATGTTCCGGATGCCGAGGGACCCGCCGAACTAGATCTTCCAGTTGCTCTTTGCAAATGGGTGCGGACATATACCCTGCACCCCCTTACGGCTGTTGTTTCATATGATCGTCTTACCCCTTCTCGTAGGGCCTTTGCACTGGCTATCTCTGCCACTGCCACACCCCGTTCCTACCAGGAGGCTCTTGCTATTCCTCATTGGAAAAAGGCCATGGATGAGGAAATGACGACCCTAACTGAGCGGGGTACCTGGACTCTTGTTCCTCCTCCCTTCGACACCGATGTTGTTGGCTGTCGCTAGGTCTTTGTGGTCAAGTTTGGCCCAGACGGCACTATGGATCGTTATAAGGCTCACCTTGTTGCCAAGGGCATTACTCAGACCTATGAGGTTGATTACTTTGACACCTTCTCTCTCGTGGCTCGTCTCAGCACTATCCGAGTTTTCCTCTCTGTGGCGGTCAATCGCGACTAGCCCATTTCCCAGCTAGATTTCAAGAATTCCTTCCTTTATGGTGATCTTCAGGAGGCCGTCTACATGGAGCAACCTCCTAGGTATGTTGCTCAGGGGAAGACACGTGTATGCCGGCTGCAGAAGGCAATATATGGCCTCAAGCAGAGCCCTCGGGCTTGGTTTGATAAGTTCAACGGCATCGTGGCAGCTGTGTGTTTTGTGTGAAGCTCTGTCGATCACTCGTTATTCATTTGCAAAACCTCCTCGGGACTGGTGGTTCTTGTTGTGTACATCGATGATATTCTTCTCACTGGCGATGACCAGGAAAGTAGCCCTAAAAAAGCGGCATCTTCGTCAACATCTGGTCACGAAAGATATGGGCTCCCCGAAATACTTTCTGGGGATCGAAATCCCTCGGAAGCCCAACTCCTTAGTCCTCTCCCAATGTAAATATGCCCTTGATCTTTTAAAGGAGGTAGGGTTGACTGGAGCAAAGCCTATCTGATGCCCTATGACAACTGGATAAGACAAAACCTTGACAGATGATTCGCCTCCTCTTTTAGATATTATGCGGTATAAGCGTCTAGTTGGTAAGCTCATATATCTCACAGTGACAAGGCCCGACATTTTCTATATTGTGGGCAAGGTGAGCCAGTTCATGAAATCTCCTAGGGAGTGTCATCTACAGTCCGCCTTGTGGATCCTGGAGTATGTCAAAGCAGCACCTGGTAAAGGATTACTCTTTCAAAAGAATCGTTATCTGAGGGTTGAAGCATACTCAGATGCGAGTTATGCTGATGACAAAGGGGATCGCAAGTCAACCTCAGATTTTTGCACCTTTGTTGGGGGGAATCTGGTGATCTGGAAGAGCAAGAAGCAGTCTGTTGTTTCCAGGTCCAGTGTAGAAGTGGAGTATCGTAGTATGGCTTCGACCACTTGTGAGTTAAAGTGGTTACGGTCTCTCATGATGGATTTAGGAGAGGTCTACAACCATCCTCTACCTATGTTCTGTGATAACAAGGCTGTCATATACATCTCCAAAAATCCGGTCGTTCATGAAAGAACCAAGCACATTGAGGTCGACTGTCATTTCATTCGTGAAGAGATTTTTAAGGAACAAATTTACACTCCCTTCGTCACTTCTGATAAAGAGCTGGCTGAAATCTTCACCAAGCCAGTATCCTCCTCATTTCTTCATATTTGCGACAAGCTGGGCATGATCGATATATATGCTCCAGCTTGAGGGGGAGTGTTAGAGTTAGTGACCGGGCAGTCTGGCAACCTGTCTTAGCGGATTGAAGACCGCGCGGTCTGGCGGTTTCCCTTCAGCGGTTTGGTTGCTGGGCTGTTGCTGTCTGGAGTCCAAGCGGTCTAGCGGTTTGTCTCAGGCGGCTTGGAGACCGGATGGTCTTGCGGTCTCCCATGGCGTCTTCTCTCTCTCTGGTGGTAGCCGAGCGGTTAGCCCTTCTCATCTAACCGCACGGCTTGTGTGGTTTGTTTTTTGTATAGGCCGCTTAGTCCTGTAAATTTTTAGTCTCACATCTCTAATTTGTATTCTCTCTTCTCTCCTCCATTCTATAAAAGGGATGTCATACCTTTGTAATAGATACCTTTTTTGGATAATAAAATTTCTGGTAATCCACTTCCGGCTTGTTTTTAGTTCGTCTTTAACACTTCTGAAAAATCACTTTGTATATTGATTGCAGATTCAAAACTATTTGAATTTTAAATTCTTTCATTTAATCCTCTGCATAATTTCTGGGATCCTGAACGGCTAATTTTGTCTTGAATGCATTTCCCTAACTGTCCTAATAAATAAGATAGAGTAATAACTCTGTGAAAACCATAATTAATGATGTCAGGTAACGACTATATTCTTGAGAATATTTAGCATTAATTATCAGAGCATTACTGTCTTAATATAGTATAATTAGAAAACAAACTGGTATAGTCGAACTGAGAAACTGCAGAGAAGAATAGTCGAACAGAACCTGGAAGGAGTTAGTTGAACTCAACAATGATTTCGTCGACCTGAGCTCCAAGTTCGTCGAGCTAAGAATTCTCCTTCGTCGAGCTGATCTCCAAGATCGTCGAGCTGAAAATATACTTGCCAATCTGAGCTCCAAGTTCATCGGACTGAGATAGTCCTTCGTCGAGCTGAATTTCTGATATGAGATATCAGTTCGTCGATCTCAACTAGACTTTCATTGAGCTCAACTCAGAGAAGGAACTCTGAGTTCGTCGATCTGAGATCGACGATCGTCGAGCTGAGTTCAGCTATCATCGAACGAATTTCCTGTAATCATTTTAACTGCTTTTCCTTTGAAGTCTTCTGTCTCTAAAGTCTTCTGAAGTTCAATGGAGACCAGAAACATAAAAGGGACAGACAACAATCTTCAAAAGTCCAGGAAGGAAGATTCCAGGAAGAATGCCGGAATGGACAGCGACGGCGTGAATTTCAGAGGGACCAGCCACCCCAAGAATACACTCTGTTAAATACCACCAGCACGAATGTGCTTTGCGCCATCCAGAATAATCCGGCTCTACACCTCCCCAAGCAGCCTGCTGCAAATCAAATAATTGACCAGCCAAAGTATTATGAATTCAATCGGGCAACCGAGCACACCACGGAGGAGTGAGCAAGACTGAAGGACAAAATCGAGCATCTAGTTCTCCAAGGAATCTGTTGGGGATGAGACCCATTTTATAACATTAGGTGTGCACATAACCGCACACTAATGATCTCCACCTTAAAAGAAGTGGGATCATGGGATTGACCGCGCGCGCGATCACCGTGCCCGATCCCCCGTACATCGATCCCATCATGTATAGTGGACAAACTGCCGCGAGCCCCACCTCGCTGGTGGCGGGCGACCGACCTCATCCCCGGATGCCGGTCGCCCGCCCCTTCCCTCCGCCGATGGCACGGCCGAGGGGGCGGCCGCATGGGCCACCCCCTCCCTCGACTAACGGTGCGAGCAAGGGGGTGACTGCCCGAGCCTCCCCTCCCTCGGTCAGCTGCGCTGCCACGGGGGCGGCCGCCCGGGCCGCCCCTCCCTCAGGTGACGGCGTGGCCAAGGGGGCGGTCGCCTGGGCCGCCCCCTCCCTCGGTCGCCGGCGCGGCCAAGGGACGGCCGCCTGGTCCGCCCCTCCCTTGCCCGCCAGCGCGGCCAAGGGGGCGGCCGCCCCCTCCCTTGGCCGCCGGCACGGCCAAGGGGACGGCCTCCCAGGCCGCTCACTGCCTCGACTGACGGCGCGACCAAGGGAGCAGCCACCCGAGCCGCTCCTCCCTAGTCGGTAGTCTTTCCCTCGGCGGTGAACTCGGCGGCGAATTCGCCGGCCGCCCGTGGAGTCCCGCTCCCATCGTCCGATCGGTTCGAAATGTCCACGACTGTTCGATTTGCGTGTAACTAACCACCGGGTTAGTGGGGGGATTCAATTAATAATTTTATGATTTGTTTAAATGGTCTCCAAATAGCGAAATTAATATTCAAATATACGCATTTAAACTATAATGAAAATAATCATAATGGTGGTTATGGTGTGCGGATAGCCGCATAACCACCATAACCACCACCTGGAGCCTATAAAAGGAGCCTCAGGCCTCCTCATTTCTCACCTTTTTCCTAAGAGTCTTCTTCTTCCTCAAGTTGAAGCTCTGTCGAATCTCTGCTACGAGCAGCATCCGAGCCAGACCTGAGCTACAAGCGAGTCAAGTCAAAGCCACCCGACGAAGACAAATCTCTCAAGTTACAAGTGGCCCCAGCAACCGCAAGTTCAGGCGCTCCGCTCCCACGTTCAGAATCACCAAGTTGCTAACCGAAGACCACCAGCACGAAGCGCAATTTGTAACAACTCCCGGTGTGATGGTCTGTCGTCTGCCGTGTGCCAAGTGTTCTCTCACCCCCAAAGCTATAACGAGAGGTGGCATGTCACCCAGACTTCACAAAAAAGTTGTAACAACCTGAAAATAGTGGACTTTGATCGACACATATCCGGTCACTTGGTTTTTTACCCAGTTAAGGGGTTTTCCACGTTAAAACTCTGTTTGTACAATCGATCTACCTCATTGACTATGTGCGTGCTCGACCGTTTCGAGAGATTAGACGGTCCAGGTTATTCCGGTCCGACCGGGACATCGAGTTAGACCGCAACAGTTTGACACCGTCTGTGGGAAACGAGTTCCCAACATCCTCAGAGGACTGTACCCCTAGCACAGTGGTACTCAAAATAGAACTTTCAACCCAACAGTTTCCAAGGAGTAGTTTAATTAGCAAAGAGAAGCGCCCGAACAGCTGAAGCATCCGTCCCGGGGGGTGCATTGAACCAGCCCATTCCCATTCACTTGTAGACGTGCCCCTTAAAGCAGAAACTGTCCTAGCCCTAGTAACAGCATTGGAGGGACGAGTTCGACAGATGGAGGAGTAGCAAACTGAGATGCTCTCTCTACTCAGAAATATGGGAGCGCCTCTTGCTCAGCCGCCTGCACCGGCCAATTCCCTGCCTCCACTAAGCCATGGCCCAGCAAGAGAAGCTCCATGAAGAGAAGCGTCAGAAGAACTCGACGATGTCGCTAGTTCCACTCACCCGATCCTCGGAGCCAATCGTCGCGATCGAATCCTAGAAGAAGAACCCCACTTACTGTCGCGCGAAAGATTCACTCAGGAAGATAAGCAGGAGGTGATTGCCGAGGAATGCAGACAGACTGTCCGACGAGATATTCTCCCCCGTCGACCACTTCATCAAGGGTCCCCACTTGCACCCCTGATCTTGGCTCATCCAATCCCACATGGCTTCAAACTACCAAATATCGAAACTTTCGATAGGACAGACGACCTGTTAGAACACGTCAACCACTTTACTATGATCATGAGGATCTATAATGCGCCTGACCAACTACTCTGTCAAGTCTTCCCAGCCAATCTTAAAGTCCAAGCTTGGACCTGGTTCCACTCTCTGAGGGAGGGAACGATCACAAACTTTGCAGAATTGACAAGGCAATTCGCTGAACTGTTCATCGCCAACCAAAGAATTGTTCCAGACCCCTCACATTTGTCAGGGATTCGACAAAATGAAGGAGAATCCTTGAAGGAGTTCTTCCGTAGGTTTACCGCAGAAGCTCAACCGATTCCGGGAGTCGACCCAGAACTTTTGAGGAGTATTTCTTGGAGGTCTTCGCCCCAATGGTTTCTACTCAACTCTGATGAGAGAAACTGTCCCTAGCTACCAAGACCGCGCAGATAGCTGTAGATGAAGTCATCGAAGCACGCCGTCAGCAATTCGATGGAGACCAGAAATGCAAAAGGGACATGGAACAATCTTCAAAAGTCCAGGAAGGAAGATTCCAGGAAGATCGCCGGAATGACCAGTGACGACGTGACTTTTAGTGGGAGCAGCCACCCCGAGAATACACTCCGGTAAATACCACCAGCACGAATGTGCTTTACGCCATCCAGAACGAGCCGGCTTTGCACCACCCCAAGCAGCCTGCCCCAAATCTCAGAAGTGACCAGTCAAAGTATTTTGAATTCCATCGGGCAACCGGGCACACCACGAAGGAGTGTGCAAGACTGAAGGACGAAATCGAGTGTCTAGTTCGCCAAGGACTCCTTGGCAGATTCTTACAAAGACATGTCTAGGACCAGCAAGATCCCCCTAAGCATACAAGAGATCGGCAGAATGCCCAGCAAGGAGGAGCCGGTAGCAGGCAAATGATTGGAAATGTCGAAACTATCGTCGGACCACCGATTCTCTCTACCCAGATACTTTCAGTAAGCGCCCAGGGAGGCACTCACGAGTACAAAAGATGCAAGAAAGACTCCACCATAGCCTTTGGAGATGAAGACCTTGGGCGAATCTAGAAGCCCCCCCAGGACCCTCTCGTGATCAGCGCAGGGATCGGAGATCCCTATTACAAGGTCGAGTGGATACTCGTCGACAATGGAAGTTCGGTCGATGTCTTATTCATCTCCACTCTTCAGAACATGAGGCTTACCAAACAACATCTCACGCCAACAATAGGACCTGTATACGGTTTTTGCAATCATCCAATCCAAGTGCAAGGGATGATAAATCTACCAGTCACCATGAGAGAGTTTCCAAGACAAGCTACACACGAAATCCAGTTCGTCGTGGTGGATCCAAGCTCAGCCTACAATGCAATCTTCGGGAGACCCATTCAGTCTATCTTTAAATCAGTCCCCCACCTTGCCATGAAATTCCCCAAGAGTCGTACATGGGAACCAAGAAACAGCAAGGATTTGTTATTCTAAGCAAGCCCAGCCAGTAAAAGTCGCAGCCCTTAATATCAGCGACTCTTTATTCTAAACTTCCTAAAAAGTATTTTTATCACATTTGAAATCTATGACGAGTAAGAACCGCAAGCCCGAACACGTGTAGACAATCAGTTATTCAAACATTATGTTTATTTTTCAACAGTGTCCGACTAGTCTCAGGTAAGTCTAAGCCGCGAGCGATCCTCATGCAAAAGGTAAGACTAAGCCGCGAGCGATCCTCGTGCAAAAGGTAAGATTAAGCCGCGAGCGATCCTCGTGCAAAAGGTAAGACTAAGCCGCGAGCGATCCTTGTGCAAAAGGTAAGACTAATCCACGAGCGATCCTCGTGCAAAAGGTAAGACTAAGTCGCGAGCAATCCTCGTGCAAAAGGTAAGACTAATCCGGTAATGATCCTCGTGCAAAAGGTAAGACTAAGCCGCGAGCGATCCTCGTGCAAAAGGTAAGACTAAGCCGTGCACGATCCTCGTGCAAAAGGTAAGACTGCGTATGCAGTTTGAATACAAAAGCTATTCACCGAACTTGCCTTTCTACGCCAGGACGTCGTCAGGCCTGCCCCCCTCACGACCAAGTCGCGAGCGATCCTCGTGCAAAAGGTAAGACTGCACATGCGGTTTGAATACAAAAGATATTCACCGAACCTGCTTTTCTACGCCAGGATGTCGTCAGGGCCTGCCCCCTCACAACCAAGCCGCGAGCAATTCTCGTGCAAATTAAGTTGCGAGCGATCCTCATGCAAATTAAGCCGCGAGCGATCCTCATGCAAATTAAGTCGCGAGCGATCCTCGTGCAAATTAAGCCGCGAGCGATCCTCGTGCAAATTAAGCTGCGAGCGATTCTCGTGCAAATTAAGCCGCGAGCTATCCTAGTGCAAATTAAGCCACGAGCAATCCTCGTGCAAACAAGGTTACTAACCAGCTACAAGCACAATTACAGCCCCCACAAAGCAACATCACGAGTCAAACAACACTCATGCAAAAAGAAGAAAAAGAGTACAATCATCACGGCTACATACAAGAACATGCGCAAAGGCGCCAATTAAGAACCGTCAAAAAATAAAGACGACATAAAAGACAGCAGACAAGAAATACAAAAGATACAAACACACTAATACAAGGAGATAACGCCGCTACATATCAGCTGCGTCAACATCAGAACTCTCGTCGCCAGAGATATCATCAAAGCTAAGGCCAGAAACATCGCATCCCAAGATCCTGCCAACAAGACGAAAAGCCTTCGAGATCCCATGCCTGAGGGCCAACTCTCGAACGTCTTCCATCTGAGGCTCTACCTCCTTGCTCCATATCTCATCACGAACTTCCTTGCTAATCAAGCAACGATCCCACATATAATCCAGAGACTCCATGTACACCGTAAGACCAGTAACCTTCATCTCTGACACACGGCTATCAGAAGATAACGCCTCCACTTGGGCTTTCGCATTACAAAGCTCCGTCTCTAAATGAGAAGTCTCCTCTTGAGCACGCTTCAGTATCTGTGTAGTTCTTTCAACCAGAGATTTCTCCACCTCTAAAGATGCTCGAGTCTCCTCCAATTCCGCCTTCAGTTCTAATCCAATCCGGCGAAATCGAGAAACATCTCGGTCATGATCATCCCTCAGAGTGACAAGAGCGCCCGCCGCCGCTCGAAACTTCTCATGGTGGGCCAGATACATGTCCTTCAAACTCACGTAATGATAATTCCAGGTAACGACAATTTGAACCAGAGCTTCAATCTGCAAAAGAAAAGTCGGAGAAAAGTCAATGCAACACAACAATAAAGAAGAGCCAAGAATAAACAAGCTTGCTTACCACTTCATTCATCGCCTTAAAGAATAAGATAGCCTCGGAGCCGCCGTCTCTATAGGGGGAGCTCAGGGGGCAGATGATCCAAGCACATGTACCTCGGGAGGTGAATCGTCATGACCACCAGAAGGAGAGTCGCCACCCAGAGAAGCCGAATAGGGCACCGCACTATCGCTACCCCGAGAAACTATGGTGGTCTTCCGTTTCCGACCACAGTCTGAAGATGTCTCAGTAATCCACCCAGAGTCTGAAGAAATGTCACACCGCAACAAGCGCTTATCTTACACAAATGAAGAAATACTGAACAAACGGTTTGCCAACTTGCGAGGCTCTGCAAATCCAAGCACTGGAGAAAACACCCGCTCTCTCCCCTTTTGACGGCGACAACGATCAGGCAATGTGTTCCATAGCTCCGACAAGCTCCAAGAGTTCTGACATAACCAAATAAAGTATTTCTATGGTGACGGTCCGTCTGAATCTCAAAATCAAGTCAGCTCTTGTTACTATGAATTTCCACACGCTCACCACCGTCAGAGCAAACATTGCTCCAATCTCGGAAGCAGTCCAAAGAGAGTTTCCCGCCATGTTCGCGAAAGAAGACAACCAACCCCATGAGGCGTGCTACCCTAAGAGAGTAAACTGGGAAATCGACACGCCGCAAAATTTCAGAATCTCTATCACTTCCTCGCATAGGGGAAATCAGAATCCTTATCTCAAGGTGGTCTCGCAGATCGTCAACAAGCTACGAGGAGGATTTTGGACCCTCTCCTCAACATGTTGTATCTTCACTTCAAGTTCGGCAGGCAGGCCAAACCTTCTCCTCCAAATTGCAACCTGATCGTCGGTAAGGGAGGAGCGAAGACACATCGGCCTCGCAATACGCTTCGAGCCCTATCACAAAAAATATAAAATAAATTAAGACTAAAAGTCTACAAATCAAAAGTCATCCACCCCCGTCATACACAAAAGGCACGTTACTCGATAGAATACGACGCGCCCGAGCACGCACGCGCACCAGACACCCAGACAGGCAAGTGCACGACTGAATCAGGCACCCACGCACACACCCGCACGCCCACACGTGGCCAAGCGCACACAATCACGCATGCGAGCCCGCGCGCGCGCGCCCGCGCGCACCCGACACAGGTAGCGCGCGAGGCCGGGCGCGCGCGCCTGGGCGAGCCCACGTGTGCCCGCACGCGGCAAGGCGCGTGCGCGTGCGCGCCTGTGTGCTCCCACGCAGGCGCGCCCGTGCGGGTGCACCTGTACGTTGTCTTGCACGCGTCCGCGCGCGCTCATGCTTGCGTGCGTCCAAGACTATGTGCGCCCATGCGCGACCCAGCGCATGCATCCGCGTGCACCATCGCGACTACGGGTGTGTCAGCTTCCTTCCCCAGGCACATTCATCGCCTCTCCTCCACCATAATATATTCTAACATTTTTACCCGAGTTTGCAGGATGCCACTACTCGTCATCTCAAGTCCATCACCGCTCTCCATCGTCGCCGCCGTAAAAGATGAGCAAAAAAAAGATCCTTGTCTTTCTTCGTCTGAAGCGGTCTCGTGCAACAAGGATCTGGGGGCAATTATTGAGGATGAGACCCATTTTATAACATTAGGTGTGCACATAACCACACACCCATGATCTCCACCTCAAAAGAAGTGGGATCATGGGATTGACCTCGCGCGCAATCACCGCACCTGATTCCCCGCACATCGATCTCGTCATGCGTAGTGGGCATACCGCCACGAGCCCCACCTCGCCGGCAGCAGGCAGGCGGCCTTCTCCCCGGACTCCGGCCGCCCCCCTTCCCTCAGCCGATGGTGCGGCCAAGGGGCGGCCACCCCGGGCCGCCGCCTCCCTCGATTGACGGCGTGGCCAAGGGGGCGGCCGCCTGGGCCGCCCCCTGCCTCGGCCGACAGTGCGGCCACTGGAGAGGCCGCCCGAGCCGCTCCTCCCCGGCCCCATCGGCAGTCTTCCCCTCGCTGGCGAACTCGGCGGCGAGTTCGCCGGCCGTTCGTGGAATTCTGCTTCCATCATCTTATCGGTTGTAAATGTCCCCGACTGTCCGATTTGCGTATAACCACCCACTAACCACCATGTTAATGAGAAAATTTAATCAATAATTTTATGATTTATTTAAATGGTCTCTAAATAGCGAAATTAATATCCTAATATGCGCATTTAAACTATAATGAAAATAATCATGATGGTGGTTATGGGGTGCGGATTGCCGTGTAACAATCATAACCACCACCTAGAGCCTATAAAAGGAGCCTCATGCCTCTTCATTTCACTTTTTTCCTCCGAGTCTTCTTCTTTCAGGTTGAAGCTCTGCCGAATTCCTCCTATGGGCAGCATCCGAGCCGCACCTGAGCCGCACCCGTGCTACAAGCGAGTCAATTCAAAGCCACCTAACGAAGCCAAATCTCTAAAATTCCAAGTGGCCACCACAACCGCAAGTTCAGACGCTCCACTCCCACGTTCAGAATCAGCAAGTCGCTAACCGAAGACCACCAGCGCAAAGCGCAATTTGTAACAACTCCCGGTGCGACGGTCTATCGTCCGCCGTGTACTAAGTGTTCTCTCACTCCAAAGCTGTAACGAGAGGTGGCATGTCACCCTCGACTTCACAAACAAGCTGTAATAACCTGAAAATAGTGGACTTTGACCGATACAGATTCGGTCACGTGGTTTTTTACCCAATTGAGGAGTTTTTCCACGTTAAAACTCCGCGTATACAATCAATCTACCTCATTGACTGTGTGTACGCTCGACGATTCCAAGAGCTAAGACAGTCTAGTTTATTCCGGTTCGACCGAGACGTCAAGTTAGACCGTAACAGTTTTATAATTTATTTTGGCGATTGTTAACCACAATCCGTATTTGACTTGTCGCACCCCAATGTTAATCGCAACCCAAAATATTAACCGCAACCCGATATTTAGCTTCTCGCACCTCGTTATTAACCTGGAATCAATTGGTGAGGGGTGTTCCCCCTCCCGCTTCCTCCACGGCACCTTCGACACGCCCGCAATACCAGCGGCCTCAACTATAACATCTACCTCTCTGGTAGCCTCCAAAAAGGTCATGAATTGTCTCTAAAAATGATATGGATGCCATAGCGTAAGGCATAGTTCTCTGGTAGCCTAAAATTGCTGCCACCGTAATTTCTCCTAGCCTTGCTGCTAGAAGAGCATGAGGCTTGGCAAAGATTTCTTTTACTTGGTTCTCCCCATTCAACAAAAACATCCTGACTTCGCCAGCATGTTTCACTTCCTACCCTTTCTCTGTCGTGCAACCACTGTCAATGTAGCAAACCACCAAACATTCTTGAAAAACCCATATCTGTAATGTAATGCTGGAGCTAGCGTGAAGACCGATCTACTCTGTTTTAATTTCGTCTGGATTGTAGACAATCAACAGTTCTGGTGTACTGATCCCTAGGTAAAGGGTGCCCCTGTGAATTTTCGACCATCGCCGAGATGCACAAAAGTAGAAAATCTCTGGTTGATGGAGCTCGTGGAGACAGCCATTAACCATGGCGTATCACCGAGAGGCACAAAGGTAGAAAATCTCAACCGCCTCCCAGCCTTTCTCGCATGAGCTGGAGGAAAGAGAGGGCGGCTTCAGTAGGAAGAAGAAACATCCAGTTGCGGTTAACACTAAAAAGTGTTTTCTTTTTAAAATTTTGAAGTACGGATAACCAAATATGAACTGCGGTTAACAATCTCCTTTATTTTTGTCTTTACTAAGGGCCCATTTGACAAACCAGTATGACTCCATTTCAGCCAGAACGGACCTGTACAGTATTCCAAGAAATTGTTTTGGTTGGAGCAATTTTAAACCGGCCGGTTGAAAAGGACAAAACCCCCTCGTTTTGAGGTTGGAGGAAAGAGCACCAGCGCGCTGTCTGCAACCCGTCGTTCACCTTTTCCTCTCCTCCTTCACTGTAAACTACAGTGTTCCAATAATCAGATCTTCCCTCTTCGCCGATATTCCAAGTAAATGACGGGATTTTCTAGCGCCGATCTTCCCCTTCGCCCGTCTACAACTAGTAAGGTCATTCTAAACCCTAAACCAGATGTTTCCCCCTACACTATAAAGGCGTATCCTCTGATTTTCCTGCTTTGCCGACCTTTTTCAGAGCCGATCTTCCTCCAGGGTCGAGCTTCCTCCTTCAGAGCCGATCTTCCTCCAGGGTCGAGCTTCCTCCTTCAGAGTCAAACTTCCTCCAGGGTCGAGCTTCCTCCCGCCGAGCCGATCTTCCTCCAGGGTCGAGCTTCCTCCTTTAGAGCCGATCTTCCAAACCAAAGAGCATGCATGGTTAATTTTCCTTATCTTCCTTATCTTGCATTTTGAATTATTGGAGTATGCCATGTGTTTTTGTGATTGTTTAGTTGGAATTTTTTGTCTATACCGGCTTACATCCCTTCAGCACAAATTAAATGCATTGCTTAGTCAATAATAAGGGATGTGAACTGTTGAAATCGAAAAATCGGTTTCTGAGGAGTTTGACCCTTGGGGAAGGGGTGATCGCACACTTACTTCTCTCCTCAAGAGCCCAAATGACTAAGAAAAAAAGACCAGGGACAGACCCAAGGCTCCAGCACGGAGGTCCCACCACACACCCGGAAGATCTTAGAGCGCTTCCCCTCCTTAGCCAAGTGTTGAAGCTAAGGTACCTCAGAAAGTGCTAGAAGACCAGGCACAAGAACAACGTGTCCTTCTGAGGTACCCCTTGGGTCCTATTTATAGGAAAAGACGGTCTGCAAATATCCAACCTTCACTGTTTTCGAGGACTATAGGCAGTCCAAAGGGGGTAGCATGGTAAAAATACACCATAAATGAGGGGCGAGATGGCCCTGAGATAGCGTCCACTCGGCAAGGGCGGCGAGTACTGGAGCGGAAAAGCTTCACCCCACGCCGAGGTAAAAAGCGGCGAGGGAGCTCGCCCCACTCAATGCCATAGGCCTAGCTTGCCTCACCTTGGGCCTGGGCGAGTTGGCTCTGAAGCCTCTACTCGCGAGTGATGGGCAGACTGGCACTCGCCCGCCCCTTGGATCTGGGCGCGCATGTACTCAGCCAGATCTGCTCGCCCGATGAATTGACTTCCTTTCGTCGGTCTCAGCTCCACGAACTCCGAGCTCGGCCCGACGATTGTCGAGCCCGTACTCGGCATGCTGGGCTCGGCATGCTCCATTGAACTCGCCTGGGGCTCTAGGGCGGTCTGAGCCGGCCGGTTTGGCTCCTATTAGCCCACTTGCTGGATACGGGATTGTACATGAACAATTACCAAAGTCCATATTGTACATCCATGAAAGAATCCATGCCTCCTTATAGCAGCACTATGAGAGTCCATATTGTCCTACTTTGTGCACCCTACCAATATGCGTGTTCTTAGGTATTATGATGGTTAAAACTAAAGAAGGAGGAATTGCAGCACTGTAGGAGTCAAATGAAGATATGTTATTCTGTAATTTATGTATATCAGAGATTGCGCTAAGTAATAGACTGACGACACGCCTGGCTAAGGAGGGTTGGAAAAATGTAACTGCTATGTTTCAGGAACGAACATCAAAAATGTATGTCTGCATGCAGTTTAAAAATAAATGGGACTAATTGAAAAAAGATTGGAAATTATGGAAAGAGCTCAAGCATGGGGCAACAGGTTTAGGGTAGGATTCAACAAGGAGAACAGTTGATGCATCAAATGATTGGTGGAAAGAGAGACTCGAGGTAAACATATTTTCTATAGTTTTTAAATTGCTAGTTATAATCCAAAGCTTATTTTTCAACATGACTTTTACGTTGTTACAGTTGCGAAAAAATTTCGTTACGCAGGCATTCCACTCGAGTTGGAAGAAAAATTGTACACAATGTTTAATAAGGTTGTTGCTACTGGGGAGAATGCATGGGCTCCCAACTCAAGGGTTGATCCATCTAGTCCTAAACATGTATTGTCTGAGCACGAGGATGATGTGGTAGAAGAACTGGGGACCCTGCAGGCATGAGTGATGATCAAAGGGATGATGTGGGGATATTTGAAAGAGGTGGATCTTCACAGGGCTGTAAAAGAAGGATTGAAAGAGGCTGAAGGGGAATTCAGAAAAATCGTTGTGGGAGATACACCATCGAACAGTTGGTTGAGTTGACTATTAGAGTATGAGATATTATATCATAGCCATCCCAAACGTTCATTCCTTCATATACTATTCACGAAGCAGTTGAATAGTTGGAGAATCATCTAGATATTTGCAATGATCCAACACTGTATGACTTTGCAACCATTTTTTTGTTGGACAACAAGAACAGAGAATTATTCCTAAGCCTACCTAACTCCAAAAAATTGTGGTGGCTAAAAAACCGCCAATACACGAACATGCATCTGGGTGCTCTTTAATATTATGTTTTGTGTGCTTCTAATTTTGTAGTTCTTATGTATGGTGTTGAACTTTTTTTACTATCTTCGTGTGCTTTTAGTTTTATCGCCTGTTATGTACAGTGTAAGATTGAAATATTATGTATGTTTGTGTGCTGAAGTTTCTTTAAGTATCTAAATTGGAATATTATGTGCTAGTTAATGTTTATTGGGTTTAAGTGTAATGTGATGGTGTATGTTAATGTTAATGCTTCTGAACATGTTTTTTCCCCGTTGATTACATTTTTTTGGTACATTGCCCTTCCAAGCTGATTAATGTTGGTGGGAGATTGTTCTGATTAATGTTAATGCTGGTTAATGTTAATGCTAATGCTCTGATTATTGTTAATGCTCTGGACACACACAGGCGATTGCATACATTAGTGTTAATGATGATTAACTGTTATCGTGCCAGATGACTTCTGAAAATGATGCATAGTACATTGACACGGATTTGAATACGCTGAATGAAAGACGTCGAAGAAGAGCTTATTATATCATGTTGGTGAACACAAGTGTATGTATTGTTCTCAATCACACCTCTCATTACCAAGACAAGACCCCTCACATGACGTCATCAAACACTGGAGATAAATGAGTTAGAGAACTATTGGATGGTCATCCTGTCCGATTTCATGATAAGTTCAGAATGTCGAAAGACATTTTTTAGATCTACGATTAGTCGAATCTCATGGTCTACAAGGGTCAAGGAGTACTACTGCAAGAGAAGTACTTGCGATCACAATAAATATTATGGCGCATAATATGACAATGAGGAATTGCGGTGAGCGTTTTCAGCATTCGACAAAAACAATAAGTCGATATTTTTCACGATGTTTGACAGCTTTAATAAAGCTATATCACAGGACCTTATTGTGCCGATAGACGGACAATTTACAAATATCCATGCAAAGATTTTAAATGATGATCGATACATGTCCTACTTCAAAGATTGCATTGGAGCAATCAACGAGACACATGTTAATGCCTGCATCCCAGTAGGCGAACAGGTTCCCTACATTGGACGTCATGGTTATATCTCTCAGAATATTATGGTTGTATGTGATTTCGATATGACATTCACCTTTGTCATGGTTGGTTGGGAGGGTTCAGCATATGACAGTCGTATTTCTCATAATGCAATTACCGATCGACGTTGGAATTTTTCTCATCCACCACCAGGTAACGTGTAATAAATTAATTTTTATTATAACAATCGCACTTTACAATTTATTAATATAATTTTGAACACACAGAAAAATACTACTCGGTGGATGCTGGTTACCCATTACATTTAAAATATATTAAACTGTACCCAGAAACAAGATATCATTTGCCAGACTTTGCATGCGGCTGACGTCTGATATAAGGGAGAAATGAAATATTCAACCAGACGCACTCGTCATTGCGCAGTGTGATAGAACGAACTTTTGGAGTATGGAAGATGAAATGACGTATTCTTCGTGATATGTCGCAGTATGGCTTCAAAAAACAACAGAATATTGCGATCTCAACAGTGACACTGCATAATTTTATACGCAGACATCATTTTAATGTAGACAATCATTTCTACCGATGTGATAATGATGAGAGTTTTGTATACCCTCATGCGCGTCTGATTAGGCAAGGGGTACAAATGGCAAGCAACTCAAGGAGGGAGAACAATGATATTAGTCAGGGTGAAAAAGAGTGGATCAAGTCAAATATTAGCATTATGTGATTCCATTGCCAAACAACTTTATGAAGCCGTCGAAAATTGAGTCTAAACATGTTGCATATTTTTTTTGGTCGTTAAATTTTCTAAAATATATTTTGTTGTATTTTATTTAAGTTGTATGCGTTTTATTTTTAAAGTTTGACGTATAACCGTCACCGGAATGATGTTTTTCCAAACCGATAAATTATTTTATAATTTTGAACCAGATTGCAAACGGAGGTTATCCAAACACAAACTCAATTTTGAAATACAGTTTGTAATCTTCCTTTTGAACTGCTCCCTTTTAAAACGGCATCGGTATCCAAACAGACCCTAAAAGAAGCCAAATCTAGTGGTGTCCTAAAAGCCCGACCGGGTCGGACTTGGGCCGGGCCGGGCGAGCCCGGGCTTTTTGCCAACCGGGCTCGGCCCGAGCACAGTTTGAGCCGGATCGGGCTCCCTCTCAAAGAGGGGGCTTGATAAGGCCCTTCAGGCCGGGCCGGACCGGGCCGACCTGAATAACAAAGGTTAGATTTCCGCCAGCAAGGGTGCCAGGCTCAGGCTAGCCCGACGCCCGGGCTTTGCCTGGACCTGACCGGGCAGCCGGCTAAAATGATGGCCCGGTAAGGCCCCCAAGCCTAGGCCTCGCCAGGCTTTTGCCGGGCCGGGCCCGGGCGGGCTTTCCGGGCCCGGGCTTTTTGCCCTAGCCAAATCTGGTTCTATTATTTTCTCTCTTCCGTCATTTCCTTTTTCGCGCAAAAACCCTAATTCCTATGGCGGAAATGGACGGAGAGCCCGGAAGCCCAGATCACGAGTTGCTAAACCAACCGCCTCTCAAACGAAAATCCGATATCGTCGACGCTGCGGAAGGGGAGGTTGATAGGACGGTGAAGCATCGCAAGCCCGACTCTCCTCCATTAGAAGTTTTGGGCGACGATGCCGATCAAGTTGAGAGGATTAAGGATGAATCTGCCAGTCAGAACGGGAATGTCGCCGAGGAGAAGGCAAAGTCTGTTTTGTCTGCGGCGGATAAGGGGAAAGGGAAGATGGTGTTGGCCGACGAGGAGGACAGCGACGATGCGGTGGGCCGAAAGGATTCCAGCGATGATGAGGACGGAAGCAGCGAAGATAGCGATGAAAGCGTTCAGGGCGGTGATGGCGATGACGACGACAGTGACTTCTCCGATGATCCTCTAACGGAGGTGGATCTTGAAAACATCTTGCCGGTAAGGATACGGAGGCGCAATCCAGTAAGGCCCGGAGCTTATCTTGTAGGGGACAGGGAAAGTGATGATGAAGATGATGACAGCGATGACGGCGGTGATGATGAACTTGATGATGATGGTGATGATCAAGAGGAGTTAGCAGAGGATGAGAGCAAGAATGTTGGAACGCCAGAAAAATAGGTACATATGGATTGCCTTTCTTTTGGTGAGATTTAGATAAGATGAATGAGGCATGTTTTATGGTTAGATTTTAATGTTTTGCTCAAGACAATGTAGAATGGTGCTTTCTCCACTTGGATGTTGATTCTATGAATTTGATTTTGGCATAGGTTTTGTTTCTAGATCCTTTGAGCTAGTTGTTGGATGTAAGTTATTCTTAATGCTAGCTTTCTTCTTGCTTATACTGTCTTTTTTTTGTCAATAGTTGTTTGCTTATAGTAATTTGATTTTAGGGGTGCATTGTAGTTTGTAAAATGCGTACTCAACTAGAGAGATGTAATGTGGGTGTGGTGTAAACTGTGTTCGAAAGCTCTTTTTCGAAGACGTGAAATCAACTCGGGTCTGTCTCGCGTCTCTGCATTCTAACACATGGAGTTCCTTCAATTGAATCGATATCTAGGAGTGGAACTCCCACGCGGTTGATTCGAAACATGGATCAATAATTTCACGGGCTTAATCCATAAAACAACTTATGGTAAAAAAATATTTAGGGAGTTCCAGGCAAAATCAGGACATGATATTTTAAGATTTCGCATAAATTTTATTGTAATATGTATGGAGAAATAGAAGGGGAGCTTTGGCCCGCCGGTTGAGGTGTTACCGTATGACCTTGAGATCATGGGTTTGAGTCCTGGAAGCAGTCTCTTGCAAAAATGCATGGTAAGGCTTGCCTACATTTCACCCTTATGGTGAGACCCTTCCCTGGACCCTTGCTGTGCGGGGATGGCTTTGTGCATCGGGCTGCCCTTTTATGTATGGAGCAATAAGAAAGATGCAAAAAATTATCCAAACGCTGGATGCAAATTAGAGTGGACCAAGCCAAGCCTGTCACGACGAAGTTAGATCGTTTGCGATGCTATTCTCGGGGAAGCTTAATTGATCATTGGGATGCTATCGCCAAAGGGGATTCACTAGAGAACTCGTCAAGGTCAACATCAACTTGGCGAGGTGATATCACACTATGGGGAACATAAACCGGTTGGAGAGATCACTGGAAGGTGCGTCGAGGTCGACAGTGACCTGGATGGGGGACTTGCCGCATGTTGCTGGGGTGTCGAGCTAAGAGGTTACTGGATTTCATCGGCCCTAAGTCACAACCGAGCTAAGGAGGGGCGTCAAGCACTCTCAGGTGGACATTACGGGGAAAATCGATCGACAGAGGGAATGATGAATTCATTCTTTTGTTTTTCCGTCCCCGTCGGTGGCTTTCTTTGGTATTTATTTTATATGTTATATTTTGTTTCATTTTCCAATTGATTCCCAATAATTGGAGGATATATTTTGTGTTCCCAATTGCATTCTTTCCTTTCTGAGATGATTTTCACTAATTAAAGGTGATACAGTTCAAATTTGTTTTTATGCATAATTAATTATTTTAGAAGCTTGCCTTTTCCATTCTAACTATCCAAACATGTCAGACTCATTTATTCATGATCTTACTAAGTGGTCAAACCAGTAATTCGTTTTCAAACATAAATTATTATGCGGATAAAAAGAACAAAAAACTACATGAAGTAAAGCACGGTGCTGAAAGTAAGATATAGTAAATAAAATTGAAATCAGGGCATGTCGGAGTTTGCCGATGCCGCTCAGATCGCATCAGTACTCTTATTGAGAATTTACTCTCATAAACTCATGCGGCCTTATGCACTTAATATAGAACCCGGACCTCTCCTCCCACAGTCATTTGGTTTTAGACTTATTCTAACAAAACCGACTGCCAATTCAAGTTTGTCATATGCTTTACTAGTAAATATGTAATTACTCCATTTCATACTGCTGAAGCAAAAAAAACTGCCCACTAGAGATTAGCACCGTTGGACTGGTTATTCTTAAAGTTATGTGGTCTCAAATCAAAACAAGAGAGAGAAGAGAAAATTAAAAATAGAATTTTATAGTAGGAGGTCTCTCCATTAATCCAGTGGTGTAAACAGCTCTCTCCTTTTATTTCTCTCCAAAAATCATGATTACAAATTTCGGTAGAAAGGGCTCTGAGAGAACTCCAAAAGTCAATTTCCTCTATGATGATGATCTTATGCCAGTAAACCCAAAAAATATGGACCTTTGTTAGGGTGACCTATGCGCTTGCTTTGGCTCTTAAAAGTGATCAGATGAAAATAAAATAAAACTCTGCACTTAGATCTCACACATACATATGTGAGTTTTTAGCTGTGCCCACTTCAACGAGACTACACCAAAATTTCAATTGGAGAAGTGTCTTCACTTTCTCAAATGTCTAGTTCTGTTGCATCACTCCTTTTGAAGGAATAGCTAGGCCAGGGATAGAGAAGTCACACAGCTCGGGTGTGGTAGAAATTATGATTTCTCACTACCTATTTATCCGGTCCTCCTGCTAGGGATCACACTCTGGAAGAGTCATGTTTGTATCGTGTTGATGTGACACACAGTAGTTGGTTTCTGTACATATTTCATGTGTTTTCTATGTCCTAAAAAAATTCTAGAAAAATGAAGTTGTACACAGAGGTGGTGGACTCCTTGTGCTCTATAGATGGAGAGTGTATGATGTCGTTTATCTGTTCTCCCAATGAATAGTTTATACTGTGACTCCTATCGTCATTTGTTGCTATTGATTGCTCTCAACAACATGTCAACCCCAACCAATTGGGCATCCACATCATTACTCCAATTCTCAAATATAGGTGTCTTGGAGATCAAATCGAATGGTTTGTGATAGGACGAGGATTAAGAAGTTGAACGTGACGCTTATGATACACAAATCTTCCCCTCATGCGTCAGCTATCGCTAGATTTCAGTCACTCTCAGCCAGCTGCCTGGTCAGACCCATCCTCCAAAAATGTGAGTCAGATACTCAGATCACTTGAATCTTTCTTGGATATCTCATCTTCACCAGACTCTGATCAGAACTATGGTCATCTATTGAGACTATGATTATGTAGACCCCTCCTACAGATTCTGTTCCTCAGATGGAAGTCTCTAACCATGCCTCAATTTTTGAGACCTAGTCTTCTTCTGATGTAGGGTAGGCTAGTGATGCTCGGAAACTATAACTCTAAGTGCAGGTGCGGGGGTTGACACACTAGTGCAACGCTTAATGCAATGCGACCGTCGGTCGACGATTAAATTACGCAATGAAATTAATAGCGCCACGCAAATAATTGAATTAGGAAATAAACAATTAATTTTAGCAATTTTTTATAATGGCTTCCTCCGCCCGGAGGGCCAAGGCAAAGCGTGCGGCGAATAATTCCTTCTGCAATTATTAATATAAAAGAATCAATTTCTACGCAACAATAATCTTAGCACAATATAATAAACACCAAATGAAAATGTCAAGTCACCGAATACAATACCACAAATGCTCACAAAGTAGAGGGTTGAACCAAGACACTGAAGATTTGGAGGGCCGGATGTGTAGATCGGCAATCGGAGGTGGAACCGGTGGCGAGACGACGGTGACGGTGGCTGCCCTTGGCAGGAAACAGTGGTAACGGATAGTAAAACGGCGGATCCGACCACGAATAAGTAGATCCGGACCGAGGATGGGTAGATCCGCTATTTAGGGGCGGATTCGGGCAAAAATGGAAAGTATGAGATGTGAAAATAACGGATCGGGAGCGAAATTCTCAGATCTGAATGAATCTAGAGAATTAGGGTTGTTTGGAAGTGGTTCCACGAAGGGGAGAAGAAGTGGAGGGTCGGGTGAACAGTAACGGTGAACAAGGGACGATGAACAGTGTCGGGTGAACAGTGATTTCGGGTGAACATTAATTCCGGGCGAACAGTGATTTCAGGATTCCTGGACAGCAGTATTGGGGGAGGGGTTTGGGTGATTTTCGGTGGCCGGAAGTGGGATTTGAAGGGTGGAAAACGAAGGTGGGGGTAGGGATTACCTTGAGGAGTTTGGCGGCCTAGGAGTCGTTACCTAGGGTTCCACGGCGTCGGCACCGAGGAGGGATCGCTGGAATCCGGGAATGCTTCTTCTCCAAATCCAACAATGACTCAATTCAGCCCATCTACATCCTATTTATAATAAAAGAGAAGCTAGGGCATCTCCATCAACGGCTATGATTGGTCGGTGGATTCACCCTTAAAATACATCAAAAATAAACTGAAAAAAAATAAAGTAATATAGTGTTTTGACTCGCGGCGACGCTCCGGACGCAATTGCGGAGCTCGATCGTCGATCCGAGCACGCCATATATGTAAAGTTGCCAAATCAGCCCCGAACGGGCCCAAAACGTGTCCTCTCTGCTCCGCATCATCTTCCCACGAAGGGAAATTTGGAAGCCCTTTGTGGGATAACTAATATTATAGTGGAGGCGGTGAAAGTTGAACTAGTTCATGAATTTTGGTATGGTTTATGCAGATGCATGAAATGGGATTGATTTTTCATTATTGGTTTTCAATATTAATATATGTTTGAATTAGATTTTGTGTGAATGATAAGATAGGCGTTCGACCAAGATGCTAGCAATATATGAAAAAATAAAAGTGTATGTAAATTTAAATTATAATTCAACAAATGAATACTATATGCACAAAATAGATACAAAATTACCGGGGATTTGGATCAATCACTTTAAATAACTATGAGATAGAATAGAGGTCATGTGAAATTAAAAAAAATCTTGGCCGTGAAAATAGAGATAGAGATAGAGAGAGCTAGAGGCTGAGAGAACCATAATTGCGAGAAAGAGATGAGTGGTGTTCACTTATAATAAAATGGAGGCTCATGACCACTATCAAAGAGAACTGGAGGAGGCAGGCTAAATCACAAGAATTGGAGGAGGCAGGCTAAATCGCAAGATCTAGAGTTGGCGGCGACAAGTGCCCTTGCAATTGATTTTTTTGTTTGAACTATGGAGTCTTCAAAGCTCAAAGTCTCATTTATTTGGATGTGTTTTTTTTTCTTCCCTAACCGTAGCAATTTAGATGTGAGGTTAAACACTTTAGCTTGAGATTGTGTTAGTTCACTTTGAATTTTATAGAATTTAATGCTCATTTCCGATTCTTCTTATTATTAGAATCAAATTGCAATATTGGATTTGTTCTTTCCAATTTCAATTTCAGAGACCCATTCAAGTAAACCGACGAGTCCTTCATGTTAACAACAATTGTACTATGATCCGAAGGTTTTGAATTCATTTCTTACCATGGATTATATAGCTTTCTCAAAACATTACCATGCAAGATTTGATAATCTCATGGAGGTGACAACAATGTTAACATGAACTCAATATGTGTTGAGGAAGCAAACATGGATATTTTGGGATATGTTGATTTACCTTCTTATAAAAAATACTTTAATATGCGGATCATTTCTTCTTCTCAATAATAGTTATTTTTTGGGGACAATTTATTTTTGTTTTATGAAAGAAATTCTAGAATGGAGTACTTTTGGCTCATCGATACTTGATCAAACATGTATTAACTAAACTAGGCCGATCTGGATGACCTAGACTGTTACTACTCAACTCGAACTCAGTAGATTTTCAGCTAGGCCACACAAATTTATAATATGAAACCCTTAATTAGGTTCATAATATATTTTTTGCCCCGCAGCCACATTCATCATCTAATACATTGCTGACCACCTCCTATACTGGTATCTCCCAACAATTGCCGGTAATGCCTCCTCTACTTCTCCCTTATTGGCTCCTATGAACCCATGTCACCAAAAACTTCGTCTAGCCCGTGTATCTAGCACAAGGCATAAATTTTTGGCCTGATTTGTGCATAAATTTCTCTAAATTGTAGATTATGCAAAACTTTTCTTAGGGAGTTGATTCAGATCCACATAACATGAGAATTTTATGAAGGATCCAGGCCGACTTGTATTTTCCTCTTTAAGAATTTGCAGTAAATTTAGAGAATTTTATGCATAATCTACAATTCGTCGCAAATGAAACCTTGTAGATCATATGAATTTCCTATTTTCCAGCAAGGTCTGTCTCTGCTAATAGCTAACACCACCAACGAACCATATAAATTCATTAAATCTGATCAAGGAACCGAAATGTCCATCCTGATCATGTTGGCTAGAGCAACAATTGTTGCAATGATTTTCACTGCATCCAGTAAGCTTGGGTACTTATCAACAATCTCACCAATCATATTTCGTCAATTTTATAGAAAATGATCTTCGCCCATAATTTAGGAGTAGAATCCGAATTAAGATGAAGCCAAAGCTTTGTGAAAGAAATTTGAACTTTCGTTCAGGGCAATCAAGGAAACACACAAGAGTTCTCTTAACTGCCTAATGAGTAAGGATTGACTTGAGTGCCTAACTGAAGGGTAGTTCTCTTGGCCACCTGTTAGGAAATCAAGGCTGCCAGGATTGAGATCCTATGTTTGATCGTTTCGAGGTTGGATCGGATCAGATTGTATGTAGTATTGAATCGAGGATCTCCTACAACATTCATAAATCAAGGCTTCAAAAATGAAATTGAAATTTGTATCATCCAATTTCATACTCAATTAACACAAATTGAACTTTGTATTGTCCAAAACCAAAGAAGAAGACATGTGGCTAAAGAAGTCTACTTTCACTTTCAGGTAGGATCCCCAATGGCCACTAACAGTATAAATGAACCTGGGCCGTTGGATGTTGGAAGCCTGGAAGCAGAAAAATGTCACGTATACTGTTGGATTGCTCTTGCGCTGGAAGAAAAAGCCCGATTGCTTGGATGTTGGATTGTTGGACACCGGGTTGCTCGCACGTTGGAATGGAAGAGAAGATGTCGGCCTCGAAACAGGAAGTCGTTGCATTACTCATATGTTGGACTAGAAGCGAAGAAGCTTGCCCCCCCCCCCCCCTGTAATGGAACTAGTGAAGGGAAGACATTGTCTAGACTGGAAGCGACCGAAGATGTCACCCTCGGCCTCTGCCGACTGTTGGCACTCAGGATAAGGTTAAACGACGAGATATAATTCTGCGATGGGTTATGGGGTCAGAATTGCAATACGATTAAGCGACGAGGTATTGGAATAGAATCAATTGAATGAGGTCGGGATAGAGTGGCACACACTTTATTTTCCTTTGCCTAGACTAGTTGAATCGGGTCGGGATTATGATCCTAATGACCCTAAGATCCGAACTGCGATCCCGGACGTAGAAGTGCCAATTTCGATTCTGTGTAAGATCCGGATCGATTTGCACGATCTGAATCGTAGGATCGTAATATCCTACGATTTGGATCACGATTCTGATAATCATGCGGGAAATGAACATGAGTTTTCTTGACTATCTCACATCCAATGGTCTAGAGTTCTCTCCACTTCCTCTTAGGCTCTGTTTGGCGCGGCTGCAGCGACTGGAGAAGCAGTGGTGGGAAGCAGTGGTGAAATAATCAGCTGTTTTGCAGAGTGGTGGCAAAATCTGTGAATCTGTTTGGAAGAGCAGCGTTTGCAGTGCTGTTTATATACATTATATAACTTATAATATTTAATATATTTAATATAATAATATATAATAATAATATTAATAATATATATAACTTAATATATAATTATAATAATAATTTAATATTAAAATTAAAAAAAAGGCAGCAGCGCTGCAGCCAAAAGGCTGCAGCGCTGCTGCGTTTTCTGAGTCGCGGAAGGCCTTCCGCGACTCAGAAAACGCCGGCCACCGCTCAAAAGAGCGGTGGCTGATGCCACCGTACCCCCCCTCCAAATCTGTTTGGCGCGGCGGTGGCAAAATCGGCGGTGTGCTGCTTCAAAAACGCCGCGCCAAACAGAGCCTTAGGCAACGATGGGAATTTTTTTTTGACTGCCCAACGATTGGGGATTTTTTTTTGACTGCCCAACGATTGGGGAGTTTCCCTGACTGCCTCCCAAAACAACAGAAAATAGTTTTCCTGATTGCCTTTCATGAAATGCGCTAAAGTTCTACTTATTATTCAGTTGGAAGGGATTTTTCTTTAAGAACCTCCCAAACAATTGTGGGAGTTTCCTTGAATGCAATTTTGAAAGTGGGAGAAAAAAAAATGAATTTTCTTTAGAGAATATTTCTTTCTATGATCGCCAATTCCAACAATACTATGCTAGAAAAAAAGCTTCATTTCTCATTCTAGTCAAGGCTTGCAGTCGAGAATATTTTATTTTTTTAGTCAATTTTTGTCTGCTTTAACTATCGATTATGATCACAAACAAATACTACCCTACAAGGGTTTGACTTCAGGACTTTGATATGGGCGATGCCCAAGCCGAGGCATGACTTGGTAGTGCCCTGAAGCCTATCCTTCACCACAAGTATTCTATTTGTAATCCGTTGCCTTTAGAGTTCCTTAAAAATATATATGGATTTATGATGAATGCTATAAATATATTTCAGTTATTGTGTGAACTTCCCAGTCTTATGCATGGTGATCTATCCAAATAGTATTTCAGTTATTGAATTTGATACTTTTTACCGGTGTCCATTTAACTAACACTCATAACAACATTCTTCGACATCTCTTTGCATAATGAGAGATCAAAATGCGGTACAATTTTTTTTATATTACACCGTATCATCAAACTTTGTCGATTGATCCTCTTCTCACTTGACATCATCAGTGCCAAGTTTCAGTTGTAGCGCCATAGCAGAAAATCTTGTTGTATAACCCGTAATTCGTCGAGATCAAAAGTACTCCAGCAGACGGCTGTTCGCAGACCATTGGCCGAGCAGAGGCGGGCTTGGCCGAGCAGAGGCGAGCTTGGCCGAGCAGAAGCGAGCTTGGGCGAGTATGGACGAGTATCTTGCGAGTTTGGGCGAGTATGGACGAGTATCTTGCGAGTTTGGGCGAGTAGCCCTTGGAACTCGCTGCCAGTAGCGTGATACTCGCCTATACCCCCCCCCCCAGGATTTCTCTATAAATAGCCTCCCAGGGGTACTGAAAATGACACTTTTTGGAAGAGGTTGAGGTCCCCCCAAGTGGATACTTGCCAAGTCCATGCCTGCATAGTACCTCGCCCAGCCTTTTGGTTGCGGAGGTGAAGCTTCTTCTAAGCTTTCGGGGTACGTGGTGGGACCTCCATGCTGGAGCACTTGCGGTGTGCTTATAGATAGTTTCCTTTCTCTCGTGTTAGTCACTTGATCTGTGACGTCGGACCGTAGAATCAGTAACTTTAGGCTGCCTTGATCCGAATCTTGAAGTTGGGAATTTTCTTGGCTTCAACACTTGTGTACACTTATTATTTTCTAAGTCGAGAGATTGACATTTGCGGTTAGCCGATACATCCTGTTGCTACACCTATATCATATCAGAGAGCGACATCTCTTTCACAAATCCTGTTTGGATGTGTTTGACTAAATCGTGTTTATGGTATTGGTTCTACAGTGAGACATACTTAGATGGGCAGAACTCACTGCACTCTGTCAGCGTCTTGGCCATCTTGTTGAGTGTCGCTTCATCCTTTATCTGGTTCTCCAGATAGGTTAGGTTGCTAAGCTAATGCTGTTTTTACCAAGACCATTTTCTGCCTAGATGAGGAGTATCTTATGCTGTAGGTACTTTTATGCACATTTCTTATTAGTTTAACTATGCATCCTTCGCTCTTGTAGATTGGGCCATTAACTTATGATCCATAGGCCACATGAAATCCTATGGTTCCAAGGAAATAGGGGTGTGCATAAAAAACCGGTCTGGGGGCTCGGCCCGGCCACGGCCCAGTAAAAGCCCGGCTGGGCCCGGGCCCGGGCTAGGCCCGCCCCGGGCCTATGCTAGGCCCGCCCCAGGCCTATGCTAGGCCTGCCCCGGGCCCAGGCCGGGCTATGGGGCCTAACAAGGCCCATATATGAGCATTTGCCCGGCCTGGGCCAGGCCGGGTTCAAAGCCCGGTTTGCCCGGGCCCGGCTCCTATGCCTTTTAAAACTGCGTCTTTTAGGGGCAATTTCAGGAGAAGTGTTCAACATTAAAAATGTTCCGCGTGATTTTTTTCGGGGGCCAATCTGGGGCCTAAAACGGCTTCAAATCAAAAAGTGTTCAACATGAAAGTTGTAGATATCGTCGAAATCTACAACTTTCATGTTGAACACTTCTCCCGAAAATGCACCTAGAAGACGCAGTTCAAAAGATGCGAATTTCTTTTTTAAAAAATATTTTTTTTTTATAAAAACAGGCCCGGCCCTGGGGGCCTTAGCAGGCCCCTCTCGGAGCCAGAAGCCCGGCCCGGCCCGGCTGCAATCGGCCCGGCCCGGGACCGGTTTGGGAAAGCCGGACCTGGGAGGCCCGGTTTAGGCCCGGGCCCGGGAGGCTTTTTGAACACGACTGCAAGGAAATGTGATGTAAAGTACATGGAATTTTGATCTTCATAGCTCTCCTTTTCTGTAGCTTCTATTTGCATATTTTACATAAAGCTTCTCTCGGGTGCTAGAGTAGGGAAAATGCTATAATAAGCAAATATGTGAAAAGACCCATGCAAGGTTTTTATTTATTTTTTTATTTTTATTTTTAAAAGACCCATGCAAGGTTGATTATTACAGATATACACATTTCTCAACAAGATGGTGAATGGATATTTTGCATCTCTAGTTTAGATACGTGTAAGTGCGGAATAGTAGAGAATACTAAGTGAGTACATTCGAGAGGGGGGATGAATATAATATAAAATAATCACCCACAACAGTGGCGGATCCAGGAATTTTGCAATTGGGGGCACAATTTTTTTTAAAAATGAAATAACAAGATAATGTGAAAGTGAGGGGATAAGTTGTAAACTACTCTAGAGGGGGGTGAATAGAGTATTCAAATTTTATGAATAACTAGTCAGCTCTCTTGGAGTTTATTTGCGGAATAAAATAATCTGATACTTGAACCCTAAGAGCCTAACACAGTGACGTGCACAAGTGAGAGAGTTAACTGAAATTTCAGTTTAACTATAAACCTATCACAGCAACTAGCAATCCTAGGTAGTTCTATCACAGCCACAGAATAAACAATTAAACAAAAAACACCAGATAGACACAGGATATATAGTGGTTCCCTCTTATAGGTACTCCACTCTTCTACCACCCTGGTAGGAATCCACTACAGTTTTTGCTAAGGTGCCCTGCCAATGACCAATGAGATTCAGGTAGATCAACAGACCCTTTGAGCTTTTGATAAGGATGCTCAACCACAGGTTGTTGATAAGGTGCCTGTCACCAATGTTCACTTTTGAAGAGTGTGAAAACTCTTTTACAAAGGGGTTGAGAGGGTTAGATTGTCTTCTCTGTTGTTAAATACAGATTAGAGAAGACTTGTGGATTCTCTAAAGAATCAAAGTCTCCCCCTGGCTCAGTGGAGGTCCAGGGAAAGCTTTTGCTTCAGGATGAAGGAGTTTCAGATATACTGAAACTAAATCCTCAGAGATCTGTAGACTGATTTTTATCAGGTCTTCAGATTCTGGAGCACGTGAAGCAGATCTGGAGCTCTTTCTGAAGTCTTGAAAACTCTAAGCAGATGCTCAGGAGACTTGAGAATGAAAGAAATTGCTTTGGGCTTTTGCTTCAGGAAGCTTTCTTCTTCTGATTGTGAGATTGTGAAGAGTTGCTCGGAGATGCTTGAGAGAATGCAGCACAAAAAAAATCTCTCTGTATCTGTAACTTCTTATTTTTCTGAGAAAAAATCTCTCTTAAATATGTCTTCTCATTTTTCCTTTGGAACGGCTCTATTGATTTGAATTCTCGAGCACTGCAACAGATTATCTCAAAATAGAATATAGCAATAGGAATAGAATGACCTATTAGCTCTCTGTCAGTCCCAATAAGGAAATAATGAATGAAAAAAAATCTCAGCATAAAGACTTATCATTCTTGGAAATAGCATACACCGCCAACGGCTAGAATACAGCCTGGCAATATATTTTGTATAATAAGACAAAAAATGCTTTATCAAAATACGAAATCCCGTAATTTATGCTTAACATTATTTGGTAAGTAATTCATTTGAATTTAAGCATAAATTAGCAAAAACAATCTTCAGAAAATCTTTCTAACCACACGCTAAAAACACTTGAAAATAACCAAGGAATAAAATAAGTGCAAATTGTTAAAGGCAGACAGAAATCGTCGAATAGGGGTCGATGATCGTCGACCTAGCTACAGATCGTCGACTAAAAGCAGAAATCTTTCGCAACAGAAATCGTCGACCAGAATCGTCGACCAGCTCAAGATATCGTCGACCAACAAAGAATCTGTCGAAGCAGAAAACGTCGAACATCTCATGATGTCGACGACTAAGGCAAACAATCTGTCGAGACAGAAATCGTGAAGCGAGAACACGATCGTAGAACTGCTGATGGCAGATCGTCGACCAACCTTCAGAGCATAAAACTTGCTCTGAGATCGTCGACCATCGGTCGACGATAATTGTCTTGACTTCAACGATTCAATAGCCCTGCTATCGTCGACCAATGATCGACGATCGCGAGGCCTCGTTCGACGATGCGTCGAACGAAAAGGGCCTTAACCAAAAATACATATAGAACTACTAGCCTAAGCTCTAGGTCAGTTATAAACTGTCCTAGGGAAACTGAACAAGGCCTAAACAAATCATATATAGTTATATGGATCAAGAGGGACGGAAAGGGATTACATAAGCCAAATCACATCCAGGGTACCAACAATCCCCCTATTTGGGTTATGTTATCCAATCCGATCTAAACTAAAGCACACAATATCAAAAGCAGAGATTAACCAAAAATTTAAGTCACAGGCAATCCACAGAAAAACATAGAAGCATAAATCAGCAGAACTGTAAAGTATCAAGCAGATTTATCAGAGGTTTTGGCATCAGATGAGTTCTTAGGGATTACAGCTGGTTTGAAAATAATTTCTCTGTTTGGATTTGCTGCTTGCTTTTTGGATAGCATTAGATCATGTTCACCAATAATTTTCTTTTTCAGCATAGCTTGGCAAAACTGCAGCAGGATGCAATCTCATGTATTCTTCAGTATCAAAAATTTCAGAGTTGACTTGAATTTTGCTGAGTTCCTTTTCTCTGAATTAGACATAGTTGTATATGCTGTAGGGTCTAGTCCTTGAGCTTTGGCTCTCTCCATCATGCTCAGTGCAATAGATTCCTTAAATCTTGCCATAGAGGCAATTCTTTCAGTTTCAGTCATATCTGATGGAGAGGATGGTCTGTCAGTATCAGCTTGAGCTGCAATCTCCATGTTCCTTTGAAGAGCTGTGGCTAATTTGCTTGAATCAAGAGGAATCTGTGCAGCTTCTTAGGATCAGTTTCAGCATATAGAGATCTGGGAGGTGCAAGTTCAATGAACTTCTTGTGGATTTCTCTGAATAGACCACTCTTTTTCCTTTTGTTTCAGCTGTCTCAGAAGAGCAGTGTTTCCTTGATGTGGAGGATGGACCTTTCCTGGGAGGAGAAGGTTTCCATTCTGGAACTTTCTTTTTAGGAGCAGGAGGAGGAGAGAAAGTAGATTGCTGAAATGTCATCTCCTTATTTGTTCCATGGGAACATTTTCATTTCTTTTCCTTCCTTGTCCTGATACATCTTGGCCTCCCTGGCTTTGGTTACTCCTTCTCTGATAAGACTTAAAGGTGTTGGAACTTGCTGATTTTGCAGATGGGGCAGAAGAGAGACTTCCAGAGGCTCCAGCACCAGGAGGTGGAGGAGGACCTCGGGGGGAATTTCTGAATTGGAGTGTCATATCTTTTTGTTCTCTCTTCTCTCTTGTCTGATTCTTTGAAAGTCTCATCCATGGTTGAAATTCCTTGCTCTTGGGATCAATTCCCTTCAGAATGAAATAGGGAACATCCTTGTCTGGATTAGCAGTAGGACGAGCAGATGCTTTTCTTTTCTTGGAGACAGCCTTTTTCTTCTTCTGGGTACTATCAGAATCCTCAGAGTCATCATCATCAGAGGAGTGGGATGAGGTTCTCCCAGCATAATCATCAAAATCTTGTTCTGAGATATCTTTGGCAGCTATAGCATGTTCAACCTTTTCTTTCTCCTGCTTCTCTCTATCTTCTTTTTCTCTTGCTTCCTCAATGGCATCTTGCACAAGGAGGGCATCAAGATCGACATTTGGAGATCTCTTCCAGAGTTCTGATTCAGGATACAAGTCAGGAACTATCCTGGGACCAGTTCTGCAATAGAAGGAATGGGTAGAGGATAGGTAAGGATAGGTGGAGAAAAGATGACTGTATCTGCAGGGGCAGATGCTTTCTCTAGAGAGATGACTAGGGAATCCATATGAGATTTAGCCAACCCTTCAATGTACTCAGAGGCAATATTCTCAGCCACAAAGGCTATAAATTGTTCAAGGTTGAGAGTACCTGAGCTTGATTCCTTTTCAGTCATTTGGAGGCATTCTCTGGTAAGTCTTGTACAGCCTCAGCTTCTTCCGCAGCAGCAGGGATGTTGATTGTGCCTGCATACAAAGAAAGATAAGTTAACAACCAAGTGGGAATAGAGTATTCCCCCAGGTGAACAACAGCAGGTAATTGATAGAGTTACCTGAGATCTACACAGGATACCACTTTGCATCTAGGAAGGAGGTTATAATTCCTTCTAGATGTTCAGTGACATCAGGGATAGACACCTCTGCAAGGCACAAGAGGAGTGCCATACAGAAAAGAAGAGAGAGTCCTTGACCAAGGGGTCATCAAGGTACTCAGGTCTATAAGGACCGTTTTCTCTTGAGAAGGAGGAACAGAAGGAGATGTGAGTGTGAACTCACAGTCTGAATTGAGAAAGGATTCCAAAAGCATTATCAGAGTCAATGGAGATGCAGCATCAACTTGCAACACTGATGCAAGATCATCAGCAGCTGAGATGGGGAGGAAGGGATAAGAGATTAACTCAAGGTTGGAGTTTGAATTAATTAGAAACTTAAAATAAAACTATACCATCTGGTTGTGCAGTAGCATTCTCAAGTGTTGAACCACTACTTCTGAGTCAGTAGTGTTTATTGAAACTTTTTCACACAAGTCCATGAGGACTTCCTCATTATTTTTCTCTGGGAGATCTTCATCAGAAGCTAGATTCACTAGGGAGTGAATGTCTTTGTTAGATAAAGATATCAATTTAAAGTCCTGATTATAACCTTTAGAGGAAGTGTTTTACCTTCTGATTGCTCTGGATCTTTCATTAGAGACTCTTTCTCTGGAAACTCTTGATGTTCTTCTACAATTGCTGTAAGGGGAAGAGAAGAGTTGTCCTGAAGGCTAAGGCATCACCTGAGACCACTTCAACAGACATCTCCCCCTGCATGACTTCAGTGGGGACTGGAGTCATGCATCTTACTGAAAGGGCTCAGCAGAGGGTGGAAATGATTTGATGGCTTCAGTAAGGGCTTTGATGGATGCAATGGAGGGGCATTGGCAGCCTCAATCATTTTTTGTATGGATTGAGTGATGAGCTCTACAATTTGTGCAAGCAATTCAGGAGTTATCTGAAATGCTGAGGATGTGGAGGTGGATGGAATGGAAGCAGTATGATCTACCACATAATCAAATGAATCATGTGGAGATGGGTGAAACATCAACATGAGTGTGGGATTCATGTTGAGATAAGTGTGTGAGGATGGTAGCAGTTACCGTGTCAACACTGGCTGCGGCTGCCAGATGTTGTGGTATGGGTGACTGGGGTGGAGATGCATGTAGGGTGGAAGATGCATGTTGTGGTGGCACTGCAGATTGTGTGGAGGGTATGCAGGAGATGAGGATGCCAGGGGTAAAGAGGGAGGATGCAGGATTGTTGAGCCTTCCCCAGCAAGCTGGAGAGATGGCTGAATCAGCTTGTGTCTGATGGAGGGTTAAGATCAACCATGGCTGACTTCTTGATGACTCTCTGAGATTTCTTGAACAGAGAGGGGTCCAACCTCTTGCTGGCGTTGACTGCGGAGGGAGCAGAAACAAGCAGCAGGGGTGCTTTCACATATGAAAGAAACACACCCAACACCCTGACAAGGTTTACTTCTTTCTGATTGTTCTTTCTCCTTATTAGTTCAAACAGAACTTTTTCCCAGGCAATCTGCGTCTTATTCACCAAAACTGACATTAAGGCAAATTGTTGCCTGTTGATGTTGTCGTGAGCAGAGTGCTTTCCCAAAACGACCTTGCCCACCAGGTCTGCCAGAAACTTGTACTCTGGAGACAGGTTTATTTTCAGCAGCTTAGCTGGAATACCTTCAGCATGGCCCATCACGGTTAGCATGCGGCCATATTCCTCTGAATTTTGCTCATAGTCCTCAGTACCGGTGGTAGACCAAACAGCTCAGTCAGAACTTCAGGAGTCAGAATGACCTCCTCTCCATTTATCTTTCCAGTCATCGCTTCGTCGCTGGAGGACGAGGTATATACCCATTCTCGAATCTCTGGTATATGAATCTTTGGTGAGAATGACATAAATTTCTTTAGGCCTTGATCTTCACACAGCTGCAGAATGTCTTGGATGGGGTTGATCACATCGACTGAAAGAATCGAAGTCGACACAGAAACCAGTGTCGAACTTCATTCCGAAGAGAACTGCAGAAGGAATCGCCATTAGATTGAAGAGAGAATGGCAAATCGAGATGCAAGGCAGGGGAGAAGAGAATCGCGCGGGATTAGAGTTCGAGAGCGAATTCTAAGCCAGAAGATGGAATATGAAAAGACGGAGCGGAAAGGACGACGATCTCCAGACCTAAATCGACTATCAGATATAAATCTGCGATCGTCGAACACGGAACAAAATCGGTCGTCGAACAATGACCGACGATAGTCAATATTTGACTAATCGAAAAACATCGACCGACTACAAGCAATCACCACGATCGTCGATCAATATATGTTGGTCGACGATTCTCCACACAGCACAGAAAATCTGTCGTTGACCACTGGTCGACGATAGATACCTAAGGAGAGATCGTTGACCAGTTGATCGACGATTTCTGCCTTACTACCGAACGAGCTATCGTCGACTGTTGGTCGACGATAGTTCTGACCTGGTCGAAGATCGTCGAGCAGTCGTTCGACGATTTTAGACAGAAAACAAATCTATCCAAATTTTCACTACTCTGAACCATTAATCATACCAAGCTGGTTCAGGAAGAACAAATGCCTTTGTTCATCAAGGGGCTTAGTGAAAATATCTCCTCTCTGCAGGTCTGTGGATATAAATTCCATTGCTATCTTGTTCTTTTCCATATTATCTCTTAGAAAATGATGTCTAATCTCAATATGCTTGGTCCTGGAATGGTGCACAAGATTTTGAGCAATTGATATTGCACTGGTACTGTCACACAGAATTTTTGTTTTTGAGTGTGTGTACCCATAATCCACTAGCTGATTTTGAATCCACAGGATCTGTGAACAACAACTAGCTGCTGCTATATATTCAGCCTCAGCAGTTGAAGTAGACACAGATGCCTGTTTCTTACAAAACCAAGAGACAAGTCTTTCTCCCAGGAACTGACAGGTCCCTGAGGTGTTTTTCCTGTCAACTCTACAACCAGCATAATCAGCATCTGAATATCCAATTAATTCAAATCCTGACTCAGCTGGGTACCACAGTCCTAAGTTGGGGCATCCCTTAAGGTATCTCAAGATCCTCTTGAGAAGAGTTAAGTGAGATTCCTTTGGGTTGACCTGAAACCTAGCACATAGGCATGTAGCAAACATTATGTCAGGCCTACTTGCAGTCAAATACAGCAGGGAACCAACAATGGACTCTATAGTTCTTTTGATCAACAGACTTGCCATTGACATCAGAATCAATAACTGCATTTGAGGCCATAGGTGTGCTCATTGATGAAGCATCAGACATTCCAAATCTTTTAACCAGCTCTCTGGCATATTTTGATTGAGAAATGAAGATACCATCAACACACTGTTTCACTTGGAGACCAAGGAAATAGGATAACTCACCCATGCTGCTCATCTCAAACTTGGAGTGCATTAGTTCAGAGAACCTCTTGCATAGTTTGGGATCAGTGGAGCCAAATATAATGTCATCTACATAGATTTGAACTAACAGTTGTGAGTCCTTATGATGTCTAATAAATAGGGTTCTATCTACTACACCTCTCACAAACTTGTGTTCTAGAAGGAAATTTGCTAAGGTCTCATACCAAGCTCTAGGAGCTTGCTTAAGTCCATATAGAGCCTTTTGGAGTTTGAACACATGAGTGGGTAAGGTTGATGAAACAAACCCTGGTGGTTGTTCAACAAACACTTCTTCCTTTAAATCTCCATTGAGGAAGGCACTCTTCACATCCATTTGGAAGACCTTAAATTTCTTATAGGCAGCATAGGCTAGGAAAATCCTAATGGCTTCTAGTCTAGCTACAGGGGCAAAAGTTTGATCATAATCTATGCCTTCCTCCTGTCTATAGCCTTGAGCTACTAGCCTAGCCTTATTCCTAACTACTATGCCTTGGGCATCAAGCTTGTTTCTAAACACCCACTTGGTGCCTATGATCAGTTGGCCTCTTGGTCTTGGAACCAAGGTCCAAACTTTACATCTTTCAAACTGGTTAAGTTCCTCTTGCATGGCTATAATCCAGTGTGGATCAAGCTCAGCATCTTTAATGGTTAGGGGCTCAACCTGAGAAAGAAAACAAGCAAACATCACATCTTTGTTGAGTTGATGTCTTGTCTGGACTCCTACTGAAATGTCTCCAATCACTTGAGATACAGGGTGATCTCTAAGTGTGACAAGATTAGTAGGTTCAACAATGATCTGATCTTCAACATGTTCAAGATTCAATTCCTCATGTGGAATTTGATCAACTGTTGGAGCAGGTGCTTTAACTTGTAAAAGTTCTACATCAGATTCAGAATCTGAAGAAGCAACCTGAGGAGTTTGTTGGGGATGATTCTCCTGTGTGAGTCTCAAACCTTCCAAATCCTTACTTACTCCTAGGACTTGCACTGTACTATTAGAGGAAGAGTCCTTCTCCTTATAATACATGACTGTCTCATCAAAAGAGACATGTGCAGACTCTTCTATCTTAAGAGAGGATTTATTGAGGACCCTATAGGCTTTGCTTACTTGAGAGTATCCCAGAAAGACTCTCATTGAAGCTTTTGCCTCAAATTTTCTAAGGTATTCTTTGTTATTGTTATGAACAAAAGCAACACAGCCAAATACTCTAAAATAGTCTATTTTAGGTTTCACTTGCTTAAGTAACTCATAGGGAGTCTTACCCTTAAGTTTATGTATCAGGCTTCTGTTCAATACATAGTTAGCTGTGCTAACTGCTTCAGCCCAAAAGGACAGAGGCATATTAGCATCTGCCAACAATGTACTAGCAGCTTCAATTAGGGTTCTGTTTTTCCTTTCAACTACCCCATTTTGTTGAGGAGTTCTAGGAGCAGAGAAGCTATGTTTGATACCTTCCTTCTCACAGAATTCTTGCATAAGAAGAGACTCAAACTCAGTACCATGATCACTTCTGATCAAGGCAATCTGAGTAGAGTACTCACTCTGTATACACTTTAGAAAATCTGTAAGAACCTTGAAGTTATCAGCCTTAGTTCTCAAGAAGAATACCCAAGTGAACCTAGAGAAGTCATCTACAATTACTAGAGTGTAAGACTTTCCTCCAAGACTCTGTACAGCAATAGGACCAAATAGATCCAAATGTAGCAAGTACAGAATCCTGGGAGAATCACTTTTATTAACTGATTTAAAGCTATTTCTTGTTTGCTTACCTAATTGACAAGCTTTGCAAAGGCCTTCCTTCTTGTAGGGGCAAGAAGGTAAGCCTCTTACAAGATTGTATTTAGCCAACCTAGAAATGTTTTTCAAATTTACATGACTAAGTCTCTTATGCCAAAGGGTATTATTACTGGTTACTTCATTAAATAAGCATATTTCAGATTTGGATGAGTTAAAATCTACAACATAAACATTACCAATTCTAATACCTACTAACACAACAGTATTATTTAAAGCAATATTACAAGCAGTGTCAGTAAACCATACCTTGTACCCAGCATCACACATTTGGCTTACAGAGATTAGGTTGTGCTTTAGTCCGGAGACATAAGCAACTTCTTGAATGTTACAGCTCCTTTGGTGAAGCTGTCATACCCTTCAGTCTGTCCACAGCTGGAATCCCGAATACAACTTTTGGTCCCAGCTTGGCTTTGAACCCTGACAGATTCTTCTTCTTTCCTGTCATATGCTTTGAGCATCCACTATCCAGATACCATTTGTCATGTATGACTGGATAGGTCTTCACCTGCAAAGATATCAATTATACATTGTGGACCCAGGTTACCTTGGGTCCAGTATTCTTCACAAAAGAAAAACTAGATATAAAAGATTTTGCAGGCTTAGATTTATATCCTAAAGGATGTGATCTCCTAGGTGGGATAATCCATTCAGTTAAAGGATTAAACGACCTAGGGTAGTGATTGAGATTTGCAAATTCTAGAAGTTTGAAATTTATTTTCCAGCTTAAGTCCAGATCGTCGATCCACGGTCGACGATCACAAGTCATATCGTCGATCATTTGTAGTAGTGCTATGTTCTGGATTCCACGATCGTCGATCACTGGTCGATGACTCATGATGAGATCGTCGATCTCCTGCACCAAAGATATCATACTTGGTGAAGGTGTTCAGCGATCGTCGATAGACGTTCGACGATTGGTTTGACGATCGTCGATTAATGTTCGACGATTTCTGTAAAGCTAGAAATTTTTTCTTCCTGTTCTCTTTCTTAATCTTATTCTGAATTTTCTTGCATTTTTCAATTTCCTCAGTATTCTTTATTCCTGATTCAGAAATAAATTTTACTGGAGTGCTAAATCTCTCCTTTGTGAGGAGGATGGGTTCACTAGATGTAGCACCTAAGCCTAGTTTATCATTACCAACCCTAGTGTTTGCTATACTGGTTATTTCAGATAATTTAAGGCTTCTGCCATTTAATTGTTCTTCTAATCTTTTAGATTTAGCTAGTTCTAATTTTAGGAATGTTACTTCTTCTTTTGAGCTTTCTAATTCCTTTTCTAATCTAATTATTTCAATACTTTCCATGTCTAGTTCCATTATCTTTAATCTAAGTGACTTAATTTCTTTTTCAGACAATAGTAAATCTAAACATAGAGTTTTAAATTTTAATTTGAACTCAGGAGATGAGAAATCAAATGAGTCGATTACCTGGTCTTCCATAGAGGAATCTTCTTCATTGTCTCCTTCTTCTTCAGAATTCTCTGCCGCTGACAGAGAGCTGCAGGCATCAATAGCCATAAGGCAGACCTCTTTGGCTTTCTTCTCTTCTTCTTCTTCTGAATCACTGGAGCTAGAGGAGCAGGTATCCTCTTCTGTTTCACTCCAGGTAGCAGCCACAAATTCCTTGTCCTTCTTCTTGTATTTGTGTGAGGAGGACTTGGAGTGATGCTTCCTGTACTCTTTCTCATGTTTCTTCTCCTTGTGTTTCTTCTCTGGACAATCTGGAGCAATGTGTCCAGGCTTGCTGCAAACATAACAGATGATTTCTTTAGATGGAGTTTTGTCATACCTTGGTTTGTCCTCATACTTGGAGAACTTCTTTCTGAGGTCTCTTCTTCCCATGTTGAAGAACCTCTTGGCAATGAGTGCCAGTAACTCCTCATTTGATTGACTTCCTTCAGAAGTCTCAGCAGCCTTAAGAGCTAGAGAGTGCTCTTTCTTTGTAGGTGTAGGAGTTTTTACTTCAATTGCAGCAGCTCTGCTCTTTAAAGTTTGCTAATATGACTTGAGTTTTCCCAACAGAGCTTCTGTGGAAAATTCCACAGTGTTTCTTCCATCCTTGATGGGTCATATCCTTGAGTCCCAAGAGATGGGAAGGCACATCAGGATCTTTTCATTGACTTCTGACAAAGTTATCTTCTTGTCCAAAGACCTCAGTTCACTTATTATTGAACTGAGTCTTGTGTACATTGTGTCAATGTCTTCAGCATCATCCTTCTTGAAATTTTCATACTGAGAAGTGAGGTTGGATCTCCTGTCCTTCCTCTCGTCAGCTGAGCCAGCAACTATGTGGTTGAGGGAATCCCACATAGTTTTGGCTGAGGTACATTCAGCAAGCTTCTGGAATATTTCATCAGACATTGTCTGAGCTAGGATATTCATTGCTTTTGCATCAGCTGCTTTTGCCTTCTTGTAAGTTTCATTGTAGTCAGGTGGTGGCACAGCACTGAGATCAGCAGAAGTGGAAGCAGCAGCAGGCCTAGCAGGTGGTCCTGTCAAAATAGAAGAAAAAATATCTTCATCAATAGAATTCATGTATAGTCTTATCCTGGCCTTCCATATGCCAAACTTGGACAAGTTGCATACAGGAGGTCTGGTGCTTGAATAATCCTTAGACTGGGCCATGTGTGAAAGTGTTTGTGAATGGTATCAGGAAACAACTTATCACAGGATCTTTTAACTCAGGTGTTAGCCTGTATGAACAGCCAACCTCCCTCTGATACCAATTGAAAGTGAGGGGATAAGTTGTAAACTACTCTAGAGGGGGGGTGAATAGAGTATTCAAATTTTATGAATAACTAGTCAGCTCTCTTGGAGTTTATTTGCGGAATAAAATAATCTGATACTTGAACCCTAAGAGCCTAACACAGTGACGTGCACAAGTGAGAGAGTTAACTGAAATTTCAGTTTAACTATAAACCTATCACAGCAACTAGCAATGCTAGGTAGTTCTATCACAGCCACAGAATAAACAATTAAACAAAAAACAGCCAGATAGACACAGGATATATAGTGGTTCCCTCTTAATAGGTACTCCACTCTTCTACCACCCTGGTAGGAATCCACTACAGGTTTTTGCTAAGGTGCCCTGCCACCAATGATCTGATTCAGGTAGATCAAACAGACCCTTTGAGCTTTTGATAAGGATGCTCAACCACAGGTTGTTGATAAGGTGCCCTGTCACCAATGTTCACTTTTGAAGATGTGTGAAAACTCTTTTACAAAGGGGTTGAGAGGGTTAGATTGTCTTCTCTGTTGTTAATACAGATTAGAGAAGACTTGTGGATTCTCTAAAGAATCAAAGTCTCCCCCTGGCTCAGTGGAGGTCCAGGGAAAGCTTTTGCTTCAGGATGAAGGAGTTTCAGATATACTGAAACTAAATCCTCAGAGATCTGTAGACTGATTTTTATCAGGTCTTCAGATTCTGGAGCACGTGAAGCAGATCTGAAGCTCTTTCTGAAGTCTTGAAAACTCTAAGCAGATGCTCAGGAGACTTGAGAATGAAAGAAATTGCTTTGGGCTTTTGCTTCAGGAAAGCTTTTCTTCTTCTGATTGTGAGATTGTGAAGAGTTGCTCTGGAGATGCTTGAGAGAATGCAGCACAAAAAAAATCTCTCTGTATCTGTAACTTCTTATTTTTCTGAGAAAAAATCTCTCTTAAATATGTCTTCTCATTTTTCCTTTGGAACGGCTCTATTGATTTGAATTCTCGAGCACTGCAACAGATTATCTCAAAATAGAATATAGCAATAGGAATAGAATGACCTATTAGCTCTCTGTCAGTCCCAATAAGGAAATAAATGAATGAAAAAAAATCTCAGCATAAAGACTTATCATTCTTGGAAATAGCATACACCGCCAACGGCTAGAATACAGCCTGGCAATATATTTTGTATAATAAGACAAAAAATGCTTTATCAAAATACGAAATCCCGTAATTTATGCTTAACATATTTGGTAAGTAATTCATTTGAATTTAAGCCATAAATTAGCAAAAACAATCTTCAGAAAATCTTTCTAACCACACGCTAAAACACTTGAAAATAAACCAAGGAATAAAATAAGTGCAAATTGTTAAAGGCAGACAGAAATCGTCGAACAGGGGTTCGATGATCGTCGACCTAGCTAACAGATCGTCGACTAAAAGCAGAAATCTTTCGCAACAGAAATCGTCGACCAGAAATCGTCGACCAGCTCAAGATATCGTCGACCAACAAAGAATCTGTCGAAGCAGAAAACGTCGAACATCTCATGATGTCGACGACTAAGGCAAACAATCTGTCGAGACAGAAATCGTGAAGCGAGAACACGATCGTAGAACTGCTGATGGCAGATCGTCGACCAACCTTCAGAGCATAATAAACTTGCTCTGAGATCGTCGACCATCGGTCGACGATAATTGTCTTGACTTCAACGATTCAATAGCCCTGCTATCGTCGACCAATGATCGACGATCGCGAGGCCTCGTTCGACGATGGTCGAACGGAAAAGGCCTTAACCAAAAATACATATAGAACTACTAGCCTAAGCTCTAGGTCAGTTATAAACTGTCCTAGGGAAACTGAACAAGGCCTAAACATGATCATATATAGTTATATGGATCAAGAGGGACCGGAAAGGGATTACATAAGCCAAATCACATCCAGGGTACCAACAATCTCCCCCTATTTGGGTTATGTTATCCAATCCGATCTAAAACTAAAGCACACAATATCAAAAGCAGAGATTAACCAAAAATTTAAGTCACAGGCAATCCACAGAAAAACATAGAAGCATAAATCAGCAGAACTGTAAAGTATCAAGCAGATTTATCAGAGGTTTTGGCATCAGATGAGTTCTTAGGGATTACAGCTGGTTTGAAAATAATTTCTCTGTTTGGATTTGCTGCTTGCCTTTTGGATAGCATTAGATCATGTTCACCAATAATTTTCTTTTCAGCATAGCTTGGCAAAACTGCAGCAGGATGCAATCTCATGTATTCTTCAGTATCAAAAATTTCAGAGTTGACTTGAATTTTGCTGAGTTCCTTTTCTCTGAATTCAGACATAGTTGTATATGTTGGTACCCTAGATGTGATTTGGCTTATGTAATCCCTTTCCAGCCCCTCTTGATCCATATAAAGATATATGATCATGCTTAGTCTTTGCTTAGTCTCCCTAGGGCAGTATTTGACTGACCTAGAGTTTAGGCTAGTAGTTTTAGAATGTGTTTTGGTTAAGGCTTTTTCCGTTCGACTATCGTCGAACGAGGCCTCGCGATCGTCGATCATTGGTCGACGATAGCAGGGCTATTGAATCGTTGAAGTCAAGACAATTATCGTCGACCGTTGGTCGACGATCTCAGAGCAAGCTTACTACGCTCTGAAGGTTGGTCGACGATCTGTCATCAACAGATCGACGATCATGTTCTTGCTTCACGATTTCTGTCTCGACAGATATTTGCCTTTGCTGGTCGACGATTTCTGGTCGACGTTATCTGTCTCGACAGATCTTTTGCTTTGGTCGACGATAGTTTGAGCTGGTCGACGATTTCCGTTCGACGATTTCTGTTTCGACAGATTCCTGCTATTAGTCGACGATCTGTTTGCAGGTCGACGATCTTCGAACCCCTGTTCGACGATTTCTGTCTGCCTTTATCTTTTTGTATTTATGCTATTCCTTGGTTTGTTTCCAAGTGTGTTAGCTTGTGGTTAGAAAGATTCTCTGAAGTTATTTGTTGCTAAAATTATGGTTTAAATTCAAAATGAATTATTTACAAAATATGTCATGCATAAATTACGGGATTTCAGTATTCTTGATAAAGCATTTTGTCCTATTATACAAATTTCGTTGACTTTATCTTTCCAGCCTGTTTTCTAGCCGTTGGTACTATGTACTATTTCCAAGAACGGTACGTCTTTATGCTGAGATATTTTTCCTGCTTATTTTATTCCTTATTGGGACTGACAGAAAGTTAATAGGCCATTCTATTCCTATTGCTATATTCTATTTTGAGATAATCTGTTGCAGGGCTCGAGAATTCAAATCAATAGAGCCGTTTCAAAGGAAAACGTGAAGACATATTTAAAAGAGATTCTGCTCTAAAGAAAACAAGTTACAGTAACAGACACAGAGAAAGATTATTCATCCGCTCAAGCATCATCAGAGCACCTCTTCACAATCTCACAACAAGAAGAAGAAAAGTTTTCCTGAAGCAAAAAGCCCAGAGCAATCATCTTCCATTCTCAAGTCTCCTGAGCAATTTGCTTAGAGTTTTTCAAAGACTTCAGAAAAGGCTCAAGATCTGCTTCAAGTGCTCCAGAATCTTAAGACCTGATAAAAATCAGTCTTCAGATTTCTGAGGATTTAGTTTCAGTTTATCTGAAACTCCTTCATCCTGAAGCAAAGGCTTTCCCTGGACTTCCACTGAGCCAGGGGGAGACTTTGATTCTTTAGAGAATCCACAAATCTTCTCTAATCTGTATTTAAAATAGAGAAGATAATCTAACCCTCTCAACCCCTTTGTAAAAGAGTTTGTTCACACCTCTTCAAAAGTGAACGTTGGTGACAGGGCACCTTATCAACAACCTGTGGTTGAGCATCCTTATCAAAAGCTCAAAGGGTCTGTTTGATCTACCTGAATCAGATCATTGGTGGCAGGGCACCTTAGCAAAAACCTGTAGTGGATTCCTACCAGGGTGGTAGAAGAGTGGATGTACCTATTTAAAGGGAACCACTATATATCCTGTGTCCATCTGGTTATCTTGCTTATTCATTTTATTCTGTGGCTGTGATAGAACTACCTAGGGTTGCTAGTTGCTGTGATAGGCTTGTAGTTAACTGAAATTTCAGTCAACCTCTTCACTTGTGCACTTCACTGTGTTAGGCTCTTAGGGTTCAAGTATCAGATTTTTTATTCCGCAAATAAACTCCAAGGGAGCTGACTAAGTGTTCATAAAATTTTGAATACTCTATTCACCCCCCCTCTAGAGTAGTTTACAACTTATCCCCTCACTTTCAGTATATGCTGTAGGGTCTAGTCCTTGAGCTTTGGCTCTCTCCATCATGCTCAGTGCAATAGATTCCTTAAATCTTGCCATAGAGGCAATTCTTTCAGTTTCAGTCATATTTGATGGAGAGGATGGTCTGTCAGTATCAGCTTGAGCTGCAATCTCCATGTTCCTTTGAAGAGCTGTGGCTAATTTGCTTGAATCAAGAGGAATCTGTGCAGCCTTCTTAGGATCAGTTTCAGCATATAGAGATCTGGGAGGTGCAAGTTCAATGAACTTCTTGTGGGATTTCTCTGAATAGACCACTCTTTTTCCTTTTGTTTCAGCTGTCTCAGAAGCAGCAGGTTTCCTTGATGTGGAGGATGGACCTTTCCTGGGAGGAGAAGGTTTCCATTCTGGAACTTTCTTTTTAGGAGCAGGAGGAGGAGAGAAAGTAGATTGCCGAAATGTCATCTCCTTTATTTGTTCCATGGGAACATTTTCATTTCTTTTCCTTCCTTGTCCTGATACATCTTGGCCTCCCTGGCTTTGGTTACTCCTTCTCTGATAAGACTTAAAGGTGTTGGAACTTGCTGATTTTGCAGATGGGGCAGAAGAGAGACTTCCAGAGGCTCCAGCACCAGGAGGTGGAGGAGGACCTCTGGGGGGGAATTTCTGAATTGGAGTGTCATATCTTTTTGTTCTCTTCTTCTCTCTTGTCTGATTCTTTGAAAGTCTCATCCATGGTTGAAATTCCTTGCTCTTGGGATCAATTCCCTTCAGAATGAAATAGGGAACATCCTTGTCTGGATTAGCAGTAGGACGAGCAGATGCTTTTCTTTTCTTGGAGACAGCCTTTTTCTTCTTCTGGGTACTATCAGAATCCTCAGAGTCATCATCATCAGAGGAGTGGGATGAGGTTCTCCCAGCATAATCATCAAAATCTTGTTCTGAGATATCTTTGGCAGCTATAGCATGTTCAACCTTTTCTTTCTCCTGCTTCTCTCTATCTTCTTTTTCTCTTGCTTCCTCAATGGCATCTTGCACAAGGAGGGCATCAAGATCGATATTTGGAGATCTCTTCCAGAGTTCTGATTCAGGATACAAGTCAGGAATTATCCTGGGGACCAGTTCTGCAATAGAAGGAATGGGTAGAGGATAGGTAAGGATAGGTGGAGAAAAGATGACTGTATCTGCAGGGGCAGATGCTTTCTCTAGAGAGATGACTAGGGAATCCATATGAGATTTAGCCAACCCTTCAATGTACTCAGAGGCAATATTCTCAGCCACAAAGGCTATAAATTGTTCAAGGTTGAGAGTACCTGAGCTTGATTCCTTTTCAGTCATTTTGGAGGCATTCTCTGGTAAGTCTTGTACAGCCTCAGCTTCTTCAGCAGCAGCAGGGATGTTGATTGTGCCTGCATACAAAGAAAGATAAGTTAACAACCAAGTGGGAATAGAGTATTCCCCCAAGGTGAACAACAGCAGGTAATTGATAGAGTTACCTGAGATCTACACAGGATACCACTTTGCATCTAGGAAGGAGGTTATAATTCCTTCTAGATGTTCAGTGACATCAGGGATAGACACCTCTGCAAGGCACAAGAGGAGTGCCATACAGGAAAAGAAGAGAGAGTCCTTGACCAAGGGGTCATCAAGGTACTCAGGTCTATAAGGGACCGTTTTCTCTTGAGAAGGAGGAACAGAAGGAGATGTGAGTGTGAACTCACAGTCTGAATTGAGAAAGGATTCCAAAGCATTATCAGAGTCAATGGAGATAGCAGCATCAACTTGCAACACTGATGCAAGATCATCAGCAGCTGAGATGGGGAGGAAGGGATAAGAGATTAACTCAAGGTTGGAGTTTGAATTAATTAGAAACTTAAAATAAAACTATACCATCTGGTTGAGCAGTAGCATTCTCAAGTTGTTGAACCACTACTTCTGAGTCAGTAGTGTTTATTGAAACTTTTTCACACAAGTCCATGAGGACTTCCTCATTATTTTTCTCTGGGAGATCTTCATCAGAAGCTAGATTCACTAGGGAGTGAATGTCTTTGTTAGATAAAGATATCAATTTAAAGTCCTGATTATAACCTTTAGAGGAAGTGTTTTACCTTCTGATTGCTCTGGATCTTTCATTAGAGACTCTTTCTCTAGAAACTCTTGATGTTCTTCTACAATTGCTGTAAGGGGAAGAGAAGAGTTGTCCTGAAGGGCCAAGGCATCACCTGAGACCACTTCAACAGACATCTCCCCCTGCATGACTTCAGTGGGGACTGGAGTCATGCATCTTACTGAAGAGGGCTCAGCAGAGGGTGGAAATGATTTGATGGCTTCAGTAAGGGCTTTGATGGATGCAATGAGAGGGGCATTGGCAGCCTCAATCATTTTTTGTATGGATGGAGTGATGAGCTCTACAATTTGTGCAAGCAATTCAGGAGTTATCTGAAATGCTGAGGATGTGGAGGTGGATGGAATGGAAGCAGTATGATCTACCACATAATCAAATGAATCATGTGGAGATGGGTGAACATCAACATGAGTGTGGGATTCATGTTGAGATAAGTGTGTGAGGATGGTAGCAGTTACCGTGTCAACACTGGCTGCGGCTGCCAGATGTTGTGGTATGGGTGACTGGGGTGGAGATGCATGTAGGGTGGAAGATGCATGTTGTGGTGGCACTGCAGATTGTGTGGAGGGTAATGCAGGAGATGAGGATGCAGGGGTAAAGAGGGAGGATGCAGGGATTGCTGAGCCTTCCCCAGCAAGCTGGAGAGTGGCTGAATCAGCCCTTGTGTCTGATGGAGGGTTAGGATCAACCCTGGCTGACTTCTTGATGACTCTCTGAGATTTCTTGAACAGAGAGGGGTCCAACCTCTTGCTGGCGTTGACTGCGGAGGGAGCAGAAACAAGCAGCAGGGGTGCTTTCACATATAGAAACACACCCAATACCCTGACAAGGTTTACTTCTTTCTGATTGTTCTTTCTCCTTATTAGTTCAAACAGAACTTTTCCCCAGGCAATCTGCGTCTTATTCACCAAAACTGACATTAAGGCAAATTGTTGCCTGTTGATGTTGTCGTGAGCAGAGTGCTTTCCCAAAACGACCTTGCCCACCAGGTCTGCCAGAAACTTGTACTCTGGAGACAGGTTTATTTTCAGCAGCTTAGCTGGAATACCTTCAGCATGGCCCATCACGGTTAGCATGCGGCCATATTCCTCTGAATTTTGCTCATAGTCCTCAGTACCGGTTGGTAGACCAAACAGCTCAGTCAGAACTTCAGGAGTCAGAATGACCTCCTCTCCATTTATCTTTCCAGTCATCGCTTCGTCGCTGGAGGACGAGGTATATACCCATTCTCGAATCTCTGGTATATGAATCTTTGGTGAGAATGACATAAATTTCTTTAGGCCTTGATCTTCACACAGCTGCAGAATGTCTTGGATGGGTTGATCACATCGACTGAAAGAATCGAAGTCGACACAGAAACCAGTGTCGAACTTCATTCCGAAGAGAACTGCAGAAGGAATCGCCATTAGATTGAAGAGAGAATGGCAAATCGAGATGCAAGGCAGGGGAGAAGAGAATCGCGCGGGATTAGAGTTCGAGAGCGAATTCTAAGCCAGAAGATGGAATATGAAAAGACGGAGCGGAAGGACGACGATCTCCAGACCTAAATCGACTATCAGATATAAATCTGCGATCGTCGAACACGGAACAAAATCGGTCGTCGAACAATGACCGACGATAGTCAATATTTGACTAATCGAAAAACATCGACCGACTACAAGCAATCACCACGATCGTCGATCAATATATGTTGGTCGACGATTCTCCACACAGCACAGAAAATCTGTCGTTGACCACTGGTCGACGATAGATACCTAAGGAGAGATCGTTGACCAGTTGATCGACGATTTCTGCCTTACTATCGAACGAGCTGTCGTCGACTGTTGGTCGACGATAGTTCTGACCTGGTCGAAGATCGTCGAGCAGTCGTTCGACGATTTTAGACAGAAAACAAATCTATCCAAATTTTCACTACTCTGAACCATTAATCATACCAAGCTGGTTCAGGAAGAACAAATGCCTTTGTTCATCAAGGGGCTTAGTGAAAATATCTCCTCTCTGCAGGTCTGTGGATATAAATTTCATTGCTATCTTGTTCTTTTCCACATTATCTCTTAGAAAATGATGTCTAATCTCAATATGCTTGGTCCTGGAATGGTACACAGGATTTTGAGCAATTGATATTGCACTGGTACTGTCACACAGAATTTTTGTTTTTGAGTGTGTGTACCCATAATCCATTAGCTGATTTTGAATCCACAGGATCTGTGAACAACAACTAGCTGCTGCTATATATTCAGCCTCAGCAGTTGAAGTAGACACAGATGCATGTTTCTTACAAAACCAAGAGACAAGTCTTTCTCCCAGGAACTGACAGGTCCCTGAGGTGTTTTTCCTGTCAACTCTACAACCAGCATAATCAGCATCTGAATATCCAATTAATTCAAATCCTGACTCAGCTGGGTACCACAGTCCTAAGTTGGGGCATCCCTTAAGGTATCTCAAGATCCTCTTGAGAAGAGTTAAGTGAGATTCCTTTGGGTTGACCTGAAACCTAGCACATAGGCATGTAGCAAACATTATGTCAGGCCTACTTGCAGTCAAATATAGCAGGGAACCAACAATGGCTCTATAGTTCTTTTGATCAACAGACTTGCCATTGACATCAGAATCAATAACTGCATTTGAGGCCATAGGTGTGCTCATTGATGAAGCATCAGACATTCCAAATCTTTTAACCAGCTCTCTGGCATATTTTGATTGAGAAATGAAGATACCATCAACACACTGTTTCACTTGGAGACCAAGGAAATAGGATAACTCACCCATGCTGCTCATCTCAAACTTGGAGTGCATTAGTTCAGAGAACCTCTTGCATAGTTTGGGATCAGTGGAGCCAAATATAATGTCATCTACATAGATTTGAACTAACAGTTGTGAGTCCTTATGATGTCTAATAAATAGGGTTCTATCTACTACACCTCTCACAAACTTGTGTTCTAGAAGGAAATTTGCTAAGGTCTCATACCAAGCTCTAGGAGCTTGCTTAAGTCCATATAGAGCCTTTTGGAGTTTGAACACATGAGTGGGTAAGGTTGATGAAACAAACCCTGGTGGTTGTTCAACAAACACTTCTTCCTTTAAATCTCCATTGAGGAAGGCACTCTTCACATCCATTTGGAAGACCTTAAATTTCTTATAGGCAGCATAGGCTAGGAAAATCCTAATGGCTTCTAGTCTAGCTACAGGGGCAAAAGTTTGATCATAATCTATGCCTTCCTCCTGTCTATAGCCTTGAGCTACTAGCCTAGCCTTATTCCTAACTACTATGCCTTGGGCATCAAGCTTGTTTCTAAACACCCACTTGGTGCCTATGATCAGTTGGCCTCTTGGTCTTGGAACCAAGGTCCAAACTTTACATCTTTCAAACTGGTTAAGTTCCTCTTGCATGGCTATAATCCAGTGTGGATCAAGCTCAGCATCTTTAATGGTTAGGGGCTCAACCTGAGAAAGAAAACAAGCAAACATCACATCTTTGTTGAGTTGATGTCTTGTCTGGACTCCTACTGAAATGTCTCCAATCACTTGAGATACAGGGTGATCTCTAAGTGTGACAAGATTAGTAGGTTCAACAATGATCTGATCTTCAACATGTTCAAGATTCAATTCCTCATGTGGAATTTGATCAACTGTTGGAGCAGGTGCTTTAACTTGTAAAAGTTCTACATCAGATTCAGAATCTGAAGAAGCAACCTGAGGAGTTTGTTGGGGATGATTCTCCTGTGTGAGTCTCAAACCTTCCAAATCCTTACTTACTCCTAGGACTTGCACTGTACTATTAGAGGAAGAGTCCTTCTCCTTATAATACATGACTGTCTCATCAAAAGAGACATGTGCAGACTCTTCTATCTTAAGAGAGGATTTATTGAGGACCCTATAGGCTTTGCTTACTTGAGAGTATCCCAGAAAGACTCCCATTGAAGCTTTTGCCTCAAATTTTCTAAGGTATTCTTTGTTATTGTTATGAACAAAAGCAACACAGCCAAATACTCTAAAATAGTCTATTTTAGGTTTCACTTGCTTAAGTAACTCATAGGGAGTCTTACCCTTAAGTTTATGTATCAGGCTTCTGTTCAATACATAGTTAGCTGTGCTAACTGCTTCAGCCCAAAAGGACAGAGGCATATTAGCATCTGCCAACAATGTACTAGCAGCTTCAATTAGGGTTCTGTTTTTCCTTTCAACTACCCCATTTTGTTGAGGAGTTCTAGGAGCAGAGAAGCTATGTTTGATACCTTCCTTCTCACAGAATTCTTGCATAAGAAGAGACTCAAACTCAGTACCATGATCACTTCTGATCAAGGCAATCTGAGTAGAGTACTCACTCTGTATACACTTTAGAAAATCTGTAAGAACCTTGAAGTTATCAGCCTTAGTTCTCAAGAAGAATACCCAAGTAAACCTAGAGAAGTCATCTACAATTACTAGAGTGTAAGACTTTCCTCCAAGACTCTGTACAGCAATAGGACCAAATAGATCCAAATGTAGCAAGTACAGAATCCTGGGAGAATCACTTTTATTAACTGATTTAAAGCTATTTCTTGTTTGCTTACCTAATTGACAAGCTTTGCAAAGGCCTTCCTTCTTGTAGGGGCAAGAAGGTAAGCCTCTTACAAGATTGTATTTAGCCAACCTAGAAATGTTTTTCAAATTTACATGACTAAGTCTCTTATGCCAAAGGGTATTATTACTGGTTACTTCATTAAATAAGCATATTTCAGATTTGGATGAGTTAAAATCTACAACATAAACATTACCAATTCTAATACCTACTAACACAACAGTATTATTTAAAGCAATATTACAAGCAGTGTCAGTAAACCATACCTTGTACCCAGCATCACACATTTGGCTTACAGAGATTAGGTTGTGCTTTAGTCCGGAGACATAAGCAACCTTCTTGAATGTTACAGCTCCTTTGGTGAAGCTGCCATACCCTTCAGTCTGTCCACAGCTGGAATCCCCGAATACAACTTTTGGTCCCAGCTTGGCTTTGAACCCTGACAGATTCTTCTTCTTTCCTGTCATATGCTTTGAGCATCCACTATCCAGATACCATTTGTCATGTATGACTGGATAGGTCTTCACCTGCAAAGATATCAATTATACATTGTAGACCCAGGTTACCTTGGGTCCAGTATTCTTCACAAAAGAAAAACTAGATATAAAAGATTTTGCAGGCTTAGATTTATATCCTAAAGGATGTGATCTCCTAGGTGGGATAATCCATTCAGTTAAAGGATTAAACGACCTAGGGTAGTGATTGGGATTTGCAATTCTAGAAGTTTGAAATTTATTTTCCAGCTTAAGTCCAGATCGTCGATCCACGGTCGACGATCGCAAGTCATATCGTCGATCATTTGTAGTAGTGCTATGTTCTGGATTCCACGATCGTCGATCACTGGTCGATGACTCATGATGAGATCGTCGATCTCCTGCACCAAAGATATCATACTTGGTGAAGGTGTTCAGCGATCGTCGATAGACGTTCGACGATTGGTTTGACGATCGTCGATTAATGTTCGACGATTTCTGTAAAGCTAGAAATTTTTTCTTCCTGTTCTCTTTCTTAATCTTATTCTGAATTTTCTTGCATTTTTCAATTTCCTCAGTATTCTTTATTTCTGATTCAGAAATAAATTTTACTGGAGTGCTAAATCTCTCCTTTGTGAGGAGGATGGGTTCACTAGATGTAGCACCTAAGCCTAGTTTATCATTACCAACCCTAGTGTTTGCTATACTGGTTATTTCAGATAATTTAAGGCTTCTGCCATTTAATTGTTCTTCTAATCTTTTAGATTTAGCTAGTTCTAATTTTAGGAATGTTATTTCTTCTTTTGAGCTTTCTAATTCCTTTTCTAATCTAATTATTTCAATACTTTCCATGTCTAGTTCCATTATCTATAATCTAAGTGACTTAATTTCTTTTTCAGACAATAGTAAATCTAAACATAGAGTTTTAAATTTTAATTTGAACTCAGGAGATGAGAAATCAAATGAGTCGATTACCTGGTCTTCCATAGAGGAATCTTCTTCATTGTCTCCTTCTTCTTCAGAATTCTCTGCCGCTGACAGAGAGCTGCAGGCATCAATAGCCATGAGGCAGACCTCTTTGGCTTTCTTCTCTTCTTCTTCTTCTGAATCACTGGAGCTAGAGGAGCAGGTATCCTCTTCTGTTTCACTCCAGGTAGTAGCCACAAATCCCTTGTCCTTCTTCTTGTATTTGTGTGAGGAGGACTTGGAGTGATGCTTCCTGTACTCTTTCTCATGTTTCTTCTCCTTGTGTTTCTTCTCTGGACAATCTGGAGCAATGTGTCCAGGCTTGCTGCAAACATAACAGATGATTTCTTTAGATGGAGTTTTGTCATACCTTGGTTTGTCCTCATACTTGGAGAACTTCTTTCTGAGGTCTCTTCTTCCCATGTTGAAGAACCTCTTGGCAATGAGTGCCAGTAACTCCTCATTTGATTGACTTCCTTCAGAAGTCTCAGCAGCCTTAAGAGCTAGAGAGTGCTCTTTCTTTGTAGGTGTAGGAGTTTTTACTTCAATTGCAGCAGCTCTGCTCTTTAAAGTTTGCTAATATGACTTGAGTTTTCCCAACAGAGCTTCTGTGGAAAGTTCCACAGTGTTTCTTCCATCCTTGATGGGCCATATCCTTGAGTCCCAAGAGATGGGAAGGCACATCAGGATCTTGTCATTGACTTCTGACAAAGTTATCTCCTTGTCCAAAGACCTCAGTTCACTTATTATTGAACTGAGTCTTGTGTACATTGTGTCAATGTCTTCAGCATCATCCTTCTTGAAATTTTCATACTGAGAAGTGAGGTTGGATCTCCTGTCCTTCCTCTCGTCAGCTGAGCCAGCAACTATGTGGTTGAGGGAATCCCACATAGCTTTGGCTGAGGTACATTCAGCAAGCTTCTGGAATATTTCATCAGACATTGTCTGAGCTAGGATATTCATTGCTTTTGCATCAGCTGCTTTTGCCTTCTTGTAAGTTTCATTGTAGTCAGGTGGTGGCACAGCACTGAGATCAGCAGAAGTGGAAGCAGCAGCAGGCCTAGCAGGTGGTCCTGTCAAAATAGAAGAAAAAATATCTTCATCAATAGAATTCATGTATAGTCTTATCCTGGCCTTCCATATGCCAAACTTGGACAAGTTGCATACAGGAGGTTTGGTGCTTGAATAATCCTTAGACTGGGCCATGTGTGAAAGTGTTTGTGAATGGTATCAGGAAACAACTTATCACAGGATCTTTTAACTCAGGTGTTAGCCTGTATGAACAGCCAACCTCCCTCTGATACCAATTGAAAGTGAGGGGATAAGTTGTAAACTACTCTAGAGGGGGGGTGAATAGAGTATTCAAATTTTATGAATAACTAGTCAGCTCTCTTGGAGTTTATTTGCGGAATAAAATAATCTGATACTTGAACCCTAAGAGCCTAACACAGTGACGTGCACAAGTGAGAGAGTTAACTGAAATTTCAGTTTAACTATAAACCTATCACAACAACTAGCAATCCTAGGTAGTTCTATCACAGCCACAGAATAAACAATTAAACAAAAAACAGCCAGATAGACACAGGATATATAGTGGTTCTCTCTTAATAGGTACTCCACTCTTCTACCACCCTGGTAGGAATCCACTACAGGTTTTTGCTAAGGTGCCCTGCCACCAATGATCTGATTCAGGTAGATCAAACAGACCCTTTGAGCTTTTGATAAGGATGCTCAACCACAGGTTGTTGATAAGGTGCCCTGTCACCAATGTTCACTTTTGAAGAGGTGTGAAAACTCTTTTACAAAGGGGTTGAGAGGGTTAGATTGTCTTCTCTGTTGTTAATACAGATTAGAGAAGACTTGTGGATTCTCTAAAGAATCAAAGTCTCCCCCTGGCTCAGTGGAGGTCCAGGGAAAGCTTTTGCTTCAGGATGGAGTTTCAGATATACTGAAACTAAATCCTCAGAGATCTGTAGACTGATTTTTATCAGGTCTTCAGATTCTGGAGCACGTGAAGCAGATCTGGAGCTCTTTCTGAAGTCTTGAAAACTCTAAGCAGATGCTCAGGAGACTTGAGAATGAAAGAAATTGCTTTGGGCTTTTGCTTCAGGAAAGCTTTTCTTCTTCTGATTGTGAGATTGTGAAGAGTTGCTCTGGAGATGCTTGAGAGAATGCAGCACAAAAAAAATCTCTCTGTATCTGTAACTTCTTATTTTTCTGAGAAAAAATCTCTCTTAAATATGTCTTCTCATTTTTCCTTTGGAACGGCTTTATTGATTTGAATTCTCGAGCACTGCAACAGATTATCTCAAAATAGAATATAGCAATAGGAATAGAATGACCTATTAGCTCTCTGTCAGTCCCAATAAGGAAATAAATGAATGAAAAAAAATCTCAGCATAAAGACTTATCATTCTTGGAAATAGCATACACCGCCAACGGCTAGAATACAGCCTGGCAATATATTTTGTATAATAAGACAAAAAATGCTTTATCAAAATACGAAATCCCGTAATTTATGCTTAACATATTTGGTAAGTAATTCATTTGAATTTAAGCCATAAATTAGCAAAAACAATCTTCAGAAAATCTTTCTAACCACACGCTAAAACACTTGAAAATAAACCAAGGAATAAAATAAGTGCAAATTGTTAAAGGCAGACAGAAATCGTCGAACAGGGGTTCGATGATCGTCGACCTAGCTAACAGATCGTCGACTAAAAGCAGAAATCTTTCGCAACAGAAATCGTCGACCAGAAATCGTCGACCAGCTCAAGATATCGTCGACCAACAAAGAATCTGTCGAAGCAGAAAACGTCGAACATCTCATGATGTCGACGACTAAGGCAAACAATCTGTCGAGACAGAAATCGTGAAGCGAGAACACGATCGTAGAACTGCTGATGGCAGATCGTCGACCAACCTTCAGAGCATAATAAACTTGCTCTAAGATCGTCGACCATCGGTCGACGATAATTGTCTTGACTTCAACGATTCAATAGCCCTGCTATCGTCGACCAATGATCGACGATCGCGAGGCCTCGTTCGACGATGGTCGAACGGAAAAGGCCTTAACCAAAAATACATCTAGAACTACTAGCCTAAGCTCTAGGTCAGTTATAAACTGTCCTAGGGAAACTGAACAAGGCCTAAACATGATCATATATAGTTATATGGATCAAGAGGGACCGGAAAGGGATTACATAAGCCAAATCACATCCAGGGTACCAACATAATGTAAAAGGTTATAACAAATTTTCACTCTCTTGCGGTGATGGCAAATGAGACTTTAGATTTTAACTTCTTTTGAAACATAGACGCGATGAGACTAGTTCTCTTCTTCAGACCCTCCATTTTCACTTCTAGATCAATTTATAGAATAACATTAAAAATTTGCAAGATTATCGAATAAAAGGGTATAACAAAAATCGATATACTTCGTTTGACCCTCTACCGGTTAATACTACGGAGTATCCCTAAAAACATTCATCACAGAGTCTATCATGCTTTGCTTAGGCACTAGATGACTAATACCTCAAATCACACATAAAATATATAACAATTGAACAATTGAACAATGTCTTATCCTCTTAAATTAAATAAAAAAACTAGTACGAAGATTACCTCTCCTTAGAATGTGAGATTTCAGATTCTGGAACAAATTTCAAAAGACAGGGTAGACCGGCTTCTTCAGTTCTTCCTTAATTATGACAGATTTCAGAAGTCAGATTCTGGAAGAAATTTAAGAAGACAAAAATCAGTGCTCAGGAGATGAGGAGCGAAAATGAAGAACCAAAATATCTACCTTAGTTAGGGCAGGTCGGCGACTTTTTCTGACTGAAGTTCTTCCCTGCAACTTGCGGTTTATATACTTGCAACTTATATAATAGACTGCGGTTTTTATATAAACCGCAGTCTATTCTACCTGAACCCTAGAATAGACTGCGGTTTATATATAAACTGCAGTCTATTCTAGGGTTCAGGTAGAATAGACTGCGGTTTATATATAAACCGCAGTCTATTCTATGGAAATACAACTCGTCTGTAGCAAACCGCGATTATTTGGACCCGGGCACGTGCCCGTGTGTGCCCATACATGGGTCCGCACCTATGCAGATAGGTGAAGTCTGTGTTTGGGAAGCATTAAACAGGCGGAACAGCGGAATCGGGAACTGGTTAACCCTAAATCGTTGTTCAAAAAAAAAATTGGGGGGGCACCGGTCTGGGCGAACCAAGCCTAATCAAACTTTCCAAAATATTTGGGGGGCACGTGTCCCTGTGGCCCCCCTGTAGATCCACCCATGACCCACAACCATCTCTAGTTTAGATACATGTAAGTGCGGACATATCGGCTGACATGAAGACTTGGGACCTAAAATATCACATCTCCGTTTTTAATTTGGGGCATAATGTTTTGAAAAAATCGGAGCGATATATAGCCCATTACCGATATATCACCCAAAAAATGGGCGTTATATTAGCCCGTTTTTATATAAAAAAAAGTATTTAAAGTATTCAACATTTAGGTTCGACTCTCCCTCGATTCATTTTATTACGAGCGCTTTCTCCTGCCTTAGCTCTCTCGCGCTCTCTGCTGGTGCTTTCCCTCGACTCTCTCACACTCGTTGGTTGTTCTATCGGGCTCACGACTCTCTCCTTGGTCCTTTCACTCTCTCGGTTGGCTCTTTCCACTGGTAGCTTCATCATTGCTAGTTGTTCTCTCTAGTGCTCTCGACTCTCTCGGCCAGCTCTTTTCTCTGGTAGCTTCATCCTTGCTGGTTGTTCTCTCTGGTGCTCTCGGCTCTTTCGGCTGGTTCTTTGCTCTGATATCTGCGTCCTCCCTGGTTGTTCTCTCCCGGGACCTCGACTCTCTCGCTAGTTCTCTCACTCTCTCGGCTGGTGCGTTCTTCTCCTTACCTCTCCTTCTCAATCTCTTGCTTTGCATTCTTCTCCTACCTCTCCCTCTCATTCTCTCACTATGCATTCTTCTCCTACCTCTCCCTCTCATTCTCTCACTATGCATTCTTCTATTTATTGTGGTTTGTTGATTGTCTTGCAGGTGGTTGTAACATGGTGGCCGTGGTTTGCTGGTTGCTTTACTGCCTTGCTGGTGGTTGTAGCATGGTGACTGTGGTTTGTTGGTTGCTTTGTTGTGTTCTTGCCCTGTTGCCTTGCTGGTGGCTGTAGTATGATGGTCGTGGTTTGCTGGTTGCTTTACTGTCTTGTTCCCCACCTTCCTTATTGGTGGTTGTAGCTTGGTGGCAGTGGATTGTTGGTTACCTTGCTTAGTGGTTGTGTGTGTTTGCTATTCTTATGGTTGCCTTGCTGATTTGTGTCTAGTTACTGCAATATATTGTCTCATTTTTCATGTCTTATTTTATCCATATTGTTAAACAACAATTGATTTGAAATACCCCAATTTTTAGTTATTTATCCAACTTCCTTTTGCAATCGATAATGTATGCCCATAGCGAATGATGAATGCATGTATATCCAACTTCATTTTTCTAGTTGTCTTGCTGCATTGTGCTTTTTGATAAATAAAATATTGGATACTTGGATACCTTGTTTATTTTGAGAAATTAATTGATAAATAGAATGTTGGATACTTGAATGCCTTGGGTTCTCTACTTTTAATGATAATGATAACTTTGTATACTACTGATGATGCAAAATATTGTTGGATAAATTAAATGTTGCATGAAAAATTTGAAAGATGACTGAAGATCTAACGATCTAATGAAGTTAAGGAGGCTTTTTTGATGTTGATTTTTTTTTCTACTAATCAAATAATTTTGGTTATTTCTTCTCATCGTGCAATTATGTAAAATCTTCATTTTATTTCATATAACTAATATTTCTTTCATTCCATTTACTATAGAATGGCTTCTTTTGCTGGATCTAGTGAGGTTTCCATATCGATGATACCAACCGGTAGAGATCTGTCTTGGGCATTTGGTGAGAAGTTCGTTGCAAACGACACCAACCGAATCAAATTCAACTACTGTAGGCACACTGTAAATGATGAAATTACTGTTTCAAGTATTACTTTGCTGGGTGAAAGGGTAATGTTAAGTCATGCCCTCAAGTTTCCGTCGACGTTAAGGAGAAGGCTAAGTCGGCCCTAAATTCAAGCTTAGAGAGTAAGAGAGCTTAAGAGTGCAAAGTTACAAGTAATCTTGAATGAGATGGTAGTTGGAGGAGTACATGATGATGAAGTAGAGGAGTCAGCTGTACATAGCAGTTTGCATCGAGCACATGTTCCAAGGGTCCAATAGACCAATTTGCTCATGCAGTTGCGGAGTCAAGGGAAAAAATTCTCAACAGAGTACGATAAAAAGAGTAAGTACAAAAAGAAAGCCAATGATGATAATGTCGTGTACATAGGTTGATGGGCATATGAAAATGGCATCCCGTTTAATGCCATATGAAACTCCTCTTTCCAGCAGATGGCACGTGTTATTGAGTTATTTGAACCTGGGATGAAGATTCCTACATTTTATGAGTTGAGAGTGAATATTTTGCGAATCGAGGTAGAGAGGAGGAAGATGATGTTGGGCACATTCACCCAAACCTGCAAATTGAATGGCTGCGAATGTCGAGCAGGTTGTTGGTATATTCACCCCATTTGTGAAGGTTTTGAGAGGAGTTAGCAAGGATACACCTTCGATGGGGTGGTTATATGAGGATATAAAAAGCTAGGAAAGTTGTTCTCGATCATCAAAAGAACAAATACCTTCCTATATTGAAGTTGATCGATAATATATGAGAGAAGAAGATTAGCAGCCCTCTGTAGATTGCATGATATTACTTAAACCCATATTTATATTATTCTCATTGAGTGGAGATTGAGTCCGACAGCAGGTTTATGAGTGGTTTTGTTGAGTGTCTCTTAAAGATATATAGGAAAGATCATTTTACCCAAGATCACATCAGTGCTGAGCTTGATCTTTACCAATACCAACAAGAATTATTTGGTAAAGACATGACAAAAAGACAATTACAAAATCTCAACTTAAATTCAGGTACATTTTAATATTTTTTTATTAACTCTAATTTTTAATGATGTATTATGTATAATTAAAATGCGTCGTTATTTTATTTTTCACAGTACATTGGTGGAGGCTTAACGACTAGGAAGCACCGGTATGGGTACGGGTACCGGATACGATACGTGCCCGGTACGACGGTACGACAAAAATTAGAAAATAGGATACGGGTACGTCATGATACATTATAACAAATATAATATATATTTATATAGCACAAGTGCAATAAATATTTCTTAAAACATCGAAATATCAAACATAAATTATAACTTGAAGTACAAGTTCACAAATCAATGCAGCATAACATGAAGTTTTCAAACATTAAGCATTCGTAAATATTATAAAATTTAACATCTTATATGTTTAACCAAAAGAGAAAATTAAACTTAAGTCTACTTATCAATCTTTTTTTTTTCTTCATTGTTGGAAATCAACATCTTCAATCTCCGATTAGTTTAGAGACAAGTTAGCCGTTTGTTAATAACTTGCGTTGAATCAACACGAAACGTACCGATACCGGAAACATACTCGGTACAGATACACAATTTAATTGGGCGTACCAACGCTTCTTAGCATAGAACCAACCTTTGTTTATTCTAGAAAAATATACTCCTATCACAATATGCAAAATGATGTGCTAAGTCCAAGTGTGTCCACATAGGTGTATCTGTCGAGTATCGTGTACGTACCGGTACCGGATACGTATTCGGTACGGGTACGGTGCCTTTGGGGAAGTATCCGTGCTTCATAGCTTAACGGTGTTAATATGTCACACCTTAAAACTATGACTGATGATTTTGAGTCTGACTACTTCATCCTCTGCTCGTGAGAGTAATTGGAGCACCTTTGAAATGATATGTATTTATTTAGTTATTTAACCAAACATAAATATCTTATTATATGATTGTATGCATTATTTAGTATTTTTAAAAATTTTATAGATATATTCTAAGAAGAGGAATAAACTCGTCAGCAAAAGATTGAACGATCTTATTTCTGTAAAGTTCAATGATTTGTTCAAGTCAAAATATTCTGACACATCTCGAGACCCATTGAAGGTTATGAGCTTAGATTCGGGGAAGGTACGAAAGTGGATGGTGAAAGTTTATCCCGACGAGTATGGAAATGTAGAAGATGATGATGAAGTCTTTCCTGAAGAGGGTTTGACGTGGGCGCAACTTGAAGATATAGTTGATGCTGATCTTGATCCAAGGAGGCCTCCTAAACTAACTAAAAAAGCAAAGACATGACGATTATTTATCAAAGAAAGGAAAATAGAAAAATATCTGAGATAGACGAGGCAGATCTAGATGGTTCTTCAGATGATGATCATATTTTATCTACTTTGCCGACTATAGATGAGTTTGTAAGCGGTGAAGATTGAAGAATAAGGTATGTTTGAAATTTAATTTTAAAAATTTTGATGTCATAAAAACAATATGTAGTTGGATTAGTTGCAAACCTTTTAAAATTACTTGTTTTACGAATTCCTATCATTAAAGTAGGGTGCTGTTACTAGCAAACCCAGTTTGGTTTCTAGCAAACCATTACTATTAGCAAACCCTCATTTTTCAAAATGGCTATTTGAAAATCATTTTGTTACTAGCAAACCAACATAATTTTTTTAAAAAAAATTTAATTTTTGTTTAAAACATTCATTCTTTCAAAATAACCCGCTGCATATAATGACATTACAAATGATTTCAAATGTATTCATTCAACCACTTATGTTAACATTATAGATGATTCAAAATGCCGTAAATGTTTAGTATGTCCAAAACTGCTTTTTCAACAAAATATCATTATCTGCAGCAAAATCTTTAAACAAAATATCGGTCGGTTTAGAAATATATTTGATTTCTAATCCCTAAAAGGATGTGTTGTATATACGAGTAAAGTATATATAATAATATATACGTCCTTTTGAACTGCGTCTTATACGTATAATTTCATGAGAAGTGTTCAACATGAAAGTTGTAGATCTCGACGAGATCTACAATTTTCATGTTGAACACTTTTTGATTTGAAGCACTTTAGACCCCTGATTTGACCCCTGAAAAAAGTTACGTCGTACATATGTGCGGACGCCCGAGATCGGCGTGACTTTTTTCGGGGGCCAAATCGGGAGCATAAACGGCTTCAAATCAAAAAGTGTTCAACATGAAAGTTGTAGATCTCTTCGAGATCTACAACTTTCATGTTGAACACTTTTTGTTTTGAAGTAGTTTAGACCCCAGATTTGGGTTCCGAAAAAAATCACGCCGAAAATCTGGGTCTCAAAATTCAAAAATGCAAAAATTGCAAAAAAGAAAGATTGGTTTGGTAGTAGTAATTTTTGGGAAGAGAAAAAAATGCAAAAAATGACTGAATCTATTTTTTTTGCTAGAAACGAAAGTGGGTTTGCTAATAACAACACCCTTAAAGTATTGTATGTTAAATGTTTCATATAACATTTAATATTTTGAAGTTCAATAGGTTGTAAATAGTTAGTATTGTATAATTAATTAAACATTAAAACCAATATACGAAATATCCCCGATATATAAAAAATCAACATGAAAATCATACCGACGTGTCCCCGGCATCCGACATCTGCAACTTTGCCCACAACACTCACAAATCACAAATCAAATAAAATATACACAATAAAATGCAGAAGTAAATCTAAAATATAAAGAATGAACACAAGAAATTATAGAGGTTCCCCAAAATCCGGATAAGTCCTCTCTTCGACTTCAGTGGGAATCCACTATCTTTCCCTAGGCCTAATTTTTTTGAAAAGAAGACTCGTAGAACCACCAAATCTTTTGGATAGGTTCTTAGAACTCTTTTACAATAGTATGTGATTGAGGAGGAAACTTTTCCACAAGGTAAATCTATGATAGATTGAGATTCTAAACCAATGAACTGTGTGTATATCTTTCTTTAGTTTTCTTGGAGAGGTTTTCTTTTTGAGAGCAGTTGATTTGTCCTTTCAGAGAGAAGAACTTCTTTCGAAACAAAAACAGGAGAGAGAGTAGGGTTCTTCAAAGAGGGAGAGAATTTGAAAGAGTTTGTAAAAGAGATATCAAGAGTGTGTGTGGAAATGAAGAAAAGAAGTGTATGTACTTCTATTCTCAATCCTTTTAAGAAAGAAACAACAGATTTTTCCTTAAACATATGCCTCTGAAAAGGAATGATGTCATATCAAAAAATTTCTTCCTTAAATTGCTTTGTCATATTCAATAGCTTAAATTGCTTTCCCAGCTTTATATTTTACGTAATCAACATTAAAGACTTGAATGAAACTGTAAGGAAAGACAGGATGTACTTAGGCATTAGTGAGATTATGACAAAAGATAGGGCACAATGCCGACAAAGGATCCATATAGCCGACCCCACTATAGTGGGATAAAGGCTTGAATATTGTTGTTCTATCAAATAGCCTTTTTGAGACACGTTTTTGGTTTTATTTACCGGGTTAAAATTTGCCTAGTCCTAAAACTCATCTCATTCACTCGGTTTTCATCCCCCTTCTATCTTGGTCTTGATACCGGATTAAGCATTTCTCACAATTTGTTTTTAGTGTTTTATTTTTCAGAATTAGTTCTTCATTTTGACTTATATTGTTTGGTATTGGGAACTCGGCATTGGAATTTCACTGTTTATAAGTTTAATGTCTTTTACTAATTTAAAAATCAATTCATTTGTCTGAAAACCTTCTTGTAGCTGAACAGAAAATTTGACATTTATCAATTTCTGGGTTTGAAAACCTTCCTGCAAACGAATAGAAGAATTGAGTTTTGACAGAAAACTAAAACCTTCCAATTTTTTGTTTTCGACCAAAACCAATTCTTGTCAAACAAAACCTACGAAACGAACGCACCCTAAGAGATCTTGCTTAGCCGACAGGAATTGGGCTTCCGGCTTCTAATTACTTAATTCTCTCAGAATCATTTTTGGAGAATGAAATGAAAAAGGTAGGAACTCCATTTCAATTGAGTAGTCCATCGTATTGTTGAGAAAGAGATGAATAAACTGAGCTAGAAGACATGAACTGGTGTAATTTACATCTACTTGGGTATCAAGCAAAAAAACTAATTCAAAGAGAGCTAATACTTCCTAAAGTGAAGTTTGGCTATAATATTTTTGAAAATGCTATACTGGGAAGATCTACTTACCTTTGTGGAGAATATATTCTTCATATTCTTGATTGCACTCGATTTCATATTCTAGTTTGGCTATTGCAACAACATCTTTCTGAGCCCTTTGGGTCGCTAAATTCAGAGTCGGAGGCTGATGTTGAACCCAGACCTCGATGAGGATCTTATATTGCGCCATGAACGACGTCGGGTCATCATATGAACCAGGTTCAACAGTATGGAGGTCCCAAAATAAATCAAATTGATGTTGAAGGCGATATTCCTCAGAGTGGAGCTATGTTATTAAAGGCGCGTCTTTGACGCGCTTAAGGCTCAAGGCTCATTAGATTAAGAGGTTGCGCATGGGTGCGTCTTATTTGAGCCTTTGGAATATAAAAGGCGCGTCTGAATGAATTTTTTGATGTAAATCTTTTTTTCAAAAATTAAGAAAAATATAATGTAAGAACTCAATTTTTTTTTATTGATTTAGTGTTTGTGAAAGATAATTGTGCATTGAGACTTAGATATGATGCAAATGATCACATTGATTTTATTTTTTAAGAAATATAAATGATAGTTATAAATGATTAATTAGTAGACTAAATAAAGAATTTGATCGAGAAACTAGAATGATGTTTGATGCTGATTTTTTAAGGCAAATGTTGCGTGCAAATCAATTTTTGATATGTGCAAATCAATTCTACGTGCAGACCATAAAATTATATGCGCAATCCAAATTGTTATGTGCAACCTAATTTTTTTTTTCAAAAATCTTAAATAGCATCTCATTGAATCATCAACAATAAAACAACATTTCATAACAAACAAGAGATTTACTGAAGCAGAAATCCAAACTGGATCAACACATAGATCAACAATAAAACAACATTTCATAACAAACAGCATTTCTCAAACACAGCAATAAAGATTAGAAACACTCAATTCACACCAAAGAAACAAGAGATTTACTCATCCTTTGACCCTGCAAAATTCCAACAAGATGACCACTGTATGCTCCTTCCCTCAGCACCACGACAATAATTGGCACTCAATTTCATATCAAACAACATATTGGTACCTATGGAGAAAGGTCAAGTTAAAATAACATTTACACTAAAACTGTACTATTAAATAGAAAAGAAATCATAAAATAGATGTTTACCAATCTTCTCCAAAAGATGTCCAAAAAGTCAAAATTACCCTTTTAAATTCCCATTAATTTTTCGCAAGTTTTTCCTTGCTCGTTGCTTCTCACGATAATACTCGGCTCTATCACATCCTAAAATAACTCCAGGCTTTAGTCTACTAACAAGTTTGTCAACACTTTGGATTGTCACAACAAACCTCAATCCCTTTGCAATTTTTGAGCCCAAAACACTAACTCCTCTTTAAATTCAAAACATAGTGATGTGACGAAATGTGATCCAACATCAATTTATGTTGGGTTTAGACGGTTCACAATAAGTCAATAATTTGATATCGTCCATAATCATTTGGTCTACAAAAAAATATGAAAATTAACTTCATTTCTTATACATTAGCACATTCACACACTCTATAAAATTAGGCATATGTTTGCACATGACAATTAACTGTAGATTGCTCCGAAAAAATGTCTAAATTTAACATTTATTGAGAACATAGCTCATAAAATGAGTAAATATTGACGAAGAAAAGAAGAACTGACTGTTGTTTGAGAAGAGAAATGTTTACCTAGATATAATCATAGAAGAGGAGCACACATCGGATGGAAGATCTTGTAAGGAAAGGTGCTCGAAACATCCAGAGGAGGGTCTAAGTGGAACCCCCTCCCCGTTGCCCCCAGCTAGGTATTTATAAAGTAAACCTAAGGTTAAGATCCGCAAAGCCCCCGAACCCATTATTCGTCCGAATATACACTTACAATCTCCTCCTATATTCGTGACAAATAACGGTGACGTTTCGGGGTGCTGGAGTGTAGACAAAATAATAATCCAAACTAAGCGGAATACTCAGGACAGATCATACTAATAAATCAAAATAAAAGTTTTGCCTATACGACAAACCACCACACAGATGTTATCTCAAACATAGTCTGAATTATTACAACACAAAACAAAGCATGAATCAAACGTTTGATGATTCTACTCATCTAGTAGATCATCGTCATCCATGTCCAGGTCTACAGCTCCTCCAAAATCTCCATCGTAGCCTGCAAAGAATTTCATGAGTAAACTAGCTCTTACTAAATGAGCTTAGCACTTCTAGCAATGGTGAAGTAACTCTGTCAGTATCTCATCCAGTCTAACTAGGACTAGTCACGTTATCTTACTCATTATTGATCACTATGTGCCTCACCAACACATGTGGGCACACATCACGTGCAACATTATCAAATGTGGAATAATGTGATGTGACCAATAATGTTTAGATTAATATATACAACGACTTTCAATTCCCAGTTGAATAACTCTTGAATCAACTTACAATGGGAGAACGTTAGGTTATCAAATGTGGAATAACCCGCATCCAACCATCTTGGGTTTTCATCAAGAAATTATTTGGGGTTTTCAGTCTGTCACTTATTAGATGCTTGAATGTTGGCAGCTATAGGCTCATACATATCAAAACATAAACGTTGGAGGAAAGTTTCATATTTCTATGAACTTTAATCTCATTTCCCCCGATGTTTTGATTGTGAGAGCTCTATTTAATCCTTTAGTAAGGGCGTCTGTAACATTATCTTTCGATCTCACATCAACTAGGGTCATGATCCCTTTACTTGTGAGAGAGGTCAACCAGGCTTGTTTCATCCTGAGTTGCCTTCTTTTGCCATTGAACAAAGTGTTTGTGGCAACCGTTTTAGTAGCCTGATTATCGCAGTAAACTGCAATAGAACTCAATTTCAGGCCCGACAATGGAATGTCCATCACCAAATCTCTTAACCACTCTGCTTCTTCACCAGCCGAAGCTAGAGCATAGAGTTCGGATTCCATAGATGAGAGTGCAATGCACAACTGTCTCTTGGACTTCCAGGCTACAGCTGCTCCTCCTAGTGTAAAGAGGAATCCACTAGTGGACTTGCTGTCGTTTATTTCTGAGCACCATGATGCATCAGAATATCCTTCCAGAACGAGAGGATGACCACTATAACATAAAGCATACTTTCGGGTATGCTTTAAGTAACGCATCAGCCTATCAAGGGCATCCCAATGGTCTTGGCCAGGATTGCTAGTGAACCTACTTAACATGCCGACCGTGAAGGCTATGTCAGGTCTCGTACAGACCATAGCATACATGAGGCTACCAAGCAGTTTAGAATAATCTAACTGTCGAACCGCAGCCCCTTCATTGGGCTTTAAGCGGTTAGAATAATCGTATGGTGTCTCAGACGCTTTCCGTTCACTGTATCCCCACGTGTCCAACAATGACTGGATATAGTGGCTTTGACTTAGGGAAATGTCATGTTTCCCAAAGCTCACTTGCATACCTAGTATAGTGTCAGTTATACCTAGGTCCGTCACGCTAAATTCTTTAATTAGACCAGACTTTACATCATTCACTTCGGATTGATCAGATCCAAGAATAAGCATATCATCCACATACAAACATATTATGACGACGTTGTCTGATTTATGACGTATGTAAAGACATTTATCCGAAAGACTCGACATGAATCTCATGTTCTTTACAGTATAGTCAAACTTCTCATGCCATAATTTCGGCGCTTGCTTCAATCCGTATAGCGACTTTAAAAGCTTACAGACCTTGTTTTCGTGACCGTCTACAGTGAAACCTTCAGGTTGACTCATGTAGATCTCTTCGGTCAGATCTCCATTCAAGAACGCAGTCTTAACATCCATTTGATGAACAACAAAGTTCTCAATGGCCGAAATAGCAAGAAGAGCCCTAATGGTTGCTAAGTGACACACGGGTGAGTATACGTAAAAATAGTCTACTCCGCTTACTTGTGTGAAACCTTTAGCCACCAGGCGTGCTTTATACTTAGCTACGCTACCATCGGGATTTAACTTCCTTTTCAGAACCCACTTGCACCCTACAGTTTTAGCCCCTATTGGCTTATCAACTAACGTCCAGGTGTCGTTCTGAAGGAGAGAGTTCATCTCATCCTCAATTGCTTCTTTCCAGAGTAGGGAATCCCTTGATCTCATCGCTTCCTTAAAATTAGATGGATCGGCCTCGACGTGGTAAGTGACAAAATCACTACCGAAGGTTCTAGGGGTTCTCTCTCTCACTGAAGTCCTCCTAGACTTTAGGCCAGAGGTATCTACCGGAACGGAATAGGAGGTGCTCGGTACTGATTCAGGATCTTCCTCAGTAATAGTTGCTTGCATACCTGGGATCGTTAAGTTCTTATCTTTGAGGAATTTATCCTCGAAGAACACTGCATCCCTAGATTCAATAATTATATTATTAGACAGGTCTAAGAATCTATCTGCAGCACTATCTTCAGCACAACCTAAGTAGACACATGTATTGGTCCTAGGTCCAACCTTAGACTGTCTAGGGTCAGGAACCCTGACATAGGCTATACAGCCTCAGGTCTTAAGTCTAGTTAAAGATGGGGGTCGCTTAAACCAAAGCTCGTAGGGTGTAACCTCTAACTTAGCATGGGGAACTCTGTTCAGAATGTGATTCGCAGTCAAGACTGCTTCTCCCCAATAAGCGGAAGGCATGCCTGCAGTGAGCAACATAGAGTTCAACATCTCTGTTAACGTTCTATTCTTGCGCTCGGCTATGCCGTTAGATTGGGGGAGTAAGGAGCATTAGTTTCTGCTATGATGCCCTGTGAAGCAAGGAAGCATCTGAACTCACTGGACATGTATTCTCCTCCTCTATCACTTCTAAACCTCTTAATTTTCATGCTTAACTGGTTTTCTACCCTGGTTTTGAAAAGGCAAAACTTTTCAAACGCTTCATCTTTAGTTTTAAGCAACGAAATGTGACAGTATCTAGTGCAGTCATCTATGAACGTGATCATATACTTCCTCCCACCTCTTGTGACAAAACTCTTAAAGTCACAAATATCGGAATGTATAAGCTCAAGAGGTGTTGTGCTCCTAGTAACTGTACCAAAAGGTTTCCTAGTGATCTTGGTCTGAGCACACACTTCACATTTTCCAAGAGGAGACTTAGTGTATAGTGTGATCTTATGAGTTCTAGCTACTTGGAACGTTTTCTTATAGTTTACGTATCCTAGTCTCTCATGTAGAGTCATAGGGCTAACTAAGTTCAATTGAACTTATTGCACTATCTCATTTGCTAGACTCAAACGGTACATCCTATTCTGGACGTAAGCACATCCAAAGTAATGTGAGTTGACTGACAGAGTCACTCTACCGCTACAGAAGTTAATGGACATACTAGCATCACACAGTAAACTAATAGACACTAAGTTAGCAGATAAAGAAGGAATAAATTTTACGTTCTTTAAAATTAAAGACTTACCTGAGGAGAGCATCAGAGTTGCGTTCCCCACCTTCAGTACGTCAGCTGTGCCGCCATCTGCTACAGTTACTGATTCCTTTGTGTCCTTCAGCTCTGTCAGAAGGTTAGCATTGTTGCAAACATGACACGTTACCCCAGAATCTAGGAACCACTCCGTGCTGGCCTGCGCGTGTCCGACCATGGCAACAAAGTCGGATGGCTCAGCGTGGCTAACCAGATGAGCCTGGTTGCCTTCTTGCGGTGCTCTAGTTCTTTCTTTCCTCGGTACCTTGCAGTCAGATGCACAGTGTCCCCACTTGTTGCAGTTAAACATTTACCCTTAAACTTTTTAGAGGGTCTACTCGGTCCTGCAACCTGAGGGCTACTGCGAGACGTTTTGGTCTTATGAGGGGGAGGAGCGCGCTTGGAGCTTGTAATCATGTTGGCAGCAGCCTTCTGCTTGCCAACAACTTCCAAAGCGTGCTTTGACTGGTTCTCGTCCTCAATGCGTATAAAGCGCTTGAGGTCGTTCAGACCAACTTGCATCTTCTTGCGATACATTTCCGTTTTGAAATTGTACCACGAGGAGGGCAACTTATACACAATGGTGCCGACAACAAAACTTTCGGGCAGGCTAATGGACTCACTATGCAGAGAATCAACCAAATTTTCAAAATCTGATACCTGAGGGAGAATGGCTTTCTCCTCGTCGAAGCGAAAGGAGTGGAACTTGTCCACCAGATGAGCTTTAGAGAGGTCCTCCTCCTGTCTGAAGTGCTCCTCCAGGGCCTCCCATATCTCCTTCGCAGTCTGCATCTTGATGTAGTTCTTGGCCAGGCTTGAGGAGAGACAATTCAGCAGGTTGTCCCTGCAGAAATCCTCATCTTCGACCCACTGAGCTTCATCTTCTGTCCCAGCAACATCAGCATGAACAGATTTGACAGTGTAGAAGACATTCAGGTATTTCATCCCGAACTGCGTGTTCAACTTCCAGTCGTTGAACTCGGAGGTCGTGAACTTCTCAAGCTTGATCATGGGCACTGGAGAGGACAAGGAAGAGTTCCTCATTGCTCTCTTGCTGCAAGCCCTAACACAGAAACAGAGGCTTGGATCGGCTGAGGCAGCAGCTGGATCAGCTCCCAGGAAATCGTCGAGCAAAGAAGTCGACGATCGTCGATCGGGAAAACGTCGACCGAAAGACGTCGATCGTCGATCGGGAAAACGTCGACCGAAAGACGTCGATCGTCGATCGTCGAGCCGGGGCAGATTGGCGAAGGGGCAGGGCGGATCGCCGAACAAAGCGTCGAAGACAGAACGATCGTCGACCGCTGATCGTCGAGCGGAGCAGGACGATCGTCGAACGGGACGATCTTCGAACGGGACGATCGTCGAACGGGACGATCGTCGAGCGTGAAATAGCACAGATCGTCGAACGTCGAACGGAAACGATCGTCGAGCTGATCGATCGTCGACCGAGGCGGCGGAGCAAATCGTCGAGCGCAGCGGGATGATCGTCGAACGTCGAACGGGACGAGAACAACGAACGGAAGCCCTAGATCTGCGAACGGGAGGGCTCCAACGACGGGTAGGGCGGCGTGAAGAGGGGCTCCACTTGTTCTAGGTCGGCCTGGAACGAGCAGCAGGAGGCGGCGGCCGAGCTCCTTCACCTTTTGATCGGCGAGAAAGAACGACGCAACAACCGATGGAACTCCTCCTTCGAGCGGCGACAGCGAACGGGAAGAAGGGAGCGGCGAGTCCTAACTTTGCGAGCGAAAGGCCCCGACGTCGATGGCTCTGGGGAAGGCGCGATCGGCGAGACGGCTGGAGCGTAGTCAAGCCGCGACTAGCACTAAAACCACCCACCGGAGACGAGCACCGGGGAAGGGAAAAGGTGTTTCGAGAATGTAAGGAAAGGTGCTCGAAACATCCGGAGGAGGGTCTAAGTGGAACCCCCTCCCCGTTGCCCCCAGCTAGGTATTTATAAAGTAAACCTAGGGTTAAGATCCGCAAAGCCCTCGAACCCGTTATTCGTCCGAATATACACTTACTGATCTCACACCGGAGAAACGAAGGAAGAGGGTGCCATTGTGTCGGGATGGAGGCGTTGTCGGCGGAAGGAGGCGTTGTCGGCGGAGCTTGCGATTTGGAGGGCGAGTACGGCGAAACCCGTGAATCGGGGAACCAGAGAAACCGGCGATAGCTTGGCCGATGAGGCGTCAGGCGGAGGAGGCGCAGGCGGAGGAGGCGCAGGAGGAGGAGGCGTCGTGCGGAACGGGCGGAGGAGGCGTCGTGCGGAAAAACCTAAACCCTAATATCGTGATAGCCAAAAGAGGGGGAGACTGGTTTGCCCGGATCGGTTTTTAGGGAAGTGAAATGAATAGATTTTATTTAAAATTTTGGTTTGCACCTATCATGTTTCGGTTTGCACATAACAACCGCCTTATTTAAAATGAATGTGGTTGCGTCTTACCTTCATCAGGCGTGCGCCTGCGCCTAGACTCCAAAACCTCTTTGCGCCTTGCGCCTTTAATAACTAAGGAGTAGAGAGACTTAATTCATTCACATAGCTTTTGCAGTTTTGTGATGCATAGTTAGTCGATATGGCTCATTGTCTATTGAGTTCAATCTCCAGGATTAAACACGACCATCATCCCGAAACCATTGCCAGATGAGCTCAACTATGTGTGTGTGTGTGTTGTGGGGTGGGTGGCGAGGGAGGGGAGTTCGATGATGGAGACTCTTAGTCTGAAGTACTCAACGCACTGAATGGATCCACTCAACAAAGTTATTCTCTGTAAGAGAGATATTGGTGATTTTCAGCTCATCTCAGACTTCATAGATGGGTGCTGGAGCGAAGGTGTACTGAATGGTTGACGTGCGTATGCAACATTTGTCTCCATTTTATAAAAAATCGCAAGAACCAGGTTTAAGGAGCAACAATGTCTCGACGGGCAGGAGACGGCAAGTTCTTATAAGCGAGCTTGAATAGATCTAGACAAAACTTGATTAGAGGAGCGGTCGCAGTAGAAATTCAAGCAGCGAGCTTAAGGAGCGAAAATGAGGTAGTGAGCTATGTGAAGTTGACGCACAACTAGTGCAAACAAAATAATAGTAGTTATACTATTATTTTGTTAATAGATGCACAACTAGTGCAAACAAGAAAGAAACTAAAAATGTTAATACGTCTGAAATAGTAGTTATACTAAGACCTTTCTAATGGTACTATTAACAAAATAATCTTGAACTCCCTTACAAACTAATGGATGCAAAATATGCGAACTTGAGTTTAGAGTTTCGTGATGCATAGTCATTCGATATGGCTTGTTGTCCACAGGGTTCAAAACCCAGGACTGAACATGGTCATCGTCCCAAAGCGATTGCTTGGTGGGCTCAGCTGTGTGTGGGTGGGGTTAGATGATGTAGCAGACCCTTAGTCTGAAGGACTCAATGCATTGTATGGACCCACTAAACAAAGTTCTTCCCAGTGAGAAAGATTGTCGTAATTTTCAGCTCGCCTTGGTCTTAATAGATGGGAGATGGAGGGAGGAGGGCGGTTGAAATGGTTGATGAGGCCGAGGCAACATTCATCCACATTTTATAAATAATTACAAGAACCCGGTTTAATGAGCAGTAGTGTCAGTGGTATGGAGACGATTTCTAATTTGTGAGCTCGAATACGTCCAGTCAAAACTTGGTCGGAGGAGCGGCCGCGAGTAGAAGCTCAAGCATCGAGCTCAAGGAGCGGCAACAAGGCATAAAGCTATGTGAAATCATCGCGAGCAAACGAGTCTCACTTCCAATCGGAGAGCTTAAGTGCAAGCTGGAGAGGTCGGCGCAGGACAAGGCTCAGTCGTGCATATATTAAAACGGGTGTGAAACGCAGAGGTAGAAGCTCAAGCAACAAGTTGTGTGATGTCGGCGCTAGTTGGTGAGTCCCACTCCTAATCGGCGAGCTCAGATGCGAGCTAGAGAGGTCGGCATAGGACAAGGTCCAGTTGTGCCTGTAAGAGAAGGTGGTGGCGGTGGTATGCAAAGGTTGTAAGATGTGAGATGTTTTTGTTAGCTGCAACATGCGAGCGGGTTGCGAGCAGCGGGACAAGAGAGCAGGAGATTTGTCTGAGCAAGCGAGATCCAGCGGGTTGCAAGCATGCGAGTTAGGGAGGTGAGCAGGCGAACTGCGAGACACGGGATCCAGCGGGTTAATTTGGCGATGTGAGATCACGCCCTCACCACCGTTAACTCTCTCCTTGAGGTCTAAGCCGAGTAGTTCCCTTCAATTATAACCCTGCTCCACAACATGCAACATGATCTGCACTCCGGGCCTAACGCTGTCTCTGCCTTAGGATCCCCCAACACATTGTCCTCTGAAGAACCCGCTTTGACGGGATTTCCTCTTCCGCATCTCCCCCACATTGTCATTCCCACATTCAACGGGACAGACCCGGTGGGTTGGATTGCCCGCGCCGAGCAGTATTTTGACATTCACCAGACTCATCAGGCCCAAAAGGTCTTCACATCTCTTATTGGCATGGAAGGGTCTTCCCTCCATTGAATTCGCAGGTTCCGCCAGTCCTCTCTCGACCTCACCTGGACAGCTCTCACCGAGGCAATCATTCAATGGTATGATCACTGAAATTGCGGCAACGCGATCGAATGTCTTTGCGGGGTCTGCAAGACCGGCTCCATTGACTCGTACGTGGATGAATTTATCGAGTTGGTCACCCACATTTGGGATCTTCCACTCGACCACTAGGGATAGGGATATTTCACATGGCTAACAACCTCATATTCGCGCTCGCCTCCGCACCCTTCATCCATCTACCGTCAACCAAGACATGGACCTCTCCATACTAGCGGAAACCAAATTCCTTGTGACGTTCGGGGACCCTTATTCAACCTCATCTCCTTCCAAACCCCCCTACCAATCATATTTTTCCACATTGCTAAAACTCCACCACCGCTAGCTCCTCTACCTCGCCCACTCATTATGACTCCACGCAACAACCATCCTATCCTTAATCACCAGCTTTCCAACCAAGAGTACCATGACGTCTAGAGTAAGGGTCTGTGCTTCTGTTGCAAGCAACCCCACTCGCCTACTCATGACTGCCCTGCCAAAGAGTTATGTGCCCTCATCAGTGATGACTTATAGGAGATCCACATAACCATCTTTGATGCCCTTATGATTACAAAGGCACCAGCAGACGGAGCCCCATTCATCTCTGTGACACTCAACCCACGGGCGTATCACTACTAGACTGCATGTGTCACCTCGACCTTGGGATCAAGGTCGATTTTCTGGCGGGATATATTGTTACGCACGCACGCGCAACTTCTTATTTGTATTTTGTATCTTTAATTTGTAGGGCATTAGGGCAAAATGTACGTGAGCCCTCCTCTTTTATATAAGGAATTAGCTTGAGAGCTGCAATTATGTTTTTGATTAGGGTTTGAGATCTCTCTTTGTGACAAGAACTTCAAGTAGGAACCAACCTCTTAGGGTTAGCCACAAGTATCCCCCGCAAGTGTATTCAATTTTTTTCGAGTTCTATTGCAAGTAATTCTTCTCGGTAGCATTTTTCTACTATAGGTTGGGGAAGATGGATCAATTGTTATGGGGAATTTGAGTGCTGCATGGGTGCTTGAAAAGGGAAATGTTACTTAAATATCTTCATTCTTCTTCTGCATAAAGTGCTAATGTATGGGACATGAACACAAATGTGTTTTTGCTTATTATTACGGTTCCGTTTGGATGGACTTATTTTTACCGATCAAGCGGTTACGATCACATGAACCAGATCTAATTTTAGATTCGGTTCATGCGGTCGTAACCGCTTGACCGATGAAAATAAGTCCACCCAAACAAAGCCTAAATAACCATGATTACAAACCCGTGTTTGAGTATTATCAAGTTGCAATGATAAAAGGGACATTTTATTAAGAAGGGTTATGTTTGTGGTGATCTATTTAAACATCACATTGATTCACCTCATTGAAGTTCATCTCTAAATAAAAATTATTCATATTCTGCTTCAGATTATGTTTCTTGTGTATTAAGAAATATTGACATGGCTTCAAAAATAATGTTGTTGATATTTTAATTTGTAAAGACGGGAAGCCTTAGGGCACCGGTTGAGGTGTTGTCGCGTGATCTTAAGGTCCCGATTTTGCGTACTGGAAGCAACCTCTTGTAAAAATGCAGGATAATGGTTTGTCTACGTTTCACCCTTGTGGTGGAACCCTTCCCCGAACCCTCACTGCACGGGGATGTTTTGTGCACCGGACCGCCCTTTTTTATTTTGATTGGTGTGTTTAACATTCCTATATGATCAGAAAAAATTCCAGATATGTACTCCACGAATATCATTTCATTTTCCAGACATGCTTGTGTATCTAATGATCAGAAAAAAAGAGCATAAATGCCCGCATAGAATGTGTTGATCGAATATTCGTCAAACACTAACAATTGAGATGTTGCAGAATTGTCGAGCAATTGTGACATTCGTCGACCTGTGATTAGTCGACTAGCCGAGCTGATCAAAGATCGTCAACCAAAAGTCACCGATAAAGACAATTGACCGTGCATTTGTTCAAAAGAAGAACACTGCATTGGTCTTTGATTGCCCAAAAATAATTGTCGACCAAACTACACAATTGATTAAATAGAAGATTGATGAGTAAGGCTACGTTTTGGGGGACTTATTTTCACTGGTCAAGCGGTTACGATCGCATGAATCAGACCTTAATTAAGGTCCGTACTTAAGGTCTGATTCGTGCGGCCGTAACCGCTTGACCGGTGAAAATAAGTCCCCCCAAACAGAGCCCAAGTCTCTGAACATCAAGCAATGATCCTCATTAAGGCTGTGTTTGGCGCGGCTTATCGCAGCTTATTTGCTCTGATGACATACCAAACACACATTCTATTACAATGACGTTTTTGTCCAACCTCACCGGAGCAAATAAGCTGTGATAAGCTATGCCAAACGCAGCCTAAGAAAATAGTTGATCATCAAACAACTGAAGGCCATGTATCGTCGATCTTCGAGCATGTGGTCTAATTTGGACCTGCATAGAATGAATAGAGAGACAGAGAAAATAGAGACATAGAAAGGAATAGAGAAAGCTTAAAGCAATTGAGCAAGAAAACACTATAAAATTAGAATTAGACCAATTCCAATTCTTAGAAGAATTGATCTCAATTCCAATATTCAATTTCAATTCCATCTAAACAAATGGTACCTTAGTGTCTCCTGAAAGCAAAGTGTTTTCAAAGATATGAGTGAAAGTATTTAATTTCAAGGATAACTAAATCACTTAGAGGGGGGTGAATAGGTTTCTTAGTTTCTTGTAACTATCTTTAATTTTCTTTGTGTTTTAGGTGTGTTGAGTTAGCTTGCTTTCAAGAACACAACACAACACACAATGTTTATAGTGGTTCCCTAGATTATGGGTACATTCACTTTCCCTCTCATCTTTCAAACAACTTATTAGACAAGACACTTCTCCAATCTCGGCTCTTAAGAGCTTACAACACGATCCCAAGTCTCCTCCAAGACTTACAGCTCAGGCACAATGCCCTATAACTCAGTGTTCCAAAGGTCACCTACCTCAGGACCAAAGACCCTACAACTCAGGCTGGGAGGACAACCTTACCTCAGAGAGAATGACTCTCCTACAGCTCAGGCACAGATGCCTAACCTCAGATCCAATGGATCCTACAACTCAGGCACAAGTGCCCTACAACTAAGAGAGAATGACTCTCTTACCTCAGGCTCAAAATCCCTACCTCAGATCCAAAGGATCCTACTCTCAGGCCAAAGCCCCACCTCAGGCACACATGCCCTACACTCAGATCTGCAACCAGATCCTACCTCAGCCTTTATAAATCAGGCCTACAACTCAGATCCAAAAGAATCCTATAGGATGAAAGTCGGTTGGTGAAATATGACTACATAGATATGATCTCCGAGTCTACCTTCCTGGACTGAGATACTCAGCCCCAACTTCTTCTCTACAGCAAGAAAAATGATCTTCAAGAACCTGTTGCTTGTGCTGGAAGTATCTATCAGTGAACTGCTTCTTCTAGAACTGAGTGTGAATCTCAGTCCTATCTTTGACTCTAGAGAGATAGTTCTCTATGCCTCCTTTTTCCTAAACTAAGACAGCTTAGTCCTATCTTCTTCACAGCAATAAGATTGTTGATCTTCAAGTTGATTTGGCTTGTGTTGAGAAGCAACTTGCAACAGCTGCTCTGCTTCTTCTTCCCTTCTTGGACTGAGTAGAATCAGCCCTAACTTTGACTCCAGAGAAATAGTCCTCTGAGCCTGCTTTCAGATCACTGCTTATTCAAGCTTTCCTCTTCATAACTTCCAGAAAAAGTTCTTCAGAGATGATCAGCTGGAACTGTGAAGGACTGCAGCTAGGGTTATGCCTTGGCTGCTTCTTCATCTTCAGAGAAATCTCTGATCTTGCTGTAGCCGATGGAAATCGCTACAGCTAACTTTTTGAACTCTCAGATCAGAAGTTAGAACTTCTTCTCCAGGCTCTGCAATAATGGCGAGGAGGAAGATGAAGTCTAGCTGTCTTTCCAAAAGCTAATTTCTTCGATCTGATCTTCGCCTTTTCTATTCTACCGATCAACGGCTATTTTGACCTGTGGGCCCCACAATAGTTGACAGCTTCAACTTTGCGTTAACTGCAAAAGTCGTACAGTAGGCCTGCGGCGTCGTTTGTCGCGTACTATAGCCATCCCGTAATATTTTGAATTTTACTGACGTCAGCATCTGTGGACTTAGTCAAATTCAAGCTCTTTAGTATAGGCGTTGAGTGAACAATCTTCACTCAACGCAAAAACACTTAGACAGATTTTCTGTCACTAGGCATTGAGTGAGTAAGCTTGACTCAATACCAAATCACTTAGATAGATTTTTTATCACTAGGCGTTGAGTGAGTAAGTTTGACTTAACTCCAAAACACTTAGACAGTTTTTCTGTCACTAGGCGTTGAGTGAGTAAGCTTGACTCAACGCTAAAACACTTAGATAGTTTTTTTGTCACTAGGCATTGAGTGAGTAAGCTTGATTCAACGCCAAAACACTTAGTCGCATTCCTGAATGAAAGCGCTGAGTGTAGCTTCTCCACTCAACGTTTTCTGCTTTAGCATATTATCTTGATGAGGCGTTGAGTGAATAACCTTCACTCAACGCTTCTGTACTTAAACAGATTTTTTGTCAGCTTAGGCGTTAAGTGCGTCTTCATCATTCAACGTCATCTAGACTTTTGTAGTCTTAACTGCTTAGACGTCGAGTGAGCCTTCATCACTCGACGCTTCTGGATTTAACCAGATTTCATTACAATCAAAGATAAAGTTTTGACTATTTGAACTTTACTCAACACTTTTTGTTGTTTGGCTTTGAGTGAACTGCATTCACTCAACGTTTCTGGACAGCCACTTTTTTGCCTTGCAAATAGTCAGGCTTTGACTGACTTGTCTTCTCTCAGCTCTTTTTGGCATCTGACATTGAGTGAGCTTGTTTCACTCAACGCATGTGGACTTAACCACATTTCTTTGCATCTGGCATTGAGTGAGTTATCTTCATTCAACGTCTGTGGACTTAGACAGATTTTCTGTCTCTCACCCTGCCTACCTTGTGACCACCTGTCACCATCACTTAGACTAACTGTCTAACCTTGTTCCAAGGAACATCCTGCACATGATGAGCTTAACCAACATCAAATACAACTATGCTCTTAGTGTTGATGGTGATGCCTCTTCAAATCAAATCTATGGAACATTGAGGGCAATATTCCCAACAATCTCCTCTTATTTGAAGAAGTCAGAATACCCAACAATACTAAGAAACATTTACACATAAGGCATATAAATTTAGAAGCAGTTGTAAGTTTTATCATACCACTTGAAAATTTCAAAGCAGCTTTCAACTCTCCTCAATGCATAACACTCAAGTGGAGGACTTTCCTCAACCCACCTGAGGGTGGATGCATAACATGCAATGACTCAATGTTGCTCTCTTCATATTACTTGAATGTTTCCAAGTAATATGCACTTCTCAGTATTCTACATCTCACCCTGAGCATGTAATGTCCAACATCTCCCTTTTTATGGCAAGTACTGCTCTACTCAATATGCTCTACTCCTCCCCCTTTAGGGTTTAGGGTATTGCCTATCTCTCCTTGTAGTATCTTAACATATCATCTACACCTCCCCTTTTAGGGTTTAAGGTATTGCCTACCTCTCCCCCTTTCTGGCTTCTTCAAAAAAGAAAAAAAAAGTTTCCTAATGAGGTAGGTGATAACATCAAGTGAGAGATTAACTCTTGATGTTATACCACTTGATAAAATCCAGTGTTGATACCACTTGAGAAATTATCCTAGTGATCAAACTACTTAACTAGATATCATACATTTGGTGTTTATATCACTGATACAACACATCACTGCAGCCACTTGAGCTAGATGCTAATATTGTTCTACTTGAGCCAGTGCCACTCCTATACCACTTAAGGCTTCATGCAGCTGTAGTAAGGGAGGTGCTGGCTATTCCTCTTGTCCTGCAATAGTAGCAGTTATTGCACAGTAGAAACCATCCACTAAGGTTGATCTCCCCCTCAGAGTGTGCATAGTCCTGAGAACCGGTTGATCAGTTGTGATGATTTTTGATCCACTGCAGCTGCTGGCTGCTACTTAATAAGAAGATGAACTTGTTCCTGCAACTTCTGAATTTTCTCCCCCTCAACAGGAGAATCTGTTGTCATTCTCTTTACTGGACACTTGAATCCATCTTTGTCTTGATACCACTTGATATCACTTGAGAGTCTTGATATCACGTGATAGACTTGACATTCTTGATATCATTTTGGAGACTAGTCTACCTGCAAGAAGAGTGAGTTCTGCAACAGAGATATTATATGGAGCAACTGAAGCAATACCAAGTTCAACATACTCAACTCAAACTTGAAGGTGTTGAACTTGATTTCATCTAGTGACTTATTAAAGATATCAGTCACTAGCATGTCTGTGGGGAAAAACTCAAGACTGATGTTTTCCTTTTCCATATGCTCCTTAATAAAATGATACCTAATCCTTATGCATAGTCCTGCTATGAGAGACAAGATTCCTAGCAATGTGGATTTAACTAGTTGACTTACAGTACATGAGAATGTTACTTATCTCAATGTTATAGACCTGGAGCTGATGCTGGATTCACAGCAAATGTGCACAGCAGCTCCCTATAGGTATGTATTCTGACTCATCAGCTGATATAGCATCTTGCTACTCCATGAAGTCAGCCTTCTCCCTTGGAAAAGACGAGTTTCATCCTTGCTTTTCCCATCTTCCTTGCATCCTGTAGTGGAGGTGTTTCTTCTCACCTGTCTCATTTCTTTTGACTGGGTAGTCAGCACTAACATGTCCAGCCTTGCTACAACAATAACATATTATGTTAGAAGAAATATGTTTTCTGGGTTTAGGATCATACCTGTCTCCTTTGGAGAGCATCTTCCCAGATTTGTTGTGATCATTCTTATAATGTGAGGAGGAGGAAGATTTGTTCTTCCACTGCTTCCTCTTCTTGCTGAGCCAGATCTCTTCTAGTGACCAACCACTTGAAAGTCTTTTCTTGTTGAGTCAGATCTCTTCCACTTCTTCAACAACATATTTGCCTCTGGCTCTGGCTATCTTGATACACACACACAAGCCTGGTTAGGAAAGTAGGCAGTGTATACTGCATACTACTGGTGGCACATGTCTCTTTTGTATACCACTTGACTGTTTGAGTTTGCTACATACCACCTGGACTATTTGTCTCTTTTGTATACCATCTATGTTTGCACAACATACGCCCCCCCCCCGTGATCATGGCCCATCTCCCATTGCCTTCTCCCCCTGTATGACATCTTCAGTAAGGGAGACTCTTCAAATAGGACAGGGAGATCTTGGCCTGATCTATCTCTTCATCCAGATAGATCACTATCCTTTGAAGCATCTATAATCATTTCAATGACACTCTTATTATCTTAAGCAGGGAGATTTATTGGAATCTCCCCCCAATCTTAGCATTGTCCATAGAGATTCAGGTCTTCAACAGTTCTGCTAATCTAATCTATGCTGGAGATTCTCTTGATAAGAATCAAGCTTGTCCAACAACCTAGGCTGAACTTATATCAACTATAGCTGGAGCAATCCAGCTGTTCTTAACCTGATTGTACTTGCTCTCTCATAGCAGGTGCAATTATCTTGGTAGTCTACTCCTCTCAACCTCAACAAAGTCCATAGAGACATGTTGAACTTCAGCAATATTGCTGACCTATTCTGTATTGGAGGTACTCTAGGTAAAAATCAAGCTTGTCTAGCAACCTTGATTGAGCATGCTCCCCATCAGCAAGAGCATCTTATCCTGACAGTTTCCCCCTCAATATTTACACAGATTCTTTCCTCGTGACTTTCAGTCATCATTTCAGCTGATGATACCACTTGACTTGAAAATCTTTTCTGTATACCACTTGATAGTGTGTCTCTTCTGTAGAGTGAGTCTTTTCAGTTGAGGATCAAGTGTCTATTTCTTACTGCTCTTAGAAGAGTTGCTTCCTGTGCTTCACTCTGTGATGAGTGCAGCCAACTTGTTCTTCTCCTCACTATTCTGCTGAAGTGGCAGCAGTATTCTGTCCCACCACTCAGACATCTTGAACTTTAATGGATGGATCTAGCTAGTTTGTCCCTCTTTAGGAAAGCTCACACCATCATTTTCATCTTGGGCAGTAGTAGGAACTTGATGGTCAAGTTATCCATCTCCAACTTCTCAACTGCATATCTTAGATCCATTTCTCACTAGGGTATGTTCCTTGAGATAACTTCCTTGTTCCAGTCCTAAGTCTGGACCATCCTCTGTCCAAGTATCATATAGAGGATGGGAACTTGGACTATCCTGCAAAATAGAGTTTACCTTACCTTAGGACTCCAATAATTATTGGGTCCTAGGTTCTTGTTAGCACAAAAATGCATATGTCTACCTACAACAGTCCTGTCAGGAAGACTCACCCTTATCTTTGGCACACTAGGGTTATGCCAACAATCTATGACAAAGTGACTCACTTTACCATAACACCAACATTCATGGATGTTATATCTCCTCTTCTGAATAGTTTTTGAAGAGTGCAAGCCCTCACTAGTTGCATGTTCAGAGATGAGTGTTGCAGCCTTCTTGTTTCTTTCAGCAAGAATCTGACTAAAGGTGAGTCTGCCAATAGAAGTACTTGGCTTACGTTGAGTTTCATTAATAACAGTCTTCTTTGTAGTTGACATGCTATTAATGCCCTTAGAGCTAGCCAAGTCAACCTTACTGACTGAATTACCCTTGGTCTGGGTTTTTGCTGGAAGATCCTGAGAATATGCCACTGCCTTCTCCTTGAGTGTAAGGGCTGGAGCACCAAATACAAATGGTCCATGATGGGTCATTTAGAATTCTTCATAGGGAGCCTTCTGTGCACTCAAACTCATGCCCTTCCTTCTTCCATTGTAAGATACACTTGTACTCTTACAAGGAGAATTATCATTCTTCCAATGATCATGCATGCAGTCTTGGTCATACCTGTTGGAAGGGAGGATTATCTTGTGAAAGGTGGCCTGAGGCACTGCAGGAGCCTTGCCTTTTCCTTTGGAATGACCAACTCTAGAATTCTACTTAGACCCTAAGCCTCTCTCATCTTTTTGAGAGGTAAAAGAGTCAATCAGTGGTACTAGTGTTCTGGGCTTTGAAAAACTAGCCACAATCTTTTTCTCCTTTAGGAGTTTCTCTTCAAGATTCAAAATGATCTTATTCTTCTGGCTTATAGTCTCAATTTGGGTGATTGAGTTGACCTTTAGTTAGCTGACTTCCCTAGCTTTCTGATCCAACAAGGATGTTGTCTCAGCCTGTTGGGCAGCAGCTAGCTGAAGGGAGGTAATCTCCTCAGCTTGCTTTTTGGCCAACTTCCAGCTCCTTCTCAAAGCCTCCAGAATTTCACCATACTGGTCAATCAATTGATTGACATCTACCTCAGACTCAGAGTCATCTTCATCATTGGATGAAGATGCTTCAGAATCTGGACTTGTCTCATAATCTGAACAATAAGAAGAACTATATAGAGAATATATCTTTTCTAGACCAGGCTGTTCCTGGCGGGATTCTTCATCTGGCATGGCCATCAGCCCATAATAGTTGTTGGCATCTTCTTCCTTATCATCCTCTTCTATGACTTCCATTTAGACAATCAGTGTGCCCACATTTCTTTGGATGTCTTGCAGTGTACCAATTTCTGGAAGGTAGAGTCATCTATGACACTTACAATGATGTTTTGTGTCCTCTTGTCCATAGTTTCCAAGATGACTTCATCTCTATTCATTTCAGTATAACTCTTTGGAGTCTGGACTTCTACATCTAAGACAGAAAGCTTCATGAGGATGAAGGGTCTTTCTTGAACTATTACAAAGATCCTAGGATCAGAGGCTTCCATGAACTGTCTGACCCTCTCTTATCATATTCCAAAGTTCTCCTTGATGCAGACTTGAAGCTCCATTGAGCTACACTCCTTATGGTTATCTCCTGAACCCATAAGTACTATGATTTTAGCTACCCTTTGAGATCTACTAAGACTGTTAAGTCCTTTTTGAGCAACCTCCTTCTGATACCACTTGAAAGTCTTTATTTTTAAGGATAGTTAAATCACTGAGAGAGGGGTGAATAGGTTTCTTAGTCTCTTGTGACTATCTTTAATTTTCTTTGTGTTTTAGATGTGTTGAGTTAGCTTGCTTTCAAGAACACAACACAACACACAATGTTTATAGTGGTTTCCCAGATTATAGGTACGTCCACTTTCCCTCCCACCTTTCTAACAGCTTGTTAGACAAGACACTTCTCCAATCTCGGCTCCTAAGAGCTTACAACACGATCCCTCAGGACCACTCAGTCTCTTCCAAGACTTACAGCTCAGGCACAAAACCCTACAACTCAGTGATCCAAAGATCACCTACCTCAGGCCCAAAGTCCCTACAACTCAGGCTGGGAGGACAACCCTACCTCAGAGAAAATGACTCTCCTACAGCTCAGGCACAAATGCCTTACCTCAGATCCAAAGGATCCTACAACTCAGGCACAAGTGCCCTACAACTAAGAGAGAATGACTCTCTTACCTCAGGCTCAAAATCCCTACCTCAGATCCAAAGGATCCTACTCTCAAGCCAAAGCCCCACCTCAGGAACACAGGCCCTACACTCAGATCTGCAACTAGATCCTACCTCAGCCTTTATAAATCAGGCCTACAACTCAGATCCAAAAGGATCCTATAGGATGAAAGTGGGTTGGTGAAATATGACTGCATAGATATGATCTCTGAGTCTACCTTCTTGAACTGAGAAATACTCAACCCTAACTTCTTCTCAGCAACAAGAAAAATGATCTTCAAGAACCTGCTGCTTGTGCTGGAAGTATCTATCAGTGAACTGCTTCTTCTAGAACTAAGTGGGAATCTCAGTCCTATCTTTGACTCCAGAGAGATAGTTCTCTAAGCCTCTTTTTTCCTGAACTAAGACAGCTTAGCCCTATCTTCTTCACAACAACAAGATTGTTGGTCTTCAAGTTGATTTGGCTTGTGCTAAGAAGTAACTTGCAGAGCACCTGCTCTGCTTCTTCTTCCCTTCTTAGACTGAGTAGAATCAACCCTAACTTTGACTCTAGAGAAATAGTCCTCTAATCCTGCTTTCAAATCACTACTTCTTCAAGCTTTCCTCTTCACAACTTCCAGAAAAAGTTCTTCAGAGATGATCAGCTGGAACTGTGAAGGACTGCAGCTAGGGTTATGCCTTGGCTACTTCTTCATCTTCAGAGAAATCTCTGATCTTGCTGTAGCCGATGGAAATCGCGACAACTAACTTTTTGAACTCTCAGATCAGAAGTTAGAACTTCTTCTCCCGGCTCTACAACAATGGCGTGGAGGAAGATGAAGTCCAGCTTTCTTTCCAAAAGCTAATTTATTCGAACTGATCTCCGCCTTTTCTATTCCACCGATCAACGACTATTTTGACCTGTGGGCCTCACAATAGTTGACAGCTGCAACTTTGCTTTAACTGCAAATGTCGTACATTAGGTCTGTGGCGCCGTTTGTCGCAAACTGTAGTCATCCCGCAACATTTTGAATTTTGCTGACGTCAGCATCTGTGGACTTAGTCAACTTCAAACTCTTTAATATAGGCGTTGAGTGAACAAGCTTCACTCAACGCTAAAACACTTAGACATATTTTCTGTCACTAGACGCTGAGTGAGTAAGCTTGACTCAATGCCAAAATAGTTAGACAAATTTTCTGTCACTAGACGTTGAGTGAGTAAGCTTGACTCAATGCCAAAACACTTAGACAGTTTTTCTGTCACTAGGCGTTTAGTGAGTAAGCTTGACTCAACGCCAAAACACTTAAACAATTTTTCCATCACTAGACGTTGAGTGAGTAAGCTTGACTCAACGCCAAAACACTTAGTCGCATTCCTGAATGAAAGCGTTGAGTGTAGCTTCTCCACTCAACGCTTTCTGTTTTAGCCTATTATCTTGATGAGGCGTTGAGTGAATAGCTTTCACTCAACGCTTCTGTACTTAGACAGATTTTCTGTCAGCTTAGACGTTGAGTGTGTCTTCATCACTCAACGTCATCTAGACTTTAGTAATTTTAACTATTTAGGCGTCGAGTGAGCCTTCATCACTCGACGTTTCTGGACTTAACCAGATTTCATTATTGTTAAAGATAAAGCTTTGACTATCTGAATTTTACTCAATGCTTTTGTAGTATGACGTTGAGTGAATTGTCTTCACTCAACGCTTGTGGACTTAGCCACTTTTCTGCCTTGCAAATAGTCAGGCTTTGACTAACTTGTCTTCTCTCAGCGCTGCTTGGCATCTGGCGTTGAGTGAGCTTGTTTCACTCAACGCTTGTGGACTTAACCACATTTCTTTACATCTGGCGTTGAGTGAGTTGTCCTCACTCAATGTCTGTGGACTTAGACAGATTTTGTCTCTCCACCTGTCTACCTTGTGACCACCTGTCACCATCACTTACACAACTTGTCTAACTTTGTTCCAAGAAACATCCTGTACATGATGAGCTTAACCAACATCAAATACAACTATGTTCTTAGTGTTGGTAGTGATGACTCTTCAAATCAAATCTAAGAAACATTATGAGCAATATTACCAACAAGGAGCATAAGTGTTGTTAGAAGAAGAAGAGATCTTTCTTTATTTGAAATTAGAGTCCAAACCACCACAATTTCAAGACTTCAGAATCTTCATCAGGAATTCTTCAGTGTGGAAAAAGCCCATAAAATCTTCATCAAATCTAAAAGTTTATAAGTGCCTTCTTTTAAAAGAGTTTCTAAAAGTCTTCTTCAAAAAGACTTTAATATTTTAGTAGTCTTTGTCAAAAAAGCTTTATGGTAATTTTCAAAGGATTTGTTCATTTGTAAGATATTGATTTTTAAGAGTAGGCTTTCAATCCAATGCCAGTAAATGCAGGAATTGGCATTAAACTTAATTTCAATTTTGTTGTTCGCCGTAATTTTTTTTTTATGATAAGAATTGACATTGACATTTTTGTTTGTTCGGATTGAAGACAATGATTTTCAAGAATTGAATGGAAAGTAAATCATAAAATCACAAACACAAATAAAATTTAGATGAAAAAGGTGACCTAGAAGAAAAAAACGCACCTGCTCACTTTTGTATTGATGAAAAATACGCACTCAGACGAAATCAATTTGCTTGCGCAAAAAACATGCGCACGAGTGAAAAATAGGCATTCACGCTAAAAATGCGCACCCGGGAGAAAATGCGCTTCTGGGCGAAAAAGCGTGTCCCCTGGCGAGAAAACATGCTTGGGCAAAAATTGCGTGCCCGGGAAAAAAATAGCGCGTTTAGGCGAAAAATTGTGTGCCCAGGTAAAAAATGCGCTACCAGGAAAAAATGTGCGGTAAGACAAAAAATGTGCCTGAGGGCGAAAAGCGCGTATTGGTGTAAAAAATGCATGTCATAAAAATACACGATGACCAACAAAATGTTCATAGTTGTAAACATTCGTCTTTATCAATTCCTTGATTTGGCTCAATTGGAGACGCAGTTGGTTCGCAGCCAGACATCTGGTTCCCTCGAGCTAGTTAATGATATATTTTCGCTGAGAAATAAAGATTTTGTAAACAAATTTATATACAATTTCCGGAATATTATATATGGCATCCATATCCTTTAACTTCTTTAGCCAAATGATGACACCCATATCAGAGACACCCATTTCCATCAGATTTCTCATTTCATCCGAAGGATGCCCCATGTTGCTCGTAAGTACCGGAAGTGCGTGTTCCTAGCCGGGCCCATAATGGGTTGATCGGACACACCTGGCCGACTGCAGTCTAACGCATCCCCAACCAAATCACCTGGGTTCCACCTCGGTTTAATCTCATCTGGAGTTCACCTCGGTTGAATCTCAGGTAGGTTGTTGAGGCCCGGGGCTTGATCCCGGTACCTCCTTTATCAAACCCTTATTCAGGGACCAGATACCCAACTGCGTTAGACTGCAGTCGGCCAGGTGTGTCCGGTCAACCCATTGTAGGCCCGGCTTGACTTCTTCTAACAATGAGGCAGTCGGAGCACAAGAGGATGAGCGGGTTATAGGCTGGCTCGACTTCTCAGAAATTGACATTGATGGGGTGGGCACTTGGGTTGCCACAAGAATCACAATATTTCCAAATAATAAAGCACTCCCATCCTTTTGTTTTTTAAGTGATTAATCAATTATATAACACAAATAGTATTGCAGGTAGCTCACAAAACACAATGATGATACGCAGGGCTGGAGGAGATGGAGTGTGTGGTTGCTCTTCTACAAGCATCTACTGGGCGAAAGAGGGGCGGGTCGATCAAGGATATGGAGGAGCTTGTTGGTTGCTCCTCTGCATGTGTCGAACGGGGAAGGAGCGAACAACTCGAGATGGTATCAGTAAGAATAAAGCTCGGCCTACTCGATTACGAGCTTTTGGCGTGGACAGCCGATCAAATGTAGTTGTCGTTTAGGAGTTTTGTCATGACCGTGGAGATGGGTCGATGGATGGAGTGATCCGTTGAGAACACTTATGTTTGCGGAAAGGAGGGTATCAGAGGCTTTAGAACCAATTTGTTATGGGTTAATCCGTAGAATGTCAGAGAATCGTTGGAGCGGCCAGAGTACATATTGTGGAGAGAGAGCGTTACCACAGTCTCTTTACAAGGGGCAAAAAAAAGAGATTCTAATTCACGTATGTCTTGATTCCAACATAATATGTCTTTAAATTGGCTTTACAAGACAAGACTCGTAATGAAAATTAATCGATAACTAACAACCTTTTAAATAACAATAATAAAAGAGTAATAAAAAAGTAACAATAACTAGGCCCGAGCCCTGTGACAATAACTATGTCCTAGGCCTATAACAATAACTAGGCTCGAGGCTCATAACATACTATTTTCTTCTCATTCTACATGGTATCAGTGCAGATTGAGGGATCTAGCTTGTTGTGGATCGTGAGGGATCACGCAATCACATCTTTGGAATTTATCGTGTGATGATCATTTGTGTTTGCCTTCGTTTGCAATGGAGACCGATTATCATCTTTGAAATTAGTTTGGGTTATAGAGCTTCTACAGTCATCTTCGTTCCTTTTTTATTTTCGTCATTGGCAAAGGGGGTCACACAGATAGATCTCGTCAGATTAGCGATTTTCTTCAGCTGCGCCTTCAAGTGTTGATATTGGTATCTACTTACAGTTCTACATAAGACTTGCACCGTAAGCATGCAAAGTTGTTCTTACTTCTTTATCAGGACTTCATCTTGAGTCACTCTACCCTGAGTTGGCTTATCATCTTATTTTGAACCAACACACTGCTGATTCCTTCTCTTGTTAAAGTCTTTTCTGCAAGTCTTTGCTCTATCATGGGGTAATGAACATCTATTATAAATGGAGCCAAATATCTCCATTGAAAAGGGGAAAAATATCTCTTGTGTATCTAGCTCTGGTGATGATTATTCTACAATGAGGGTCACCAATGTTAAACTGAATGAAAAAAAATATGATGGATGTTTATTGAGAGCAAAAGAAAACTATGGTATATAACTTGGACACATTGCCCATAACAAATATCACATATGAGGAGCGAAAAGCAGACAATCCGACAGTCATGACATAACTGATTCACTCTACGGAATTTGGCATTGCTAGACAATTCATGTTTTGTAAGAATGTCAAAATCTGTGAGTCTTGACTTAGAAGAACTACTCGAAGAGACACGATATTGCATAGGATCTATATGTATGGAAAGTGAAACTTCTTTTGAAGAATGCTTTGAGATACTTATTCAAAAATGAGAGGGAGATAGATCAATATTCTGAGATATTATCTATTCAATTGTATCCCATCTTCTGTCATTGTGGACAAAAGCCCTCTAGAAATCCATAAATCTCATGGGAATGCATTTCTCCTATCTCCTAAAATTTTTGGATGTGTCTTTTGTCCATGTTGAATATAAGAGGCAAACTTGAACCTCAAGCTATTTAGTATATATTTGTGGGATATACCTCAAATCAAGAAGGATATAAGTGTTATTACTTTCATTTTCATAGAAGATTGTATATCAGGATGTTACATATTATGAATGAGATATCTTTTTTTCTCTGTTCCTTCTTCTATGTGAATGAAGACACCATTTTCTTCATCTCAAGATACTGTTACATTGGAGACAAATGTCCATGATGTTAGTGTCAAATCATAGAAAGAATTCAAAATTTATATAAAAAAAGTCTTTTTGCATAGGGACCTTCAAGCAAAAGTCTATAGGTCTCCTCCCCCTGATTTTTTTCAAAATTGAGGTCCGACTATGTTTGCAGGTTAAAGAAGATTATTTATGATCTCAAACAATCCTGTCTGGCTTGACTTGAAAAACCTAAATTTACTCAATTTGGTTTTTCAAGGAAGTGCATGATCACTCTATCTTCATTCACAAGAATGATTCACATATTACGGTTCTAGTGGTCTGTGGACTACATACTTCTCATTAGTTGTCGTGAGCATCATATTGTGGAAGTAAATAAAGTCGGCTTGATTTTGGCTTTGACATTACAGATCTTGATACTTGATTGGACTCCCCCTAAAGATTTTCGAGTCAAACAGGTAGGACTTCGAATGAAACACTCAAACAAGCTGACCCGATCAAGTGAACCGCGCGTGTGAGTCACGTCCGCTCGAAGGGTTCAAAATCACCCCAAAAGGGGGGACAAAATGACGCTCGCACACACCCAAGTGGAAGCCCCATCGGGAACCGCACAAAGTAATGTGGGTGCACGTCACACCAAGCACACATGCAGCCACGCGCACGAGCACCAAGAACAACATGGATGCCCGCATTTTGCGGCTCGCTAATCGTGGCTTGAAGTTCTCAGTTCGTTATCATCACCGCCACCAATCCTTCTGGAACTGCTTGGGGGCAAAATCATCATATGTGCAAAAAAAGCAATCTATGTGTTCTAGATCGAGAAACGTGATTCTCTCGTCCAGTAGCATGGTGGTTACAACGATGCAATTACCGAACCACCTCTGTCAAAAACTGTAAAAGGAGCCCACAGCCTTCATTGTAAGACAACTTGCGTTCAGCGCTCGTGAGAGCTCCTTCGAAGATCCTCCAGAGTTCTTCATCGGCGTTTGAAGCTTTCCTTGAAGATCTCCTTCGGCCTTTGAAGATCTCCTTTAATCCTTGAAGATCCCCTTCAACCCTTGAAGATCTCCTTCTGCTTCGAAGACCTCCTTCGAAGGCGACTTAAGGTTTTCTCTTCGCATTCCATTAAATTCTGTTGTAACGAGCGGTGGTTTGTCATACTCAAAAACTTGTAACACTCAAAAAATTAGTGGAATTTGGACGGCACCGAATTGGCCACGTGGTTTTTCACCATTTCCGGGTTTTCCACGTTAAAAAATCTTCTTACCAACAGTTCGAATTTTTTGTGACTATTTGCACGCTCGACTCGCTCCCAAGCTAAAACGGTTCGCTGACTGATCTGTGAACATCTCAAGTGATCCGCAACAGTTTGATGTCATATGTGGAAAAGATATTCTCAAACTCTGCAAAGGTAGAGGATAGTACTTTCCAAACATTCATACTCGTGACTAGCAGCAAATGACCAGAAGAGCTATCCGCACTACGAAAGGATCAGTCCCTAGGAGGCACGTCGAACCAGCTCTCTCCTACCTGTTCGTCCATGTTAGGATTATGACACCTCACATTCCCGGAGCGTCATGATTGCGCCAAGTCACCGATCTGTGGGATCATACTTTCCTAAATCAGAGGAGCCCGGTTTTTTGGAAATAATTAGGAGAATCAAATCTGGCCGGATATCCTATTCCTTGGCCTATTCCTAATCTGTATTATTCTCCTAATTATTGGGTGGTTTCAGGAAGGTCGGTCAAATTTGTTTTGGCAATCTCCTATTTTGGAGATCATTTCCCCTATTAGCCATGATTCCTAAATTAGGAGATAATCTCCTTTTCGGCCATTGAGTTTACAGCTATAAATTCATGACTGCTACAAGCCTAAGGTACCACCACACCTGCAACCCTTCACATCCAGAGTGAGAGCATCAGGCGGCTCAATTCCGGCGGCCGGAAAAGGAGAAGGCAGCGGAGGGACTCGGTCCCGGTGGTTGCTGCGGCGTGCTCCAGGAGGTGACATCGGCGGGACTTGGTCCCAGGCTTCGGCGACAGGTGGCGGCGGCGGCAGTGCTCCGGCGGCGGCAGCAGCAGCAGGCGGCGGCGGGTATTCTCCCGTCCAGGCTGCAGAGGCTGCAGTAGGCGGCTTCGACCGGCGATCCAGGCACACGGCGGCGGCGGGACTTGGTCCCGGTGGCAAGCGGCGGCGTGCGGTTGTCCAGAGGTGACATCAGGCGGGATCGGCGAGGCAGCGGCGGCGGCGGCAGCAGGGAGTCAGGCGGCAGCAACAGGGTCGGCTTTGGAGCAGACGCGATATCGCCCGGCGATATCGCCGGCGACAGCTCCGGCGACAGCTCCAGGAATTGTTTTTTTTTTGTTCTTCCAATTTCTGATCTTTTGTAATATTGTAACCTCCGTGATTTTTAGTGGATCTTCTCCGGCGCGCTCTCCCCGTGGAGTAGGAGCTTCTCTCCGAACCACGTAAAATCTCTTTGTCGTCTGTGTGCCTGGAATCTCGTTCTGTTATTTTTATTTTGCGCGATTGTTTTGCTCAGATTTGAATTCCGTTGCGCTACCGCGGTACTCGATCCGATTTCACAACAATTGGTATCAGAGGCAGGTTCCGCGGAGGTGATTGATTGTAAGTTCCGTTTTAGGTTTGGGTCAACGGTAGGTGACGACCATCGGTCCGCTCCCTATCTTCTCAGATCTGATCCGTGAACTTAATCGGATTACCAGTAGCACTACGAGCAAAACAATGGCGGCAAAATTCGAGATTCCGAAGTATGACGGCAAGATTGATTTTGGCCTTTGGCAGAAACGCATAAAGGCAGTTCTCGTGCAGCAAGGTCTTCACAAGGCTCTCCTTGGCAAGGAGAAATCTGGGAAGAAGGACGACGAGTGGGAGGAGCTGGATCTAAAGGCCATCAGCACCGTTCAGCTGTGTTTGGCCGACGAGGTGATGTACAACGTGGCCGAAGCTGAGACTACGGCAGACTTGTGGAAGAAACTGGAGGAGCTGTACCTGTCTAAGTCTCTCACGAATAAACTCTACGTGAAAAGACAGCTGTACAGCTTAAGGATGTCCGAGGGCAATCAGTTACTGGAGCACATGAACGTGTTCAACAGGCTCATCTCCCAGTTGCGTAGTATGGATGTTAAAGTCGAGGAGGAAGACCAGGCTCTCCTCCTGTTGTCTTCATTGCCGAAGTCCTTCGATCATCTGGTCACCACAATTCTGTATGGGAAGGACACCCTGAAGATGGAAGAAGTGATGACAACACTGCTCTCGAACGAAGCGCGAAGCAAGTCGAGCCCTAGAGCTGACGAGGGCTTATTTGTGAGGAGCAATGACCCAGCTCGGGGTAGATCGAGAGGAGGAGGCAAGGAGGAAGACCGGTCGAGGTTTAAGTCCAGAGGCAGGAATACGAAGTGCCACTACTGCAAGGAGGATGGACACTGGAAGAATAATTGCCCGAAGAGGAAGGAGCAGACGCATGAGCCACATCAGGCTGCGGTGGCATCTGAGGATGAGAACGATGCCGACGTTCTTCACGTGTCACATAATTCTGAGACCACAGATTCCTGGATCATGGATACAGGATGCTCGTACCACATGTGCCCGAACATAAAATGGTTCTCCAGCTTCAGACAGTGTGAGGGTGGTCGTGTTCGGATGGGGAACCAGTCGGGGTGCAAGATATCAGGAGTCGGGAGCATCAGGATCAGGATGTTTGATGGAGTGGTTAGGACCCTCACCAACGTTCGGTATGTGCCTGAGTTGAGGAAGAGCTTGCTTTCTCTAGGCACTCTGGAGTCTGCCGGGTATTCTTTCACTGGCAACGATGGACATTTGGAGGTCAGGAGAGGCGCGCAGACAGTCTTGAGAGGAGAGCGTTCCGGATCTCTCTACAGACTGATTGGCACCACTATTGCCAGGGGAAATGCGAGGAGAGAGGTCAGACCGTCTCGTGAGCTACAGGATACGGTAGCGTATGCATTTCAGGCGATCTCCTCAGATCGCGTTTCCTTCGATAGAGCTTTAGAGAGCAGAGACCGCTCTCAGCAAAAAGCTAGGAAGGACAAGCGGAGGAGCGGGGCAGGATTTGTGGCAAGGGCGTGTGCGCGGAAAGAGGACCTTGGCAAATGTAAAATCTTTGCAGTCGTAGAAAAGAGGGGCAGAGTGTCATCTCAGGAGAGCCCAGGCACCGCAAGGGGAGCCATCTGGCTCAGGTGTCCCACCAAGGATCACAAGGGTACTCAGAAGAAGGTGGAGTTGCACAGTGAGAGTCCGAGTGCGAGTCACCTTGCAGAAGACCCGGTCTGTCGTGCAGGGACAGAGCACGTCGGTGTGCGCCATCAGGAGTCGAGGGAGTCCGTTCGAGGTGGAGGCGTGGTGTTGCGGGAGATTCCTGTGGAGGAGTGCGTTGCGAGCATGCGGGAGAAGTCTTTGAGGCGAGTCAAGTTTGACTTGACTCGCACCGGTGCATGTTGATCGCAGAGACCCCAGGGAGAGGGGGTTCGTAGTCGTCGGTAGGAGAGATCCAAGCTGGAGGTGGAGTTTGTCGTGTGAGGAGTCAAGGTGGAGATTGTTAGGATTATGACACCTCACATTCCCGGAGCGTCATGATTGCGCCAAGTCACCGATCCGTGGGATCATACTTTCCTAAATCAGAGGAGCCCGGTTTTTTGGAAATAATTAGGAGAATCAAATCTGGCCGGATATCCTATTCCTTGGCCTATTCCTAATCTGTATTATTCTCCTAATTATTGGGTGGTTTCAGGAAGGTCGGTCAAATTTGTTTTGGCAATCTCCTATTTTGGAGATCATTTCCCCTATTAGCCATGATTCCTAAATTAGGAGATAATCTCCTTTTCGGCCATTGAGTTTACAGCTATAAATTCATGACTGCTACAAGCCTAAGGTACCACCACACCTGCAACCCTTCACATCCAGAGTGAGAGCATCAGGCGGCTCAATTCCGGCGGCCGGAAAAGGAGAAGGCAGCGGAGGGACTCGGTCCCGGTGGTTGCTGCGGCGTGCTCCAGGAGGTGACATCGGCGGGACTTGGTCCCAGGCTTCGACGACAGGTGGCGGCGGCGGCAGTGCTCCGGCGGCGGCAGCAGCAGCAGGCGGCGGCGGGTATTCTCCCGTCCAGGCTGCAGAGGCTGCAGTAGGCGGCTTCGACCGGCGATCCAGGCACACGGCGGCGGCGGGACTTGGTCCCGGTGGCAAGCGGCGGCGTGCGGTTGTCCAGAGGTGACATCAGGCGGGATCGGCGAGGCAGCGGCGGCGGCGGCAGCAGGGAGTCAGGCGGCAGCAACAGGGTCGGCTTTGGAGCAGACGCGATATCGCCCGGCGATATCGCCGGCGACAGCTCCGGCGACAGCTCCAGGAATTGTTTTTTTTTTTTGTTCTTCCAATTTCTGATCTTTTGTAATATTGTAACCTCCGTGATTTTTAGTGGATCTTCTCCGGCGCGCTCTCCCCGTGGAGTAGGAGCTTCTCTCCGAACCACGTAAAATCTCTTTGTCGTCTGTGTGCCTGGAATCTCGTTCTGTTATTTTTATTTTGCGCGATCGTTTTGCTCAGATTTGAATTCCGTTGCGCTACCGCGGTACTCGATCCGATTTCACAACACGTCCATGCATCTCTCATGGAAGAGGTCATAAACACACCCATTACGGCATTGGAGGGAAGCATGCGCCAGATAGAAGAGCATTAAACTTAGATGCTCGTGCTCCTAAGAAACAGTAGAGCGCCACGAGCTCCTAGTCCTGCCTCCGAGCAAGGCGGTTCGCCTCCGCCAGCTGTGCTTCGCGCTCCGGCCGAGCACTTCGCTCGCGAGCATCACATTTCTGAAGAAGAGTTCTCCAATGGGCCAGCTCAGTGCTCCTAATCCATCTAGCTAGAGAACCTGAAACTAATCATCACCACCCCCGCCTGGGAGCAGCAACCAGTAAAGTCATTCTGGCACACCTGATCCAGCAACAAACTCATTCTCTATCCAATTTTGAGCCAAGTCATACATATTTTCGATTTGATTTCGAGCCAGTGCAGATTGATAACAGCCATTCTCCCAAATACCGTACAGCGAATTTAACCAATTATAAATGGTGGCTATTGGGTTTGAGGGGATGGGAACCATGTAGCTTTTACTCTCTTTTTACACAAGACTAGCCGGACGGCGGCGGCGCCCCCTCTCCACCACCCTATCCTTCTCCTTTCACCGGCGCAGCTCTGCATTTCGTCCCCCGGGCCTGCATCGATTCTCCTCTCCTCCAGATTCCACCCTATACTTGTTAGAATCATCAAGCTATGGCCGTCTGCTTCTCCTGTTGCCCTTCTCCTCCCCTCTTCTCTCAAACCCTCAACAGAGCCGCCATTCCATGTTCTTTCAGCTCCCTCCAGTTCCGCTTCCCGCGGTATCCCCTCAAGAAGATATCGCTAACTCTTCTTCCTGCTTCCGTCTCCGCCTCATCGCCCGCCGGTACCAAGATCACCGACTTCGATTCCGTGGTCGACGAATTGGACCCGGAGGAGGAGGAGGATCTCGCCGCCTCTCCGTGGGAAGGTGCCGTGGTTTACCGGCGGGACTCGTCGGTAACCCATGCGGAGTACTGCACCACGCTAGAGCGGCTCGGTCTCGCTAGGATCTCCTCTGGGATCTCCAGGTCTAGGGCTGCGGAGATGGGGATCCGAATTCCGGCGAGGAGGGCGAAGGAATCGGGACTGGCGAACGAGACTCCCGTGCTTGTTTCCATCGATGTTGCCCGGAGGAAAAGTAGGTTGAAGCTGGATGGAATCTTGCGTACAGTGATCAGCCTCCGCTGCAACAGGTAAACAAACCCATGCTTTCTTATTCATTCCATTGTTGCCATTGTTATCTTCTACCTCGAGTTGGAATTTGGTATTCTAGTTATTCCATATTTGATTCTCATGGCTTTGGCGCTCTGCACCTCTGGAATATGAGATTTTGACACTTTGCACTTTGAATCTTTAAAAGTAGCAATTTGCGCCCCCAGACCGAATTTTCAAGGGTATTTAGGTCCAGGAAGCACCAAAATTGCTCATTTTGGGACTTTGCATTCTGAATTATTGGTGTTGTCTGGACTTAAATATCCATGAATGAGCATTTTTGGTGCTGCCCTAGCCTAAATACTCTGGGGGTAAAAAGTGTCAGAAAATCAATAATTGGGGGTGCAAAACACCAATTTTAAATATTTGGACGCAAAGTACCAAAACCTCATATTTCGGGAGTGCAAATTGCCTAAAAGCCCGATTCTCATTCTCTTTGGAACTGTACTTATTAAGATAAAAAATGTTGGGTTTGTTCCCTTTTCACCCTTCTGAAAGAAAAATCAAGCTGAGGTAGTTAAAGAACCAAGAAATATCAAAAGATATGTCTTGTTTTTTTTCTAAGATGTTGGATAGAGTGGAGAAAGACGCTCTTGATGGAAAAGGAATAGAATAGAACAATGAAAATTGATGGGTAAATTTTTGTAGATTAATTCACATCTTTATCCATGTTTGTTGCTCTTTCCATTCTTAGTTTTAGTATTTTCGTTATGATTTCTTTGTTTCACGACTCAAAATGTATAATGCATCAACCACATACCATTAATATTACAAATGGTTAAAAGGTCAAATCTTCGACTAGAAATTCTCTCCCGAGTGGTATGGGGGCACCAAAGCTAGCCATGGCAATTAAGAAAACAGTAAACTACTTTGGGCATGGTAAAAGGAGGAGCTTATGGGCATGGTGAAATAAGGTGCTTGCCCTTTGAAACCAAGGATGTAGCGAGCAAATTTCTGTTGATTTGTTTAAATTCGGGAATCCATGAGAGAGGTTTCGCAAACCTATGACCTATAGACATCCTGTTAGGGGTAAAGTAAGATCAATGCCTCAGATCTTTCTCAGCAGCCATTTCAGATTTCGCCATCTGTCATCTATCCAACATAGTGTTATTAAGATATTGCCAACTGGCAATCATCCAAAGGAAGTCTTCGTCATCGGCAGAAAGCTTGGAACAGATCTCCAGGAATATCAAGGGCCAAGATTATCCAGACGTGTCCAGGCAAAAATCATCATTTATCCCAGGAATACCGGCGCGCCTTTTAATATTGTTTTTATCTGTTTTTTTAATAAAAAGTGTAACGGTAATATAATAGCAACGGTCATTTGTATGTCATTATATATGACTTAGCTGTAATAGAAGGGATTAAGAAGCTAATGAAATGATTATTATTTTCCTCTCTTTTGACTCCGATTCGTCTCTTCCCCCTGCCCATCTCTTAGGGCTTCATCTAGTTCCGTTCATCCACCACCACCGTCGGCGGGCTGCGGGAGTCTAACATTTGGTGCTCTCGTTGAGATAGACATCTCGTCGAGATCAACCATGAGTGAAGGTCTACGTTCGAAGGATGGCCAACAACAATTCTTGAAACTCAAGAGTATTATCCATGCCGAGCAATAACCAAGAACAAAGCAAATGGAGGAACTACAACATCGATTCATCACCGAATTGAAGCAAATTCAGAATCAGTTCTCCACCGAAATTCAATTGAAAGAGAATCTTTTAGCACAGAAAAATCTTGAAACTCGTGACCAGTCATCAGAACACACCAACCAGATTGCATCATTGAGGCGTGGAATGATGTCACGGCTCGAGAATATGCCAAAAATGACGGGCAAGGGGATACATAGTACACATCTAGGTCCAACTGAGATCGGGGAATGATTCGAAAGAAGCAATCACCCAAGTATTCCAGATTCAATTCCTGCACCTACAACGTAAGGAATTCTTGGACCAACGCCAATGACTACCAGAATTCAGGTTGTTTTCGATCGACCTGACAATTTTGATTTTTCTTGTCCTAGATTTTCTGAGGAAGATCCAACAGACCGGTTGTATGAACTCCATAATTATTTCGAATATAATGTTATTAGAACCCATGATTATCTCTTGATTGCCTCGTTACATTTAGACAAATCAGCGTCTAAATGGTACCAGACAAACTTAAGAGATCATCCTGCTTTGACGTTTAACATGTTCGTAGATGCAATACAAAAAATATTTGGGTCTTCTCTTTATATAAGACCAGCTGGTCAATTAACTAAATTACAACGTCAACCACGGTCCAAGCATATAAGAAGGAATTCAAAGATTTAATTACCAAGGTACCGGGACTGGCCCTAGATTTCATAACTGATATGTTCGTGTTTGGCCTAAAAGAACATATCAAGGGACCCGTTCTTTTAGCCAGACCAACCAAAATTCATGACGCTTATGTGATAGCCAGAATGCACGAAGATTGAGAACTAGAAGACAACAAAAAACGTACCCCGAGCAATAGAATAATATACAATACTGCTACTAAACGCAATAAGGCTTATAATGGACCCGATAGAGCTTTTAATAATCCCATAAAACCAAGGTTGCCACCACTAAAGCAATTAACACTGGCAGAGCTACAAGCTGAAAGAGAAAAGGGTCTATGCTATAATTGCGATGAGCGTTACCATGCGGAACATAAATGCAAGGGGAGAGGAGCGTTACTTTATCTAGGAGGAACAAAAGAAAAAGGGGAAATTGACCTAGATTCACCAGAAATAGTCCAAGAGGAAAGGACCCGACAACCACTATATGTTTACACGCTCTGACATGAACAATACCTAATCACGTGTTAAGATTTACATGGTATATTAAAAACTAATCTATAAAAATTTTCATAAATGGGGGTAGCACTCACAATTTCATCTCCACTAGGATGGCAACTTTCTTAAAGCTTCCCATACATAAAATTAATGAATTTCCAGTATTCATGGGAAACGGATCTACAGAACAGTGTAAAGGAAAGTGTAGAGAAGTATCGCTTCTCATACTAACCATCAAGTATACTATTCACTTATATGTCCTTGATATTGAAGGGGCGGATTTGATCTTAGGATAACGCTAAGTTGTCAAGGCGCGCGCCTAGGCGCGCCTGAGGCGCCGGGCGCACCAGGCGCAGCCCGCCGCGCCTCAGCACAACTGAGGCGGGCGATGTGCCCCAGGCGCGCCTCAGGCGCGCCCAGGCGTGCCTAGGCGCGCGCCTTACAGGCTCCCAGGCGCGCCAAAGGCGCGCCCGAGCCTTTTAAGGTATTTGTTTTTTTTTTTTTGATATTGGCAAAAACATGATCTTAGACGCACCCGAGGCACCCCCTAGGCGCACTTGGGCGCCCAATTCGCTGAAATTGAGCGAATTGGGCGCCCAATTCGCTCAATTTCAGCGAATTGGGCCCCCAATTCCCTGAAGTTCAGCGCATTCGCTCAATTTAAGCGAATTGGGCAGCGAATTTGCTCAATTTAAGCGAATTGGGCGCCGAATTCGCTCAATTTCAGCGAATTGGGCGCCGAATTCGCTCAATTTCAGCGAATTGGGCGCCGAATTCGCTCAATTTCAGCGAATTGGGCGCCCAATTTCAGCGAATTGGGCGCCCAATTCGCTCAATTTTCTTTTTCCCCAATTTTTGCGCCTCACGTGCCTCAGGCGCGCGCCTGCGCCTTGCGCCTTGTGCCTAGACTCCAGGGGCTCTTTGCGCCTCGGTGCGCCTTGCGCCTTTGATAACTTAGGGATAACGTTGGTTGAGAACTTTAGGACCCGTCACCACAGACTATTTTAATCTAACCATCTCATACCAAGGAAAGCAAGGACAAGTGAAATTAGTGGGTCATAATGAAAAAAATACCCAAATTGGAAAGATTTCATCATCGCAGCTTCTCGGGATGGTCACCTTAAAACCCACCACAATGTGTTTATTGATGACCAAGGAGATCCAATTTCCATGTAATATTGAACCTTATTAGAGGAGATAGGAGATAAGTTGCCCAGCCAATTCAGAGAATTAATAAGAAATTATTCTAAAACATTTAAGGAACCTACAGGACTACCCCCTATTCATAGTATTGATCATAAAATCAACCTAAATGAGGGATCAACTGCTCCAAACTTACGACCCTATCGATACCCATATCACGAAAAGAACGAGATAGAAAGACTAGTCAAGGAAATGTTGAGGAGTGACCAAATCTGACCTAATACTTCAGCTTTTAGTTCCCCAGTGCTATTAGTAAAAAAAAAGATAGGATGTGGAGGTTCTGTGTGAATTATCGAGCATTGAATAAGATTACTGTTAAAGATAAATTTCTCATTCCCACAATTGATGAACTTATGGATGAATTATACGCGGCAAGATTTTTTTCAAAACTGAACTTAAAATCGGGATATCACCAAATAAGAATGGCAGATGAAGATGCACATAAGACTGCTTTTACAACGCATCATGGGCATTATGAGTTTTTGGTTATGCCCTTTGGCTTAACCAACGCCCCGTCAACTTTTCAAGTTTTGATGAACACTCTATTCCAGCCCTATCTTAGGAAATTCTTAGTTATTATCTTTGACAACATACTAATTTTCAGCCCTACTATATAAGATCATTTGACACATTTGAAAATAATTTTAGAAGTTTTGGAAAAAAATGAATTACTAGTCAAAATATCTAAATGTGAATTTCTGCTGAACGAGATTGAGTTCCTAGGACACACGATATACGCGGGAAAGGTTACTCCAAATAAAAATAATATTATAACTATTGAGCAGTTTCCAACTCCTAAAAACCAGAAAGACGTTAGAGCATTCTTAGGTTATTACCAAAAATTTGTTAGGGACTACGCTAGCTTTTCCTATTACTGAGTTATTAAAAAAGAATTATTTTCATTGGAACCCATAAACCCAAGTGGCATTTGAAGAACTTAGCAAAAACTAATGTCCGGGCCAATTTTATCCTTACCCAATTTCGATGATCCCTTTCTAATTGAAACTGATGCTTCAGGCACAAGCACAGGCACAAGCAAAAACTAATGACCGAACATGACACATTTATCCTTACCCAAAAATGATGATCCCTTTATAATACCATTTCATATTATAATAATAAACTATCTCCACTAATGCAAAAAAAATCAACCTACATAAGAGAAATGTATGTTGTCACGACCGCGGTGTCAAAATGGAGGGCATCAATTTATTATTCTCACATACCACCAAAGTCTGCATTACCTCCTCACCCAGCACATTCAGACACCAGGACAATATGCATTCCTCTCTAAACTACTAGGTTATGATTTTATCATAAAATACAATGCAGGAGAAAATAATCAGGTTACCAATGCCCTTTCTAGAATCCCTGAAATTTCAAAATACTCATTACCTAAGAGCCTCAATATGATATCCTATGAAGCACGGATACTTCCTCTAATGCAGCGTACCCGTACCGGATACGTATCCGGTACCGGTATGTACCCGATACTCGATGGATACAACTATGTGGACACACTTGGACTTAGCACATCATTCTGCATACTGTGATAGGAGCCTGTTTTTCTAGAGTAAACAAATGTTGGCTTTATGTTAAGAAGCGTTGGTACGTCCAATTAAGTTGTGTATCTGTACCGAGTATGTTTCTGGTATCGGTACGTTTGTGTTACAAGTATGTGTATTAAACGCAAGTTTTTAACAAAACGGCTAACTTGTCTTTAGACTAACCAGAGATTGAAGATGTTGATCTCCAACAATGAAGTTGATCTCCAATAATGAAGAAGAAAAAAAAAGACTGATAAATAATTTAAGTTTAATTTTATCTCTTTTGGTTAAACATATAATATGTTAAATTATATTTACGAATGCTTAATGTTTGAAAACTTCATGTTATGTTTCATTGATTTGTGAACTTGTACTTCAAGTTATGATTTATGTTTAATGTTTCGATGAGAACTATTTATTGCACTTGTGATATATAAATATATATTATATTTATTATAACGTATCATGACGTACCCGTATCCTTGTTTTTAAAATTTTGTCGTACCGCCGTACCAGGTACGTATCGTATCCGGTACTCGTGCCCGTACCGGTGCTTCCTAGATGATATTTATTCCAATTTCCCCTTTACTGGAGGGACTTGAGCAGGATTATGAAAGAGATGAATTTAGTAAAAAAAAATTAAAGCAGAACCCCCTAAGCTATCCCAACCGGAAACTACATGGAAATTACATCATTCATCATCACAACATATACATTCCAGAGAAATCCATAGTCAAAACATAAAATTAGGGCTTAGTTTTTCTGGCATAACATGAAGGAGGACGTTGCAAAATATATCAGAGTGTGATGTATGCCAGAAAGCAAAGGCTTCCCAATCATGCACCCTATGGATTATTACAGCCCCTACCTACTCCATCCAAGTTATGGATAGATCTAACAATGGATTTTGTTACAAATCTACATATGTCATTAGGATACACAATAATATTAGTAGTAGTAGATAGATTTTCAAAAACAATCTATCTAGCCCCATTGAAACCACCCATATCTGGACCCAATGTAGTTGCTATTTTTTGGGAGTGTGTAGGTAAACTACATGGCAATCCCGGATCTATCATTACAGATAGAGACCCAATTTTTCTCAGCGATTTCTGGGTAGAATTTCTTAAATTACATGGAACCAAACTAAAATATAGTTCCTCTTATCATCCTCAAACCGCCGACTTAACCGTTGCGTTGAGTAATACTTAAGAATATTTACCCATGAAAATCCTAAGAAATGGGCTCATTATTTAAGTTATGCAGAATATCATTATAATACTTCATTTAACACTTTGACCAACATGCCTCCTTTTGAAGTCATGTTTGGTTCCCCCAACCCCCCCCCCCCCTCCCCCCCCGGGTTTATTAAATTACTGTGCAGGTGGGACTAATAATGAAGTTGTGGATATGACACTGCAAACCAGAGAAGAACTCTACCATTCACTAAAGGAAAACCTCGTCAGCTCACAACACAAAATGAAGACACAAGCAGATAAAAACGCAAGGAGTTCAAACTGGACATAGGAGATTGGGTATTGCTAAAGCTACATCCATATCGACAGTTAACCTTAACCTGACCAGCAGGCAGGATGCTAAGCCTGAAGTTCTATGAACCTTTTCATGTAACGAAAAATCATCAGAGAGACGACATATCGCCTTCTCCCTCCGGAGTCACGAATACACCCAGTGTTCCATATTTCCTTACTTAAACCCTATAATGGAGATCCTGAGCAACAAATAACACAATTACCCAAATTTAAATGGACGAATAACCCTCTCCATCCTCCCTTGGCCATTATTAGTATGCACAAAGTCATAGGCAAGGTCAAGAGGTACCTCAGGAGTTAGTGCAATGGCAAGGATTGCCACCCGCGGATAGCACATGGGAAGATCTGTCATCATGGACAAATCATCCTCACCTGCAGACCGATTCACTTCTAGTACAGACAGATCTGACTCAGAAGGCGAATAAAAATACTTGGGGACGAAAGAAAAAGTGAAGTAAAAGAGGAGAAGCAAGGAAAACGAAAGACAAACTTGAGAACGCGACATCAAAACAACCATAGCATTTAGCAAGGAATGATTAGAGGCGGATCTAGAAGCTACCACAAGCTTTGGTGTTCGATGAAGAAAAAAAGAGTCCCATCTTCAGATCTGTGTATTATCTGTTCTTTTGAAGCTCCTATCATCATCACTGCTATCTTCAGCTTTTCTTCTACAAACACCAAAGCAGAGAAGCCCTCAACTATTTTCTCTTTTTTTGCAACCAACCAACGAAAGGGGAAGAACAAAAAAAAACAAAGCTCCAAAACCCCTAAAAGTCGTCAACAACATGGAGGAATTAGTTTAACGCCGAGGACAACGTTTATTTTATAGGGGAAGATAAATGTTAGGGGTAAAGTAAGATCAACGCCTCAAATCTTCCTCAGCAGCCATATTCATATTTCGCCATCTATCATCTATCCAACAAGGTGTTATTAAGATATTGCCAACTGACAATCTGATAGTTTAACTTTCAAGGCAGCCTAAACACCTAGAGGGGGGGGGGGGTGAATAGGTTCTGCTTTTCTTTCTAAAACTTCTAGACAGAATTCAATTTATTAACTAATATGAAAACACAGCAATCACAGAAAACAAAACATCACAGATTGCACTATGTTTTATAGTGGTTCCCCAAGGTCTGGGTACATCCACTTTCCCCCTTCACCTATCTAGCTGTATGCTAGATTCGGCCAAACTTCCACTTATCTCGGATCAATAGATCTTACAACTCAGAACCCAACTGGTTCCTACAACTCAGGCACAACTGCCCTACCTCAGCCTTGCCCCAAGGCCTACAACTCAGAGAATATCCTTCTCCTACACTCAGGCAATCAGCCCTACCACTCAGAGTTCAACACTCCTACACTCAGCCTTTATAACATAGGCTTACAACTCAGATCTGTATAAACAGATCCTACAGAAATATAGAAAAGATTGTTTTAAATTGTCTTGCCAAATTGAGAGAGAAAAGGCAATGACAATTCTTAATCAGCTGATGTAATCAACTGTTTCTTAGCCTTCTTCAAAGCTTCTTGAAAATGTACTTAGCTGAGTTGATTCCAAACAGCTTCTTGAGAATCCACTGGTGGATTCCTTCTTCTTCTTCAAATTCTGACTTGATCTCTCTCTATCCAGAACTTTGAATGATTCTTCTGAATTCTGATTAGAACTCTTCTTAGATCTATCCTTAGATAGTCTTCTTAGATCTCCCGGAGAAGATCTTCTTAAGTGCCTAGCACTTTCTTGAAATGAGTAGAATGTAATCCTTCTCCACTTTCTGATCCAATGTATTTCAAAGGGTCAGTTCTATATGTTGTTCATTCAGTGTGTTTTTTTCTCCTTCTGAATCTGTCTATTTATAGACATTCTTCATGGTAACCGGCTGATCCGGTTTCTAACCGTTTTCTGACAAGTCTGACAACTTCAGTTAACTGGTGATAACCCACAGCTGTCAAGTCTTCAAACAAGTCCTGTGCCTTAGTGTTGAAACAGTCTGTCAGAAAGTGTCGAGACCATCTGTCTATTTGTGTCGACACAATTGACTTTGGTGTCGACACTGCCTTCAGTGATGTCGACTAAATTGCCTTTGTGTCGACACATTTTCTTCTGAAACTAACTTGGTCTTTGACTCTGCAGTGTGTCGACACAAGTCCTGTGTGTCGACACAGTTGTTGTAGAATCATAACTTTAGCAAGTGTTGACTTAGCCTTCAGGTGTCGACAATTTTCTTCTGTGTCGACATATTCAGATGATGTCGACAAACTTGAGATCGACTATACTCTTCAGTGTCGACGCATTCTCCCAATGTTGAGGTCGACGTTTTTCTTCTGTGTCGACACAATTTCCCAGTGTTGTGTCGACTTACTTCTTCTGAGTCGACACAATTTCCCAGTGTTGTGTCGACTTACTTCTTCTGAGTCGACACAATTTCCCAGTGTTGTGTCGACTGACTTCTTCTGTGTCGACACTTTTTCCCAGTGTTGTTGTAGACTATGTTATGTGTCGACACTTTTTCCCAGAGTAGTGTCGACTTACACCTTCTGTGTCGACACACTTTCCCAGTGTTGTGTCGACAACTTTCTTCTATGTGACGACACATGTTCCTTTGTGTCGACACTTGGACTTAGAATTTTTCCTGTAAACTTTAACATTTCTTCACCTGCACATGTCAACTCAAAACAACATCAAATACAACATGATGTATATCATTGAGCTAGGTTGGGCTTCTTCAAATCAGGTACACATTTTCCAATGTACCCAACAATCTCCCCCTATTTGGAGAAGTCATAACCCTTATAGCCAATGATATACACCATTTATAAATAGTATAAAATGATGATATATGACAATACACAGGGATACTTAATTATAAACAAAATAATAAGAACATCATGGATAAAACAATCTATCACAGATTTAACAATATTTTGTTTATTACTGGGTAATGTTTGATTACATGGTTTTTCTTTGACTGATCACATTACATCATTACAAAAGAACTAAACATTTTCAGGATTGATTAGGCTCTCTAATAACAATCCCTTGGCCAGATTTAATTTTAGCTGTCACAGGAGCTTCTGATTCTTCAGCCATCTTTTTTCCTTTAAGATCAGCTTTCTTCTTAGCTTCTTCCTTGAGCCTTTGCCTTTCAAAATAGTGAAAAGGCTTTGGGAAGTATTTGCTTGGCTCCATAGCATCAGGTGGAAGTCTTCTCAGCTTAGCTTTCCTTCTGAATTGTACAATGGCTTCTTGTCTTGTCTCATACTTCTGCCATTCCTGCTCATTGTACCACTTGCCCCTTTCATGAACTTGATCTTTGACAGCTTTCCATGCAGTGAGTATTATATTTCTGGAAGTAGGACTCCACTGCTCAAAATCTGGCTTCAGCTCAGCCTGCTCTCTAAATCTTTTCTTTGACAGTAGAGCATCTTGCTGTTCTTGCAAATTTACCTCAGGCTTATCAACCTTTCCAAAGATAACATTTACAACCTCCTTTGAAGGACTATACATATATTGCACTTGCTGATCCAATACATCAAAATCTGGAGGGGGGTATATGACTTGGGCAACCTCAGGTTGGTCACCTTCAAGTAGTCCTGTTTGCAGACCTGACTCAGCCACCATGTTATCATCACACAATGGTGGATATCCCAATGTGGCTCTTATACTATTGGTCACCCATTTGGCATGCTCAGAGCCTGCATGAATCAGCATTCTCTCCCCCTTTATGGCTTCTCTTGATACATGATCTCTAAGATCTTCTTTCTGGAATCGAATTTGGCCATCCAAATAATTCACTCCCTCCTTGAAAAATGGTCTTAACTTTTGAAGCTTTTCAGATATTTCCTGTTGAGAGGTTGTGATGGCAGTCTTAACAGATGCAATAGCAGCCTGAAAATTCTTATCAAACTCTTCCATTTCTTTGGCTCTATTTGCAGGCATCCCTGGAACAATCTTCTTCACCTCTTGAATGATCTCATTATGAGATTCAGTTAAATTGTCATTCATTCTTATTTGATTTTCCAGAACATAACCTTGCTTCAAAGCAATATCATCCACCTTTGTAGAGATAGCCTGCTGTTGTTTAGCCAGATAAACTACAGCATTGCCACCCTTGTGGAAGCAATCTGTCATTTCAGTTTTATTCAAGTTGACTTGAAATTGGATAGATTTGATATCTTGGGCTAAGTCAAACTGCAGATTTTTGTTGCTTTCATCAACATATTTCTCAATGGCCACCCTGTGGTCATCCAATTTCACCTGTAAATCCACCAAGAACTTGTTATAATCAACTTCAGGAGGTGGTGGTGGAGGTGATGTCTGTAAAGCCTGTTTATAAGTCTTGCTTCTTCTTTTAAATACAACCAGTTTTCTTTTCTTAGCCAACCTGGCTTCTTCAGTCTCAGATTCAGAAGTACTCTCAATGTGAACTCTATCTGCTTCAGTGCCATGTTGCTCAGTTTCAACATGTACTGGCTCCCCCTCAATTCTTTGCTCCTCCTCTACTTCTTGTACTGTTTCAATCTCTTGAACTTTCTCCACTCCTTGTTCTAGCTCTATGTCAAGAGGCTGCTCAACATCTTGGTCCTCTTCTATTCTATCAGTAGCTATGTCATCATTAGGAAATAACTCATCCAGAGTATATTCTTTTTGAACTGGAGCATCTGAAGATAAGTCATTAGGTGCATCCTTGTGCACATTCTCAGGTAGCTGCATATCTGGAGTAGGAGAAGACACATGCTCCCCCTGAACCTGTGCAGAAAAAAAACTTTTAGAAAGTATTTTATAGTAAAATACATTTGCTCCCCCTACACCTGTACCACTTGTACCTGAGCAGGGGTAGATACATTTTGAGCAGGAGATTGAACTGGCTCCCCCTGCATCTGTGCAGATGTATCTACTTGATGAACTATAGTGGAGGCAGGTTGTTCTTCACTCTGTATCCTAAGTGGGTCCTCTTGTTGTTGCTCAGTCTCGTGAGCTGGAGAAGGGGATTTCACAGGGGTGTCTGGCCTGCTCTCTTCAGGCACATCCTTAGACAGCACCCTTTCCCACCTGGAGAATAGTCTCATGTCCATCCTTCTCATATGATTGATTTTAGATCCTGGCAGTTGCTGCATCACTTCAGGAATTGCTCCATTGAGATATAGACTCATGATCCTAGCCATGTTAGGCTTCTTGATCCCTTCTTTAATCTTGTCAAATAGGATTACTGACCAATCAGTAGGAATTGTAAAGGCAATCCTGGTCATAAGGTTGAACATATAGGCCGAAATCCTATCATGTCCACCTGTCTTGCAGAGAATGACTTTCCCAACTATTTCAGACAAGAACTTTCCTTGCTGATTCATACCCTTCCTATTGAATGCAGCACCAATCTTCATGTTTGAATCCAAACCACACCATTGAAGGGCTTCCCTGGTCTTAGAACTAGGAACCTCTTCTTCATTTTCAACTACATGTAATTGCAAGAACTTTCTCAAACCTCTTTGGGTAATCTTAATCTTAGTCCCGTGAACAATGGACTTGATCTTGAGTTCAGTAGAATGGACTGATGCTGAGATAAAGAACTCGCGCACCTCCTTCTTCCAGATCTTGGATGGTTCTGAGACAAGAAATTCTAACCCTGATGCAGAGAGAAGGGTGATAACTCCTTGAACATCAGGCGGCGCCTCTGCAAACGCCTGGCGCACCAATTCATACCCTTCATTAACATTGTCTTCAATCCTTGGCGCCATCGAGTCGTCGAGAAGGTTTGAGAGATGAGAGAAAGTAAGATTGTCGACACAGGGTTTGAATCTCGAAAACCTTGAAAGCGTGTCGACAATAAGAGCTTTTGACCTATTTATAGCTTCTGTTGAAAGAAGTTCAAAAGGCGCCAAAAACAGTCTAAATGTGTCGACACAGACGGAATGTGTCGACACAAGCTTCTATTAACTCGACATTTCTTCAGTCTACTATGTGTCGACACCAATATGTGGTTATGTCGACACCTTGGATACATAGTAGAAAGACAGAAATTCTGTGTCGACACTAAGGACAAGTGTCGACACATATTTTGTAAGTGTCGACACCATAATTCTGGTTGAGTCGACATTACATTTCTGGTTAAGTCGACAATAAAACTCTTAAGTGTCGACACATATTCTCTGTGTCGACACACTATTTCTGACTTGTCGACATAATTTCTCTGAGTCGACACATTATTACTGAATGTGTCGACACATTCTTACTTAGCCAATTTCTGTAACTTCAATGTGTCCTTTTTAACACTTGATTATTGTTGTTACTACTTTTACTTACTTATTAACCATTTCAATAGCATTGTTAATGATTTTGTTTAATACATTAATCAATGGTTAACATACCTAATTCAATTTTGAATTTATTGAATTTGGTTTCATCTAAAGGCTTAGTAAATACATCTGCTATTTGATAATCTGTTTTTACAAATTCCAATGAGATGTCACCTTTTTCTACATGTTCTCTAAGAAAATGATATTTGATTTCTATATGCTTAGTTCTACTATGAGAAACTGGATTATTAGCAATAGAAATAGCACTCTTAGAATCACATAAAAGGGGTGTTCTACTTACCTGAATACCATAATCTTTAAGCTGATGCTGCATCCATAATAGCTGTGCACAGCAGCTTCCTGCAGCAATATACTCTGACTCAGCTGTGGAAATTGCCACACTAGTCTGTTTTTTACTACTCCAAGATATTAGTCTTCCTCCCAGGAATTGACAAGTACCTGTAGTACTCTTTCTATCCTCTCTACATCCTGCAAAATCTGATGGCTGCTCTACATATACTTCTTCTTTAAGATCACCATTCAGAAATGCTGACTTTACATCCATCTGGTATACTTTGAAGTCTTGGTAGGCTGCATAGGCAAGGAACATTCTGATTGCCTCCAGCCTTGCTACTGGAGCAAAGGTTTGATCAAAGTCAATCCCTTCTTCCTGCCTGTATCCTTTTGCAACCAATCTTGCTTTATTCTTTATTATTATTCCACTTTCATCTAGCTTGTTCCTATAGATCCACTTAGTCCCAATTATGTTGTGGCCTCTTGGTTTAGGAACAAGCTCCCAGACCTTGCACCTTCTGAACTGATTCAGCTCCTCTTGCATAGCATCAATCCAGTGCTGGTCTTGGATAGCTTCTTCAAACTTCTTAGGTTCCATTTGAGACAAGAAACTAGAATGCAAAACTGTGCTTTGATTTCTGCTTCTAGTTTGCACTCCTTGTCTTGGATCACCAATTATCTGATCAGTAGGATGATCTCTTAGATATCTTATAGCTGGAGGTAGATTCCCTTCAGGTTGAGCATCTCCAGCTTCTTCATTCTGCTGTTCCTCTTGGTTTTCATCAGCTTCCATTATCTCTTGTACTCCCCCTGGACAGCAGCCTTCATTTTCCAATGCTCCCTCTTCCTTTGAAGCTTCAGCAATGGAGAGCTTGTCCATCTTCTTGCTTATACCTGTTGAGTCATTTGATCTACAAGACAATTCACAATTGATTAATCTTGTTTCATCAAATACAATATGCACAGATTCTTCAACAACTTGAGTAGTTAAGTTGAAGACTCTATAGGCCTTACTATTTGTGCTGTACCCAACAAATATCCCATCCTGGGATTTGGCAGCAAACTTAGTCAAATAAGACTTACCATTGTTAAGTATATAGCACTTGCAGCCAAAGATCCTAAAATAGGATAGATTTGGTTTTCTGTCTTTCACAATCTCATAGGGAGTCTTCCTGTGGCTTTTGGTGATAGAAGCCCTATTGATGACATGACAAGCAGTGTTAACTGCCTCAGCCCAAAAATATTCTGGGAGAGAGGTGTCACTCAATAGAGTTCTACCAGCTTCAATTAATGATCTATTCTTTCTTTCAGCAATTCCATTTTGCTGAGGTGTTCTAGGTGAGGAGAACTCTTGGAAAATCCCAAAGTCTATACACAAGTTTGTCATGCTTTCAGATTGAAACTCAGTACCATGGTCACTTCTGATTTTGACCACTGTACTGTTCAGTTCATTCTGAATTTGCTTTACAAACTTAAATAATACACTTGGGGTTTCAGATTTTTGTCTCAGAAAGAACACCCATGTAAATCTAGAATAGTCATCTACAACCACTAGTGTGTAGACCTTCCTACCTAGACTGTGAACTGGCATAGGACCAAAAAGATCCATATGCAAGAGGTATAAGCACCTCACAGAATCCTTGTTTTCAAGGCTTTGAAATGAGGTTTTTGTCTGCTTGCCCTTTTGACAAGCTGAGCATACCCCTTCCTTTATACACTTAACTTGAGGCCCATTCCTCACTAGTTCTTTACTAAAGAGTTGGCCAATTGTCTTGTAGTTTAGATGAGCCAATCTCTTGTGCCACTTAACACAATGAGAAGCATTGTCATCAGCTACAAGACAAATGGGGGATGCCTTATTCTCACATTCAAAATTAAGGCAATACACATTTCTCTTCCTATACCCAGTCAATATGATCTCTTGATCACTTGACCTTTTGATATGACATCCATCCTTACCAAATGAAATGTCATATCCTAGATCACTCAGCTGGCTTATGCTTATTAGATTATGTTTCAAACCTTTTACATAGGCCACTTGGGTGATAGTAATTAGGTTTGAAGAGATGTTACCAAATCCTTTGATGACTCCTTTTTCTGATCCACCAAAGATCACTTTATGTCCATCTTTGACAGATGAATACTCCTTCAGCAGCCCCTTTGTTCCAGTCATGTGCCTGGAACAACCACTATCCAAGTACCATATAGGGGCATGGTAACTTGGATTCACCTGCAATACAGAATTACTTACCCTTAGAACCCAAGTAAGTCTTGGGTCCTTGGTTCAGGTTAGCCTTAATAAAGTTATCATAACCTCTTCTAACAGGTAGACTCTTATTCTTTATAACACTTGTGTTATACCAGCAGTCCAATGCAAAATGACCCCTCTTGCCACAGCACCAACATTCAAACTTATTGTATCTAGATCTAGATACATCCTTGTCAGAAGCATTTCTGTTCATTGCTGGTGCTGTTGCAACTTCTCCTACTGGTTTCTTAAAACCATAGGGCTTATGACCATAGGTAGGCCTGCTTGCCTTAACACCCTTGTTCTTCAGAACATTTGTCTTGATATGATCCTGAATGTCTTCATGATCATATATGTTAGAAGGCACTTTCTCCTTACCAAACCTTATGGGGACTGAAAGGTTTAGTGGCTGAATAGGGGCTTTGCCTTTCCTCTTGAATCTGCCAGCCATGGAGTTACCCTTAAATCCTAATCCAGCCTTACCCTTCTGAGTGACAAATTCATCTATCAAGGGTAAGACAGATTTTGGCTTAGAGTAACTAGCCACTAAATCCCTTTCAATTCTAAGTCTGTCCTCCAGACTCTTTACTTGATCATTAGTATAGTTAATTGTGCCCATCTGAATAATAGTTATATTCTTCAGCTTGGCAATTTCAGCTAACTTTTGATCAAGGACTTTTTCTAACTCAGTTGTTGCAACCCTTAGATCAGCAATTTCCTGAGCCTGTGATTTAACCAGGTTCTTGCTTTTCTTAAGGGCCTGCAACAAGTCCCCATACTTGTCTATCAATTGATAGACATCTCCTTCAGATTCAGATGCATCTTCATCACTTGATGCAGATGTAGCTGATTCTTCACTTGTACTACAAACATATGTACTGGAAGGACAGTTTACCTTATTAGGACCAGACTGATTCTGGCATAGGTCCTCTTCTGATCTAGTCATCAACCCCATGCATTGATGTTCATTGATGGAGTCTAGCAACTGCATAAACTCCTCTTCCTCAGATGCAGCATATAATCCAATATATGCTTCAGCTTCAGATCCTGATTCTGAAGTTGACTGGTCTGACAGACTTTTATCTTTCTTTGCTACAAAGGATTTCTCCTTCTTGCCTTTCTGATAAGTCTTCTTCTTTTCTGAAGATTCCTTCCTTTTGTCAGGACAATCAGCCACTACATGTCCAGGCCTATTGCAACAATAGCAGACAATCTTTGAAGTAGTGGCTTTGCTGGGCTTTGACCTGCTTTTCTCTTTCCTAGATGACCTTCTTTTCTGATAATAGTCATCTACTTGCTGTGATGATGAAGGCCTAGACTTCCATTGCTTCTTTTTCAAGAACCTTTGAAATTGCCTAGTGAATGCAGCAAAGTCTGCATCTGAATCACTGCTGACTGAACCCTTATCTGAATTTTCAGAACTACCTTCTTCAACTTCCTTAGGAGGAGATGGTGATTTCCTCCTATTCTTTCTGGTGGCTTCAGCATTAAATGCCACAGTCTTTTCTCTATGCTCTCCTCTTGAGTTTCTTTCCTCCTCCTTCCTTACCATAAGTTGCATTTCATAGGATAGCAACTTTCCAAACAGAGTTGGAGGAGATATCTCTGCCAATTTTGCCACTTCTCTTATGGCACAGATCTTTGTATCCCAATCCTTTGATAAGGATCTTAAGAATTTGTCATTCAGTTCATAGGTACTGAAGACTCTTCCATAGGAAATTAGTTCATTCACAATTCTATAGAATTTCTTATAGCACTCAGTTATGCTATCAGATTTTCCTTGTCTAAAACTTTCATACTCCTGATTTAGCATAGATTTTCTGTCCAGCCTTACTTCTTCTGATCCCTCCATGTAGACAATCAATGTGTCCCACATCTCCTTGGAGGTCTTGCAGTGAATCAGATTCTGAAATGTTGAATCATCTATGGCACTGACAATGATGTTCTGTGCCCTTTTGTCCATGGTTGCCAAGATGATTTCATCCTTGGTCATTTCAGAATAAGTCTTTGGTGTTTGGATATTTGCATCAAGAACAGATATCTTCATTGGTATGAAGGGGCCTTCCTGTACTGTGATGTAAATCCTTGGGTCAGATGCTTCCATAAACAATCTGACTCTTTCTTTCCAGATCCCAAAGATTTCCTTCTTGCATATGGGTAATTTCATTGACCCTAGCTCCTTATGATTCTCTCCAGAACCCATCTTCTTGATTCTTGAATCTGCCTATCAGATCTACCTCAGACTGTTAAGTCCTTTTTGAGGAACCTCCCTCTGATACCACTTGATAGTTTAACTTTCAAGGCAGCCTAAACACCTAGAGGGGGGGGGGGGTGAATAGGTTCTGCTTTTCTTTCTAAAACTTCTAGACAGAATTCAATTTATTAACTAATATGAAAACACAGCAATCACAGAAAACAAAACATCACAGATTGCACTATGTTTTATAGTGGTTCCCCAAGGTCTGGGTACATCCACTTTCCCCCTTCACCTATCTAGCTGTATGCTAGATTCGGCCAAACTTCCACTTATCTCGGATCAATAGATCTTACAACTCAGAACCCAACTGGTTCCTACAACTCAGGCACAACTGCCCTACCTCAGCCTTGCCCCAAGGCCTACAACTCAGAGAATATCCTTCTCCTACACTCAGGCAATCAGCCCTACCACTCAGAGTTCAACACTCCTACACTCAGCCTTTATAACATAGGCTTACAACTCAGATCTGTATAAACAGATCCTACAGAAATATAGAAAAGATTGTTTTAAATTGTCTTGCCAAATTGAGAGAGAAAAGGCAATGACAATTCTTAATCAGCTGATGTAATCAACTGTTTCTTAGCCTTCTTCAAAGCTTCTTGAAAATGTACTTAGCTGAGTTGATTCCAAACAGCTTCTTGAGAATCCACTGGTGGATTCCTTCTTCTTCTTCAAATTCTGACTTGATCTCTCTCTATCCAGAACTTTGAATGATTCTTCTGAATTCTGATTAGAACTCTTCTTAGATCTATCCTTAGATAGTCTTCTTAGATCTCCCGGAGAAGATCTTCTTAAGTGCCTAGCACTTTCTTGAAATGAGTAGAATGTAATCCTTCTCCACTTTCTGATCCAATGTATTTCAAAGGGTCAGTTCTATATGTTGTTCATTCAGTGTGTTTTTTTCTCCTTCTGAATCTGTCTATTTATAGACATTCTTCATGGTAACCGGCTGATCCGGTTTCTAACCGTTTTCTGACAAGTCTGACAACTTCAGTTAACTGGTGATAACCCACAGCTGTCAAGTCTTCAAACAAGTCCTGTGCCTTAGTGTTGAAACAGTCTGTCAGAAAGTGTCGAGACCATCTGTCTATTTGTGTCGACACAATTGACTTTGGTGTCGACACTGCCTTCAGTGATGTCGACTAAATTGCCTTTGTGTCGACACATTTTCTTCTGAAACTAACTTGGTCTTTGACTCTGCAGTGTGTCGACACAAGTCCTGTGTGTCGACACAGTTGTTGTAGAATCATAACTTTAGCAAGTGTTGACTTAGCCTTCAGGTGTCGACAATTTTCTTCTGTGTCGACATATTCAGATGATGTCGACAAACTTGAGATCGACTATACTCTTCAGTGTCGACGCATTCTCCCAATGTTGAGGTCGACGTTTTTCTTCTGTGTCGACACAATTTCCCAGTGTTGTGTCGACTTACTTCTTCTGAGTCGACACAATTTCCCAGTGTTGTGTCGACTTACTTCTTCTGAGTCGACACAATTTCCCAGTGTTGTGTCGACTGACTTCTTCTGTGTCGACACTTTTTCCCAGTGTTGTTGTAGACTATGTTATGTGTCGACACTTTTTCCCAGAGTAGTGTCGACTTACACCTTCTGTGTCGACACACTTTCCCAGTGTTGTGTCGACAACTTTCTTCTATGTGACGACACATGTTCCTTTGTGTCGACACTTGGACTTAGAATTTTTCCTGTAAACTTTAACATTTCTTCACCTGCACATGTCAACTCAAAACAACATCAAATACAACATGATGTATATCATTGAGCTAGGTTGGGCTTCTTCAAATCAGGTACACATTTTCCAATGTACCCAACACAATCATCCAAAGGAAGTCTTCATCATCGGCGGAAATCTTGGAACAGATCTCCAGGAATATCAAGGGCCAGGATCATCCAAATGTCTCCAGGCAAAAATCAACATTTGTCCTAGAAATACCGGCACGCCTTTTAATATTGTTTTTTTCCGTTTTTTTAAAATAATAAGTGTATCGGTAATATAATAGCAACGGTCATTTGCATGCCATTACATATGGCTTAGCTGTAATAGAAGGGTTTAAGAAGTTAATGAAATGGTTATTGTTTTCCTCTCTCTTGACCCCGATTCGTCTCTCCTCCCCGGCCCATCTCTTAGAGCTTCATCTAGTTCTGTTCATCCACCACCCCGACAGCGGGAGCCTAACACATCTGTTCTAAAGCAACATGACTTTAGTGGGGGCTGAGGAGAGCCCTTTCAATTAGAGGGTCACTTCTATTTAAAAGGTGCTACCTTTCTTTTTAAAAAAGTGGAACATTATTGATATATTGTGTTGGAGGTCACAAGTCATAAGGCAAGATTAATGTTGAAATGCATGATCATGCTTGTAGGTTTTCTAGTGAATGCATACCCCGTGATTGAATCAATGATCGAAAGAGTCAAGAGTAAGAGTGCCACCCTTTATTACGCTGCAAAGAAATATGCAATCATGAGATAATTTGTTTGTGCAAAACCAATCAATGTATATAAAAAAGACCAAGAAAATAGGAAAAAAATGGTTGTTTCTATCTTTTTTTTATATCCGCATCAAAATTAAGGGAAATTCTAGCCATCGGAGTCTCATAGCCGGCCAACCACGGTCCATGGTTAGCACTTGAAATGGTCTGCGAAATAACTAATTTTAGGAAACTAGTCATCTGATCTGATAATTTTCACTATGCCCCCTTCCTTATCTTCCTAATGTTAGAGCAGTGAAGATGGAATTGGTGTTTCTTCATTTTGGTACTTGCTTTGATTTCTCTATCATCACATTGGAAGGATATTGGTAGTATATTTCATATTCTAGTTCATATGCATATACAACGGATTGAATGAAAACCATCATTTTATGAAACATGAACGTTTAATTTCAAGCAACCAGACGAACCTAGGAACATATGCAAAGCACCATACTCAAGCATAATAGTTAATTTGCATAAATTAGCTTTACAACGAAATTGGCCCTTGCAGGTGTGCTGGACCAGCTGCTGAAAATGTGTACTCAAACTTCAGTCTCCTGCTGACGGAGAATCCCGTGGACAAAGAACTGGACGTAGTTGACATGGGAGTACTGTATGGAGCGAACAAAATCAAATCCTCGCCTTCCATCGGCGACATTGACGAAATGGAAGATGACGAGAAGCTCATAGATGAAGATGACAGGCTCTATTTCCCACCTGAAGCAAAGGAAATAGATCTCTCCAAACACATCAGAGACCTGGTGCATGTGGAGATAACTATAAATTCAATTTGCAATCCAAACTGCAAAGGTTTGTGCCTCAAATGTGGCACAAACCTGAATAACAACAGCACATGTGGTTGCAGCCATGTGGTTGAACAAGGCACAAAATATGGACCTCTTAGGGACCTCAGAAAGCAAATGCAGTCTCAATAGATTCGGAGACAATTGGCTTATTGATGTCTACATGTAAGTTTCGTCTTTAAAATATTGTATGTTTTGGTTTTATATGCTATAGAATTTGTAAAGTGTGTGGTGTCATGAGTGTAAATAATCTTAAGAATTAAGATGATGTGATATGAAATGATTCTGAAAACAGTTTAATGTTGTTCATTCTCCTTCCCGGAGCACTCCCCTTCGCACCGTAGTCCTCATAGGTTTTTAGTTTATATAGATAACCCTTTTACTCTGTTACCGGATGGAGAGAGAAACGATTGCACTAAACGAAATTACTAGATAAAATCTTCCGGAGGCTGGTTCCTCCAAGAAACCCTCTCTCCAAATGAGAGATTCAAAACCCTAATGATCTCCAAAGATGAAAATAAACTCTCTCATACCACCTTCTTATATAAAAAGGGAGGGGGGGGGGGGCTCACATAACATTAACCTTAAGCGACAGAAGAAAATACAAGATATAATAATACGTTATGCACACGGGTATGCGCACGTGCGTAACAATACATCCAACTAGAAAAAACGAAATTGTCTCCAAGGTCGGAGTGCCGCCTGCCAGCTAGCAGTGAAATGTCTGCGGGAGGGCAGCCGTAGAGGTGCCCGGAGCGCCGTCCGACAATACATCCGCGATCATAAGAGCATCAAAATTAGTCGTGTTGATCTCATGCACGTCCTCTCCAATGATAAGGCGGAACTCCTTCATTGGACAAGTATGATTAGGCAAGTAGGGTTGTTTGCAATGGAAGCATAGACTCCTGCTCCGTAAGTCATTATACTCTTGGTTGGACAGGCGGTGAGTAGGGACACGACAGTTGTTGTGTGGGCCCAGAATGGGTGGGCGAGGTAGAGGGGGTAACATTGGTGGTTGTTTAGACGGGGGAGGGAAGTATGGTTGGTAGGGAGGTTTGACGGGAGTCCATGAGGAAGGAGGGTCCGCGGGCTTCGCCAGGAATTCAACTTCCACCAGCGGGGAGAGTTTCATGGCTTGCTGGACAGTTAACGGTTGCAGGGTGCGGAGGCGGGCTTGGATGTGGGTTTGTAAGTCATGCATGAAGTAGGCCAACTAATGGTCTGGTGGGAGACCGGAGACATGCATCGCGAGGGCCAGAAACTTATCGATGTACTCGTTGAGGGAGCCCGTCTGACGGACGCCACAGACTCGCTCCATCGCGGAGCCCGCGTAGCAGGTGTCGTAACGACGAATGAGCTCTTGCTGAAGGTCCGACAAAGGCATGTCCGGTTGGGATTAACGTAGCCAGCACACCCAGTGGAGAGCGGAGCCCTCCATGCCGATCAATGTTGTGCTGACTTTTTGTGCCTCGGCGATCTGCTTAATGCTGAAGAACTATTCGGCTCAGGCAATTCAACTCATAGGATCAGTGTCGTTGAATGAGGCCCCCGTGAGAACCCCCCGGTCGGGGGGGTTGGGGGCGGTTGTGGTTTGGTCCGGATCCGGGGGAACTCTAGGAAGGGACGACGGATCCGCATTGGAATTTGGACATCGCGGACGTGGTAGGGCGCCCGACCAAGAGGGCGTCGATCTTGCCATCCATGCGGAGTATAAGGGCTTGCAGCGAGGCAATGGCGTCGTCGTGTTCATCCAAACGACAAAGGATGGCGGGACCTGTCGAAGGGGGCGACGTCGGGACGTCGAAATAGGCCATTGAGCGGAGCCGCGATGCCATGCACTCAGGAATGAGCGACGACAATATTCTAGACAGCGGAGAGCCGCGTTGGGTTCGCGCTGAAGTTTGCGTTGTAGAACGCCCAACGGATCTGGAGGTGCGTCAATTCCTGCAGCAGAGCTGATGGACTAGGCAGTTGTGCGAAAGGAACAGGGCGCTAGCTGGTCGATCTGGAGGAAGCGGCGCGGATCTGGAGGAGGAATTGTAGGTGCTTGCAGGAACAACGCGCCTGTTTGTGACCGAAACATCGATCCCAGTGACGCGCCTAGTTGTTAAGGCGCGCGTCTGAGGCATCGGGCGCACCAGAGGTATTTGCATTGCTTCAGAGCCGATCTTCTCTGTCACCTCATCTCTGATCTCATTCCATCGAATATTTTTTTGATGATACGTGTATATCTTTTGTTTTTTATTTTGACAAATCAGCTTACTTTGAAAGCTCCATTCAATGCCATGTCATGCAAACTTACTTTAGTGAGCTCATGCACTTTGACAGTTATTTCCATAAGAAGTTCAAGATGAAGTTACCCAATACTCCTCTAGTGTTGATCCAATTAGGGCTTATCCCTCTTATATAATGATTTGTATGGTGTGATTCAACTTGTATGGAATGCTTTTCGCCCGATGAGGACTAAGGCTCCGTTTGGCGGGGCGTTTTTACTCCGGTGTGTTTACATAAAAATGCCACCATCATAGAATGTATGTTTGGCATGACAGCGGCTATGACCGCTACGAAGAGAAGAAAACTAATTTTGGACGTAAAAGTTAATGAAGTTTTTTAGGTGAGGTTGGTCGTTCACAAATGATAGTTCATAACCACCGCGTTTACGATTGCGACCATTGTGCCAAACGGAGACTAATTCATCAACTACATAATTTTGCTTGTGTGCGATAAAAGATAGATTTTTTTTCAATCTCACTTTGTCAATGCAAACTTCAACTACAATTAAGAACCTAAAAAATTCTCTACCTTCCATCACAACTTTGGTCGCAAAAAAGTGTTGAGCTGAAGGAGTATGTCCACACTAATTCTGAGAGGATGGGAGGATAGGTAAGCCCTCAAGGGTGAAGACCCACAATGCTATTGACAAAATCCTCACAATTCATGGTGATGAATAAACCAAATAAATTAGAAAATTAAGTGTTGAATGACTTTGTTTAATAGAGGTCATGATCACCTTAATGTTTCCCCCCTTTTAATTAGGGCTCATCTAAAGACGACCTCCCGCTTGCAATGGGCTTTAAACTCAAATTTGATGAAACCTTTGATAAGATGAAAATTGAGTACCAAAGTTGGCGTCAAACAAGGATCATTATAAAATTTCTTTGGAGAAAAGAGGGAGATGGGGAGTCATTGCGCCGCTGATAAGTTCATGAACATGTCGTACTTAATTTTTGTTGACACAACAAGCACAATGCAATGGTCTCAACATGTGAGATAAAGCTATGTAAAAGGCTATTAACATAGTATAGGAGATCTCGGCATTACCAAAAACCGAAGGAGTTTGGATATACCCTGTTCTAATAACTTTCTTTTATGTACGAAGGTGCAACCTATGAGGATCGAAGTTCTTGCGGTTAAAACAACGAACACGGAACTGGTTTTGCCCAAAAACATAAAACGAACATATAGTTTTAGTGTAAAAAGCTCAATTGAGCAAAACATACAAAATAATTGAACTCTAACCAACAAAAACCCCACCAAAAAGAAGAACACACACGATCTTCTGCATTTATTTTCTTTCGAATCCAAAAATTGATCGCCACTACTAAAAGAAGAGTAAGAAAAAAGCAAAGAAACTAATACAATCGTATAGAATATGTGGTGAAAATGAATCAATCTCTCTATGCTCCACAAACATCTTGACCGTGCTTTGACCTTCTGTCTGTTCTCCTTTGAGATAGTCATTGACCAAACTATTCTTCCTGAAGTAGCTTTCGTCTCCCGTGAACCTTCTACTAACTAATGCAGTTTGCTGCAAGATAAACCAGGAACCTCCTGCACCGTTACCCACAACTCATGGCTAAGTTCAGCTTTCCTCATGATCTTGACCTATGACCAAGCCCTATGCTCAATGTATTGTACTCATCTCCTTTCAATACATTTTCCGGTGTCCACACATTTAAGGCACTCAACTCTATCCCATGCCTGCACTCTTGATGGTGTACTGCGAGATATACCGCCCTACTGCTCCCAAAGGCTTCTGTCGGCTAATGTGCTGTTCTCGTTCGTTTCCTACTCTGACGTCAACGTCTTTGTCGTAGCGAAAACATCGTTTCAACACTCCATGTGAAAATCTTGTGCTAGTAAGAAAAAATATGTTGGGGTGGGCGGTGGCCCGCTGGGTGGGGTGGACTTAATCTCTTTGTGATGGGGATCAAAGTTCGAAGTTCTCAGGCGGGTCAACCTGTATCGGAGTTCGTTCGGGTTTTCATCTATAGAAGTAGTTAGGATTGTCGTATGGATAATACGAGTCCGTAGTCGCGCTCAGAGCATGCACGGGACATTTCCTATGTATTTCCATATTTTTCTATACATTATTTTCGTACATTTTACGTGTATTTTATGTCGGCCAATCATAGCCGTCCGTTGCTTTCCCCTTAGCCTATAAATATGAAATTTGAAGTTCAATTCAAGGCATTGTATAATTTTGATGAGATTTCTTAATTTTGATCTCTCTTACGGTGTGAAGCCATGGAACTTAGGTGTGAAGCCTAGTCCAGACCCTTCCCTTGCATCCTCTGGCCATCTTCCCCCTTTCCGTCTCCAAGCCGTTGGAAACCGTCTCTACAAGGGTCGGCCAGTCATATTCATCATCCCCTCCACTCCCACATTAATAACAATCTATAACCACTAGTAACTCCCACATTAATAACTACCGAGGTAGTTATTGACCGTTACTGATCTCTAGACCAAGTAAAGGTTTCTCCTTTCAACTCCAACCTAGCGACATCACTGACCAATAACTGGAGAGGTTATTTATTGTGTTGGAGAATGTGAGAGAAAATCATGTAAAAGCCCAATAAGTGTTGCCCAATTATAAGCCCACTTAGTCTTCTTGTTTTGTCTCACATCTTTAGATTGAGAATTCCTCCCTCTCTTCCTATATATATGTACACATACTTGGAATTTAAGAATTAATAAAAAAATATGATTATTTTTGTCATGTTTCTGTGCTTCTCTACATGATATCAGAGCTAAAATTTTGTCCTACTCCCTGCTATAGGTAGTTATATTTAATCTAACCGTAAGTTTATTTGGGCCTTCCCTTCTCCTAACCTTGGCGGTTAGTTTTATCCTAACTGCAGGACTGCCTCCCTTCTGGCGTGTCTGCTACCTCCCTCGTTCACCCCTCCTCCTCTCTTTATACTAGTCTCTCTGGGGCCCACTTGGTGTCTGCTCTCCTGTCTACCTGCCTGCCCTTGCCACCTATCCCATGTTCTCCTGCTTTCCGCTGCACCGTGCTTCTAGCCTCAGATGTCTTTGTCGCCTCTTCTTGTCGCAACCTGGCGCGACTTCCTCATCACTGGTCTGCTCTGTCCGCAGGGTTAAGTCCACTACTTTCTCTCCGCTAGTCTTCTTGCAGTCTGCTCACGGCGACCTCGTTTGCGGTATGTTTGTGCTCTGCTCGCCAACAGCTGCTTGTGGCCGAGCCGCCATCTGTTGCCCTAGCTGCTCAGGTTGCCGCCGCCCCTTGCCGACCTTGTGGTCTCTGGTTCCTTGCCTCAAGGCATTCCTCTTGCCGCTGGTTCTTAGCCACCAAGTTTAAAAGCTGCCGCGTTGTTTGCCCTTTGCCGCTGCTGCTCAGCCGTGCTGTGTGCCCCTTACCGACCTTGCGGTCTCTGGTGCCTTGTCGCAAAGCTTTTGTTTGTATTGTGTGCTCCTTGCCGCAGCTAGTTTTTCTTTTGTCGCTGACCTCTTGTTGCAGGTGTCTGTCCTTGCCGCAATCTCGACCTACCTAGCCGCAAGGTGTGTTGTTGTTCTCTACTCGCCTGTTGCCTTCTCTACTCACCTCAGCCGTGTTGTATGCTCCTTGTCGCCACTAGTTCTCTTGTCGTTGGCCTCTTGCCGCTGTCCTCTGGCCCTTGCCACCATTGGTAATGGGCGGCTGTCTAATGAGCTCTATCTCCTGGATGTTTCCCCTTTTGTTCTATCCGTCGTCTCGTCTCCTTGGGCATACTCCCCTCCAGATTCTCAAGAAAGCTCTTCTGGATGTCTCCCTGCATGAGTTTATTTGTGAATCGTGTATCTTTGGCAAACATCATTGTACCTCTTTTAGTCCTGCTTGTACTCGGAGTGATACTCCTTTATTTTTAATGCATTCTGATGTTTGGGGACCCTATAAAAACCTAGTGTGTTTGGTAACGGGTACTTTGTTGCCTTTATTGATGATTATTCTTGTTTAACCTGGTTATATTTACTCCGCGATCGTGTCAAACTTACCTATGTTTTTCGTTCTTTTATTACTGAAACACGTACTCAGTTGTCCTCTACCTTAAAAATCATTCGCACTGATAATGCGCGTGAATATACGAGCCGAACATTCTTTAATTTGTATAATGAGTTTAGTATTATCCATCAAACATCGTGTGCTTATACTCCTCAACAGAATGACGTGGCCGAGCGGAAAAATCGTCATCTACTTTATGTCGCTCGGTCCCTCATGATTCAACTGCAGGTCCCCACACTATACTGGAACTTCGCTGTGTCTGCAGTCTGTCATCTCATCAATCGCATGTCTTCCTCCATGCTCGACTTTGTCACTCCGTTTAGTTTCATGTTTCCTTCACAATCTCCGTTCAACCTCATGCCTCGAGTGTTTGGTTTCACCTGTTATGTCCATAATCTTGGTCCACCCACGGATAAATTTGCCCTCGTGCAACAAAATGTACGTTCGATGGATACTCTCGCACTCAAAAAGGTTATGTGTGTTATTCTCCCACCAATGGCAAAATGGCTGTCTCAATGAATGTCACCTTTCTTGAAGACCAACTGTTTCACACCTCTCCTTTCGCTCCTCCACTCCCTCCTCCCTTACCCCCTCCTACCGTTTCCGTCATGACTTCTCTACTGCCTCTCCCACCCAAACCACCTCTACGTGTTTACACTCGCCGTAATCCGAAATCTGGTGCCCTACAACAACTCCCTTCTACCAGTGCTATCTCGCAACTTGTCGATCCAACATCCACCTCTACGGCTCATCCGCTAGCAAATTATGTGCCTCTACATCGACTATCCCCACCTTTCCTCAAGTTTGCTCTTGCTCTCCTCCATCTCTATATCTAACTCTGTGCAGGAGGCACTTCAACATCCAGGGTGGCGTGCGGCTATGGATGACGAGATGACTGCCCTTTGGGTAAACCAGACCTGGGATTTGGTCCCCCTTCCTTCAGGACAGTCTTGTGTTAGCTGTAAATGGGTCTTTGCAATCAAACATGCTCCAGATGGAACTATTGAATGTCTAAAAGCTCGGCTTGTGGCCAAGGGATTCACTTAACAACATGACCTTGATTATGATGAAACTTTCTCTGTAGTCGCCAAACTAAACTCTGTTCGGGTCCTGATTTTCTTAGTTGCTCATCACCACTGGCCCCTATATCAGCTAGGTATCAAAAATGCTTTTCTAAATGACGATCTTCTTGAGACGGTCTGCATGCACCAACCTCCCGGGTTTGAGACCACAGGGTATTCTCGTGCGTGTCTTCTTTGAAAATCTATCTATGGTCTTAAACAGTCTGCTCGAGTTTTGTTTGAAAAAATTAGTAAGGTCGTTAGTGAGGTTGGCTTCAAGTGAAGTTCGGCTTCTCCCTTTTCACTTGTCATCAATCAACCGAGACTGTCATTCTCCTGGTCTTAGTGAATGATATTCTGATAACTGATGATGATTTCACAGGGATACAACAAATCAAACAACACTTAAATTCTGTCTTTAAAACAAAAAATCTGGGCAATCTACGGTACTTTCTTGGACTTGAGGTAGCAAGGCGACCTGACGGCCTTGTCCTATCACAACGGAAGTATTGTCTTGACCTTCTTCAAGATGCTGGCTACTTAGGGTGCAAACCTGCGGAAACCCCTATTGATGTCAACCATAAGTGTGCTCATGGATCTGACTCTGATTCACTGCTTACGAATCCAGAATACTATCGGCTTGTAGGAAAACTGATATATCTAACGGTTACAAGACCTGATATCTCCTTTGCTGTTGGAGTGGTTTGTCATTTTATGCATGCTCCGCTGATCTCTGATCTCCAGGCAGTCAAATGCATCCTCAGATACTTGAAGACTGCTCCTGGATAGGGACTCATATATAAGACATCCTCCTCTCTGACTCTTATTGCATATTTTGATGCTGATTATGCGGACTCTCTTGATTATCGACGTTTCACTAATGATTTCTGTACCTACTTCGGAGAAAATCTTATCATCTGGCATAGCAAGAAACAGTCAGTTGTTGCTTGCTCTTCTGCTGAAGTCGATTATCGTGCAATGACGGTTATTGTGTCAGAACTTACCTGGCTTGAGAGTCTTCTTGGTGATTTTGGAGTCAAACTATTATCACCAGCTACTATGTTTTGCGACAATCAGGCTGCTATACATATTGCCAAGAATCCCGTGTTCCATGAGCGAACCAAACGCATTAAAGTTGACTGTCACTTCGTTCGGGAGAAGGTTTAGTTGAAGAAATTAGAATTAGAACATGTTCCTGCTTCTTGGCAAGTTGCTGACTTTTTCACCAAGACATTACCGCGATCAATGTATCACCAGTTTTTGTCCAAGCCTACGATTTGTATGCTCCAACTTGCGAGGAAGTGTTAGAGAATGTGAGAGAAAATCATGTAAAAGCCCAATAAGTGTGGCCCAATTATAAGCCCACTTAGTTTTCTTGTTTTGTCCCATATCTTTGGATTGGGAATTCCTCTCTCTCTCTCTTCATATATATATATATATATGTACACATACTTGAAGTTCATGAATTAATAAAAAATTACGATTATTTCGCTCTGTTTCTGTACTTCTCTACATATTGTATAATTTGAGGATCTGCTCGTTGGAAGGGAAAACAGAGGCACTTCCTTCAATTTCCTCCAGCCACCACACTACTGGAGAGCCTATTTGTAGTATAATTAGAGGATCTGCTCGCTGGAAGGAAAAACAGGGCCAATTTCTTCAGTTTCTCGCAGCCCCGTCTGAGGCTCCGTTTGACATGGTGATGGCCGTGATAAACGCATGAGTTAAAACTAAAACGTCATTCGATAAGAATCACCTAACAAACATCTTCCGTTTGAACATAAATGTGGATGAAGTTTCTTAGATGAGAGTTAACAAATAACAATTTAACCCTTGTGTTCATGACCGCCACCACCTTGCCAAATGGTGCCTCAGTTTCCTGCTACTATTCCACTGCCAGCCACTCTCCTGCCAGTCCAGCCCCTGTCCAGGATTTGCTGCACCAGTCCACAGCCTCCATTGGTCCAGTTTCCAACTGCCAGCCTGCGGCAGACCTTCCAGAGGCTGTTCTGGGCTATCTGCTGTAAGTGGCTGCCTTCCTTACTGCATCCCAACAGTTCCGGTCTACAATCAGCAGCCAAAAACATTGTGCGGGTGAGTTCCAGCGTCGCAATTCACTTCTCTTGCCATGACTCGTATCATGGGTCTCATAGCCTTTTTCCGGGAGCATGGTTCGAGACTTTCGCTAGATCTTTTCAGAGATTGGTGCACGTTCGTGTGGATAGCGTCGGTAATATTGAAGCTCACAACAACAAGTCATGGTTGTTGTTCGAGAGCCAGGTTGACAGACGTCATGAGAATACATTGTATGGATACGTTCGAAACTGCTGGGAATGGCCCGAGCTGTGGAGCGCCCTTCCTGGTCGATGCCGCCAATTGAAAGGGCGCGAGCACGAGTTCATGCCGGTATTGGGATTTACTGAGCACCATGAACATGTGAATCAACTCTTCAACATCTCTTTGTTTGTGGAGGAGAAACGACTATTCTTGTGCGGCTTTTTCACTGATCTGGAGTGCAATGCTACTGGCCCCTTAGGCCGTGACCGGAAGAGGAGGTTGATCTTTGAGGGATGTGATGGCTCGGCTCCTGCACGTCATCCTTCTGTGCCATCCAAGAGGCGTTCAAAAGTTGTGGCTCCTTGCAGCTCTAAGGTTGACGAGTCTCTGCCTGAAGATCCGGACCTCGAACTTCTGGGCTCCTCTGCCCCCCAGTCCCCTCAGGAGGAGTCTCCTGCTTCGTCTCGCTGAAGGGACAGCGTATTTCTTCCTCCTTGGAGGCGATGAATACTGCGGTGAGTGGGTTATTTGGCTCTTATTTTGATTTGTTGACTTTATCTTAGCTCGTCTCGCTTTACTTTTTGCTGATTGGCATTCAGGCTCTGATTGCCCTTACTTGCAACGATCACTATGTCGGTTTGAAAGAAGAGTACTTGTTTCTCCAAGGCTTCGTGATGAGGAAGGTTCTCTCTCTGATTTAAGGGGGAGGCGAGATCGTGATACCTCTCGCATTCGACATGCTGAATCTTTGTGGAAGATCGAGATGGCCCAGTTGCGTGAGGAGCTCCAGGAAGGGAAGTCTTTGGTGGAGAGGACGGTTGGTCTTTTAGAGAGTTCTCATGAGGAGGTTTCTTATTTGCAGGCCGAGGTTGGGTGCCTTTCTTTGCAGGAGCCCCTCGCCGATCTGGAGGTGGCCGGAGTGGCAGAGTACAAGCACTCTCTTGACTTTAAGCAGGATCGTTGCCATCTTTCCGAGGAGATTCGCGACGAGATTTGGTCGAAGGAGGTGGAGCCCGAGCTGGCAGACGTACAAGAGGTGGTGTTCCGTCGCGGGATGGCGAAGACCTTTCAGATGGTATCTCGGAACCGTGATTGTGACATTGTTGATATTGGCTTCGATGATCTTTCAAAAGACGAGTGTGTCGAGTTTGGCTCTGAAGAAGAGTTGGATCCTCGTTGATCTGAAGGCGGCCGGAGTGGCAGAGTACAAGGACTCTCTTGACTTTAAGCAGGATCGTTGCCATCTTTTCGAGGATATTTGCGACGAGATTTGGTCGAAGGAGGTGGAACCCGAGCTGGATGGCGAAGACCTTTCAGATGGTATCTCAGAACCGTGATTGTGCCTTTCTTGGCAGGAGCCCCTTTCTTTGCAGGAGCCCCTCGCCGATCTGGAGGCGGCCGGAGTGGCAGAGTACAAGAGGTGACGTTCCGTCGCGGGATGGCGAAGACCTTTCGAATGGTATCTCAGAACCGTGATTGTGACTTTCTTTGCAGGAGTCCCTTTCTTTGCAGGAGCCCCTCGCCGATCTGGAGGCGGCCGGAGTGGTAGAGTACAAGGTCTCTCTTGACTTTAAGCAGGATCGTTGCCATCTTTCCGAGGAGATTCGCGACGAGATTTGGTCGAAGGAGGTGGAGCCCGAGCTGGCAGACGTACAAGAGGTGGCATTCCGTCGCGAGATGACGAAGACCTTTCGGATGGTATCTCGAAACCGTGATTGTGACATTGTTGATCTCGGCTTCGATGACCTTTCAGAAGACGAGTGTGTCGAGTTTGGCTCTGAAGAAGAGGAGCTGGATCCTTAGTTTGTTGTAGTTGATATTGTCTTGCACATTTGTTGTTTTGGTGTTGCTCTTGTACTTTTATTGTGTACTGGCTTTCAAGCCTCTGCATTTCTTTGCAGTTTGTTGGTAGCTTTACGCTTTTTTCTTGTAGTGTTTGTTGTTTTGCCTCTTGTGCTTGTCTCTGATACATTCCTTCGGAGATTGAGGTTGGGGCTTGGCCCCCTCTCGGTTTCACGACCTATTGCCAAAGCTAGGGACTAACTTTTCTAGCTGGGCAGTGAGAGGCCGTCCTTTCCGAGTCTCGGTATGTTGTTGAAGATTGTGACCACGAGCTCTCCTTCGAACCCTGGTAATCATGAGGGGCCAGGCTCTGGAGATACCGCGACCTACTGTGACGGATAAGGACGAAACTTTTGATCGGCGACAGTGAGAGATCGTCGTGACATGGTCCCAATGAAACAGTGAAGATTGGACACTTCGAGACAGTGACGAACGCGAGGGGCAGGCCTTGACGTCACCACGATCTACTGTGGCAGATAAGGGGAAACCTTTGATCGAGGGCAGTGGGAGGTCGTTGGGGTTGGGAGCCCTAGGTGACGACGAAGATACAAATACTTCTAGCCGTTGCTGAACGCTAGGGGGCAGGCCCTGACGTCACCACGACCGGCGGATAAGGGCGAAACCTTTGATCTGGGGTAATGAGAGGTTGTTGGGGGCTAGGAGCACTGAGAGACGACAAAGATTCAAACACTTCGAGCCACTGGCAAACGTGAGGGGGGGGGGGGGGAGGTCCTGGCAACGTCGCGACCTACTGCGGCGGATAAGGGCGAAACCTTTGATCGACGGCAGTGAGAGGTCGTTGGGGCTGAGAGCCCTGAGCAATGCGAGGGCATGAAGCCCCGCAGCACGGGAGCGGGTGCTCTGCAGCGTGTGGGCATGGAGCCCTGCAGCGCGGGAACAGGCTGTCAGCTTTGTGCGCTTTACTAGGGGGAGACCCCTTCCTTAGGGTCTTCGTTTTACCCATGTTAGGGTGCTGCGTCATCTTCTGTTGAGTTATCCGCCTAGGGCGCGCGCCGGTTTGAGTCCTGGTTTAGATCTTGGTTCAGCAGGAATATCCCGAGAAGTCCTTGCTTGACGAGTTGCTCGATCTCCATCTTCAGCATGTGGCAGCCCTTCGTGCTAGGGTCGCGTCCTTGATGGAAATCACAATATTGTGACTGATCTCCTCTTTTTGGTGCAAGTGGCTCGGGCCTGCCAAGGGCGTTGTTATCTCGCATGACGATGAAGACGTTGGTTCGAGTTGTGTTGGGGGGGGGGGGGTGTAATCCTCTTGTTGTCATGGGCCTTAATCTCGACGAGCTTTGCTGCGGCGTGCGTCATTATTTTTTTAAACCAGCGACGGTAATGCCTCCTGCTCTCTCTGCCTTTTCGGGTTTCTCTTAAACTATTGGCGGTGTGTTTCAACCGCATCATTAGTAGCAATCTGGGCGTCGATCTGTTGAACCAGATCAGGATAGATGGGTATAATCTCTCGTGCTAGTGCAGACTGGAAGCCACCGGGACGAAGCCCTCCAAGAAAAAACCCTCGTAGGAGCTCCAATTTTATCTTAGAGATTTGTTATGCCTCAGTGGTGAAACAATGGAAGAAATCTTTGAGCGTTTCCCCTTCGCTTTGGCGGATCCTTGACAAGTGGGAGGGATCTTTGAATATCCGTCGGCTGGAAATGAACTGTCTGTGAATTGTTGAGTTGGCTCTGCAAAATTCTTGATTTCTCTCTTCTTCAGGGAAAGGAACCAAGTGCAAGCTTGTTCTTTCAGAGTTGTCGGGAATGCTTGACACAACATTGGATCTTGAACATTGCACAGTTGCGTCATGATTGTAAAGTGTCTGACATGCTCCGACGGATCGCTCGTTCCGTCGTATGTCTCGATACTTGGGAGTTTGAAGCCTGGGGGGATTGGATGTGTTAGGACCTCAGGTGCGAACAACAAGCAATGATGAAGAGAGCGGTGGGCCAAAGCAACACGTTGCTCGGCTCGTTCGCGCTCTTCAGAAATTATGTTACGAATTTCTTCACGTATGAGCCTTCCATCTGCAGGCTCGAGGCCTGCTACTTCAGGGCGGTTGCAGTTATACTGAGCTTCAGGTCCTCCGTCAAGACGGGCTCCGCGGCCTTGGATATCTGCGTTGGAGAGCACGGCTTCAGGCGTATATGTTGTTGAGCAAGTGAGGGGGAATCGTATCAATGTGCCCCCATGGACCGTTCCTTCAGTAGTGCGGGTGACTTTTCCTGCCATGTTCTCTAGTCACGAGTATCGATGTGCTGCGGATACTGTCTTCAAATTCTTCTGGGAGTGCGGGGTCTCCTTCCCACAGACGGCGTCAAGCTTTTGCGGATCGCTCGAGACTCCTGGTAGACTGGGCCTTCTGAACTATCTTAGCCCGCCGAGCGGTCGAGCGTGCAATCAGTCAAAGATCCACAAGATAGTGAGGCAGAGACTTGATGACGTGAAAACCCCACAATCGGGGTGAAAAATCACGCGACTGGTTGGTGTCGGCCTAACTTCCACTATCACGGAGTTTATTACAGAGTTTCTTTGGGCGAAGGCGAGGGCGACATGCCGCTCATTACACTTGGAGAAATAAGAGTGAGACAACTCTTGTCTTGGCAGGTCTCCATGGCCTTCTGGCAGCGTCGTCTCCTTTGCTTCTTGAAGGGCGGATGTAACTTGGTCTTCACGACGGTCCCGTCTTGTTGGCGGTGTGCGGGCTTGTCTCTAGCCTCCTTGCCTTGCGAGCGGCGGGAGGTTCTGTATCTCGAGCGCATACCTGCGCGATTCCCAATGCTTGCCTCGCCACTGGGACAACTTCACCTCATTAGGCTCGACGTGCTTCGTTGCCGCTCCACTGGAGCGCTCCTGGGAGGAAATCCTGCAAAGAGAAGGAGAGAGGAGAGAGAGAGAGTGACTGTAGAGAGAGAAAGAGGTGAGTGGTTAGAGAACTTCTCGAACCGGAAAAAGGATCCCAATGAAGTAAAAACCGGTCTATTTATAAACTTCTAGGGGGCGGTTTAGTAATTTTGCCTAATAACTACCGGTCCGACCAATGGGAGCGCTTGATTTTGGGCACGCGGATCGTCATTTTTGGGCGACCCTGCCCCTGGGCCAAAAAAGGGATCCGCCCATTCTAGACGACATCCCGAGACCGGACGGCGGCCGCCGCCGCAGCCCCTCCCACGCTTGGCGGGCGGCCGAGAGGGGCCGGCCAAGGCCGGGCGGCCTTGGCAGAGAGGGCGACCAGCCCTTGCCGCCTCGGGAGGCCTCGGTGGAGGGGGCGGCCACCGCCGAGGCCGCTTCTGGGCGGCCTTGGCGGAGAGGGCGGCCAACCCTCGCGTGGCCGACCACGGCTGAGGCCGCTCCGGGCAGCTGTGGCCGAGAGGGCCCTCGCGCTCGCGGGGCCGGCCACGGACCTCGGCGGAGAGGGCGGCCTCTATTCTCACATCTTTCTTATTAGCACTAGCATCAGTAGCCTTAAACAGACACCTAGGTGGCGTTTGGTTGGGCTGATGGCCTGCGGTGCGGTTTGGCCGCACCTTGATTATGGCAATAAGCTGCGTTTGCTACAGATTATTTTAATAAAGCAGTTTCGGTTTGGCCGCAGATTTGTTCTAGCTCCCGTCCGTTTTGTATCCAAACAATTTTCTGAAAATTCTGTTTTGTAAATTCTGTTTCACCCAAACAGTTTTTTAACAAAACTTTGTTTTCCAGAATCAGCACTTTTTCTATCAGCAATAGTTCATCAGCAGCTTTCCATCAGCAACAACCCAACCAAACAGAGACCTAAGTGGCGTTTGGTTGGGCTTTTTGCCTGTGGTGCGGTGGAAACGCACCGCTGTCTTGCGAGTAAGCGGTGTTTGAGACGGCTGATATTGAAAACTGCGTTTATTACATTCCGCGTTTTTTGTATAAACCCCGACCGCAACTTTTTTCTACGTTCAGCCGCAACCCCCGTTGTTTCGTTCTATTTGGAACCCTATCACGAGCGCGAGCTTTTCCGCACAGCAGCCCCGCTGTCGTCCCGTTCTTCCTCCCGTCGACCACGACACCGAGCCGCACAGCAGCCCATCCGCACAGCAGCTGTCCCGTTCTTCCTCCTGTCGACGACGACACCGAGCCCTAGCGTCAGCCGTCCCGATCTTCCTCCCGTCGACCACGACCCCGGCGACCACCGCAGCCCTAGCGTCAGCCCTAACTTCTTTAGCGGCAGCTGTCGTCGACCACGACCCCAGCGCTTCCGTCTTCCCCCTCGGCGACCACCGCAGCCCACGCAGGTATTATTCTTCCTCTTCTTCTTTGTTTCCAGAAAAATTTGGGATTTTTTTGTTTCCTGTCTTCTGATTGTTTTTTTTTACAAACAGTATGTTTCAATTTCATTTGAATGCTTGCACCATTCACACTGAAAAAGATCAATCTTTCAAATCATGATTTGTTTTTTTACTTGGATTGCAATCTGAGAAGGATGAGGTTCTTCATGCATTTGACACTCTTCCTCTTACACATTCTCTCTGTGTGTGTGTGTGTATGTGTGTGTGTATGTGTCTGTGTGTGTGTGTGTGTGTCTATGTGTGTGCATGAGTATATGTGTGTGTGTGTGTATATATGTGTGTATATGTGTATATATGTGTGTGTGTGTGTATATGTGTATGTGTGTGTGTGAGTATATGTGTGTGTGAGACAATAATGATATTAACATAAATGTGTCATTTTCCAATCTCTCTTGTGCATTTCTGCTTATACTCACAATGAGTTTGAAGGGCTTGGAATTGTAAATGGAAAAAGTGTATCGGTTCACATTATGTTAGGGGTGTCCAAAAAAACCGGGCTCACCGGGCCGGCCCGGTGAAAAGCCCGGTAGGCCCGGTCCCGGGCCAAGCCCGGTTCGGGCCCAGGCCGGGCCATGGGGCCCTTGCGGGCCCCAGTCTAAAGCCACTGCCCGGCCCGGTGCCCGGCCCGGGCCGGGCCGGGCAAAGCCCGGTCACCGGGCTTTGCCCGGGCCGGGCCGGGCAAAGCCCGGTCACCGGGCTTAGCCCGGGCCGGGAAAAGCCCGGGCAAAGCCCGGGCTGCTGGAACCAACGGCTCTAAGAGCCGTTGGTTCCAACCAACGGCTCTTAGAGCCGTTGGTTGCCAGCCAGCAACCAACGGCTCTAAGAGCCGTTGGCTGCTGCCAAGCAGCCACTTGGGCTGCTATTTGCAGCCCAAGTGGCTGCTTTTTTTTAAATAATTTTTAAAATTTTTTTTTTTTAAAAAAAAAAACTATAATTCCCCCCCCCCTCCCCCCTCCTTTCTTCCTTTCACCCTCCCACCCTCTCTCTCTCTCTCAACTCTATTTATTTTTTCTCGCGAGCATGTCGTCAACGCAGGCGTCGTCTTCCTCATCCGTCGCTCACGAAGTGGTGGAGCACAAGCGTACGGCGGCAGTTTGGGAATATTTCGACTTAGTACAAGTCGGCGCGGAGCAAAAGGCGAGGTGCAAACAGTGCTCGAAATTACTTTCGACCGCTGGCAACTCGACACTCGCAAAACACGTTAAGTCTTGCGCAGCCAAACAAGCTCCTCCCGAGTCGACCCAGGCGCAATTATCGGCATCCGGACAAATCTGGACATACGATCAAGGTCGGCAGCGAGAGCTGCAGGTGAAGAATATCATCAGACGCGGGTTGGCGTTCAACCACTACGACAATGAAGAAGAGACCGAGTACATTCACCAAGGGCGCACAACATCTAGTAGTTTAAATGAATTAGGATTGTACACAAAAACACAATTTCGCGATTTTATGTCCACAGACGAATTAGAAAATTTCGATATTTTAAAATGGTGGAAAGGTAAAGTAAATACATATCCTATTATGGCCTATATGGCCCGAGATTTACTAACGATCCAAGCTAGCACGGTAGCTTCGGAGTCTGCTTTTTCTCTTAGTGGCAGGGTTTTAAACGAGCGGAGAAGTCGGCTAAGCGAAGAATCGCTCGAGATCTGCATATGCTACAAGGACCACCTGGACACGATGAAGAGAAAGCAGCATATTTCAGCGATCGAGGATAGCTCGTCGGACATGGAAGACGAGATGGACGCGATCAATTTAAACTAGGGCCACTAGGCAACTTTTTGTATTTTTTGATTTGTAATTTTCTAATTTTTAATAATTTAGAATATTTGTCATTTGACATTTGTAATTTTTAAAAATTTAGAATTTCATAATTTTTGTATATTTACAGTGTAAATTTTACACATTCCTAAATTTGTATAATTTCATTATATTAATTATTAATAATTTTTTTTTTCAATATTATGTTGTTCAGTTGTTGTGTTTTTTATTTTATTTTTAGGGTAATTTATTAATTTGTAATTGTATATATATTTTTTAAATTTTTATATAAAATTAAATAGTATATAAATTTTTATAAAAAAAAAATTTAAAATAATAACCGGGCCCGGCCCGGGCCGGCCTGGGGGGCCTTACCAGGCCCCCCCCCCCAGGGGGCATTGCCCGGCCCGGCCCGGCCCGGTTGCTTCTTAGGCCCGGCCCGGGCCCGGTTGGGAAAAGCTCGGGCCCTGCAGGCCCGGGCCAAGCCCGGGCCCGCCGGGCTTTATGTGCACTTAATCACTTTTTCATTGGGCGTGCCATACAATATGAAATTTAATCACTTTTTCATATATTTATAGGGCCATTTACCGGGACCTCCCCTCTAACTTTGTTAAATTACTGACAGCACCCCTCTTATTTTCGAAATTACAAAAACTTCCCCTAAAGTTTTCATTTCATTACAAAAACCTCCCCTGAAGTTTTAATTTCATAACATCCATGCACAAAAACACCCCCCTCGGTGAATAGTGTCCAGGGGGGTATTTTTCTTCATGAATGCAATGAAATGAAAAGACCAGGGGAGGTTTTGGTAATGAAATGAAAACTTATATATATATATGTGTGTGTGTGTATGTTGTGGTTGTATGTGTGATATGTTGTTACATGTGTGTTATGTTGTGTGATTGTTGTGGTTCAAGTTCATGGGATGTCCTCACAAGGTCCACAAGAGACATGTACTGACACTGCAGGTGGTGTAGAGGAGATGATTGCGTTACGTAATATTATTGCGAATCAGCTGTATGAAGCAAGAGCGTAGAGTGTAAAATATTGTATCAATGAACCTTAATTTTGTGTTATGAATGAATCTTTGTTTAGTGTTGTGTTATGTCACTTTCATATTCGAATTTTTTTTTTTACTAAAAACTCCGTTTTGAATCCAAACAACTTTTCGAAAACTCCGTTTTGTAAACTCTGTTTCGCCCAAACAGTTTTTTAACAAAACTCTGTTTTCCAGAATCAGCACTTTTTCAATCAGCAACAGTTCATCAGCAGCTTTCCATCAGCAACAGCTCAACCAAACAGAGCTCTAATCTCTCAACTGATAATAAGTTGAAATGAATGTCACGAATGTAGCTGGACATACCAGTGTACGAGCAGCACACCTAAGACAAAGACAAACAAGCTTCACCTTCACACGTGCTCGGCAACTTTACAAAATCCCTCCAAAAATATTATATAAAATTTACACGTCCAAATAAAGAAAATTAAACAACTTGCTTTCATCAACTCTAAATTAAACAATTCAGTTGGATGGAATTGAATTTAGGAATTTAGATAAGATTTTGTAGGGTGGTGTTACTAACAAATTTAATTTTATTTCTAACAAATCATTACTATTAGTAAATCCTCATTTTTTAAAATGGCTATTTGAAATCATTTTGTTACTAGCAAATCAACATAAAAAATTTTAAAAAAATTAAATTTTGTTTAAAACATTCATTTTTTTTTAAATAACTCACTACATATAATGACATTACATGTGATTTCAAATGTATTCATTCAACCACTTATGTTCGCATTAGAAATGAGTCAAAATGTCGCAAAAATTTTGTTTAATATGTCCATAACTTCTTTTTCAACAAAATATCATCATCTGCACCAAAATATTTAAACCAAATTCGTCCGGTTTAGAAATATATTTGATTTCTAATTCCTATAAGGGTGTGTCGTATAGACGAGTTAATGTGTATATAAAAATATACGCGTCTTTTTGAACTGTGTTTTATACGTACATTTTTATAAGAAGTGTTCAACATGAAAGTTGTAGATCTCGTCGAGATTTACAACTTTCATGTTGAACACTTTTTGATTTGAAGCAATTTAGACCTCCGATTTGTCCCCTGAAAAAAGTCATGCCGAACATATTACGGACGCCCGGAATCGACGTGGTCTTTTTTGGGGACCAAATCAGGGGATTAAACGGTTTCAAATTAAAAAGTGTTCAGCATGAAAGTTGTAGATCTCGACATGTTGAACACTTTTTGATTTGAAGTAGTTTAGACCCCCAATTTGGGCCCCCAAAAAAAAGTCGCGCCGAAAATCTGTACAAACGACTCGTTCTGTGCGTGTCTTTTTTCGGGCCCAAATTGGTGGCCTAAACGGCTTCAAATCAAGAAATGATCAACATGAAAGTTGTAGATCTCATCGAAATCTACAATTTCATGTTGCTAGTAGTAATTTCTGGGAAGATAAAAAAATGCAAAAAATTATTGAATCTGTTTTTTTTTTCTTATTTGCTAGTAACGAAAGTGAGTTTACTAATGATATCACCCTTTTTTTTTTTTGGCTGCACGAGTTTTAATCCTTTGAATTTCAGTTCTGTTGCTCAATCAAACAATATAATTGATTATGCAAAAATAGTTTGCGGTTGTTATCTGTAAAACTGTTTTAGCTATCTGCACTCTATTTTAGGTGTTTTTTTTCTCCTTAAAATTAGATAATCACACTCTATTTTAGTTATCCGCACTCTAAGTTCGCCAGCGCCCACAACCACTCAGACAATGTCGCCCCTTCGCCGGCAGTGCAGCCCTGTCTACCCTACCTCGCTGGCGCCTGTCCTCGCAAAATCTCTCATGTTTGTTCAAGTTTACATTCAGGTAGAGCATCGTTTTTCAAAAGCAAACTCAACCTTGAGCATACTTCTCTCAATGTATGCCGCCTGAAACGATATGAACATCTCTATTTAAAGAAATCATCTTAGGTTTTATTTGGTTCGGCGTTTCGCCACCATCATTTGGAGTAAATGCCGCCGGATGACGGGTAAACAAACGGCCGGCGGCGGCGTTTGTTCCGTTTGTACCTGCAACAAGGATGAAACGGCCCCAATCTGCTCCGTTTTTACCCCCACCTCTCCCCCTCCAGTTGTTTCGACCCACCGGGTCCACTCGTTACCGCCGAACCAAATATAGCCTTAGAAGAGAATAGAAATTCCAAGTCGAAGGGGGAACCTTTAGCTTGGATACAACAAATAATGTCAATGAAGGTAGACGATGCGGGAAAAAACATCAGACAAGCCACCAGGAGAAATTCCAAGTTGAAGAATCAAGTCGGGGACATAGCCACTCGTGACGCTGACCCACACACGACGCAGGACCCACACATGACGTGGACATGCTGGAAGCCGGTCAAGCAATATCACCTACACACACATGTAAAAGAGAACGAAAGATGTTGAGCAAATCATCAAACGAGTGATCGGGGATAATCCGTCAGGATAATCTATCGGGGATAATCCTCATAAAGGGCGGTCGCTCACGACACAGTCCCACGCGACACAACCCGCTGAGAATAGGAAACCAACATCGCGTCCTAACACACGATCAATCGAAAGACATGTGGAGACATCCGACATAAGCCTAGAGGTCGTGTGGAACGAAAGCGAAAAGTCGAGAAAGATCATCTGAGTCACATTTATCCTAACACTATCCCTCACGTGAAAAAGATGTGCATATATGTGCAAAACACACAATACAACAGAGATGACAAAAGTAAAACTACTAAAAAACCTAATAAGACACTTCATCTCATTATTCTTTGAGAGAGGCAAGCAACGGGATCCAAATCACCAGCAAGATCAACAGAACAACCAACAGAGGCAGCAACATGGATATTTTGTCATGGCGAGCATACTACGCAGGCAAGATCCATGAAGGAAGCAGATGGGGATCCATGGAAGAAGCCACGGCCAGGTGGATCATCATAGGAACAACCAAATTTGGAAGGAGAAGCTCATGTAAGGATCATGAAGAAGAAAGTGGCTGCTCAATCCGGCGGAAGAAAGATGAGTTGCACAACCTCATTGAAGAAGAAGGGGGAAGACCGACGAGAATAGTCGATAGCAGTGGCGGATCTAGAAAATTAATAATGGGGTGCAAATTGATAATGGGGGTGCACAATTTTTTTTTTCTGAATGCGTCACTGGGTTCTAAAAATTTTAACATGGGGGGTCAGTCATCAACTTCAAAAAAAAAAATGAACGTTCCCATCTTATCCAAGTTGCTTCTCTCTCATTTGGCCACCGTTTTTGACGTATAAGTAGCCAAAATTCATTGCCTCGACGAGAGGAATCCAAATATACTAAACATTTTGAAAAATAATGGGGAGGCCAGTGTCCCTCGGGCCCCCTTCTGGATCCGCCCCTGGTCGATAGCAAGGATGACGACAACAACCACACGCTACGGCAAGATCTGCGGGATCCGGCGCAGACGAGCAAAGGAGGTAGGCGAACAAGTGCTACTCCCATCGACTGGATACGGGATCGCCGAAATAGACGTCAGAATCGCTCGACAAGTAAGGGAACGTCGGAATCTAAGGCAGCTGTCGGAGTCGATAAAGACAACGGAAGATGCACTCGTTGACGGAAGAGGAGACAGCAACACCCAGCGAGCGGAAGATGCATTCGTTGCCTCGTTCGGGATCTCGATCAGGAGTCATCGACAATAGTACGCGGAGAAAAAAAGACGGAGCACACTAGCAGAGAACAACGATAGCGTTGTCGACATTGATGGTATCGTCGATGCGAGAAGCAGGTGCGCCGACAGGATCGTGGATGAAGGAAGCAGAGCCTCTCGTCTACGCAATCAGAGGCTGGTCTCGTCGATGGGAGCGAAAGAGATCTCCGTTGGGATCTGCGATGAAATCAGACGGCGGAATGGGAGAAGCGGGACGAGGAGCTTACAAGAAATAAATTTAGGGTTTCAGATTATGGGCTCTGATACCAAGTTGCATGGAACAGAAATGAAATGTTTGATACTTGATTCATCCACTTATGGACAATATATATGAGTTACAACAAGATACATAATACCGATAAGTGGTGTGAGACTAAGGCTCCGTTTGGGAGGGACTTATTTTCACCGGTCAAGCGGTTACGACCGCATGAACCGGACCTTAATACGGTCGTAACCGCTTGACCGGTGAAAATAAGTCCCCCCCAAACGGAGCCTAAACCTCAAATACATAAAGACACTACATGACCGACATTAACTCGATAATTCCAACACAGTCTAATTGGTCCAATTCATTAACACGGGAATGCCCGGCTTTCATTGCAGAGCCTATCACCATGTTCTTTGTATTAGAACATTTTTTAAATTACGTCATATTTGAACTAGCTTTGAAATAATATAGTTTTGGGTGTACCATTTAGGTTCTTATCAAATACTGTTAGGCCTCGTTCGTTTCATTGGTTTTGGCAGAAGGAAATTGAAATTAGATATCCCAATTCCAATTCCTATGTTCGTTTGAGTCTTTTCACAGGCGAAATTGACTTTCCACGAAAATCATTGGTTTGGGCTTCTTCCTCCTCCGACGACGGTGAAGGCTGGCGTGTTCTCCTGTTAAGGGTTTACATGAGCAGATTTTCATGGGATTTTAATATTGACAGGGTGTGGGAGAAGGAGCATCCATCTTATCTGCTACTACTGCTAATTTTCTTGTGCTATGTCCTTCAATCACCTGTTAATTGTATCTCAATTTAAAGCTCAATGCAGTTTAATATTAGAATTCTGATCACATCTCAATTTCTTAGGAGAAGCTCAATGAAGTGCAAGCTTAGAATTGAAATTAATGAAAATTTAAACAATCAAATATGTGTTCCTCAAATTTAAATATCAATTTCTGTATTTGAATTTCATTTTGCAGCCGAACAACATAATTGATAGATTCAATTCCTGTGCTTAAAAATTACTCTGTAAACGAACAAAGGAATTGAGTTTTGGCCCAATTTCAAAACTATTAGTTTTCTAATTATGGATTAAATATCAATTCCCTCCGAATATCCGTCAAACGAATCGGGTCTTAGAGTGCGGTCGCGGGCGGATTTAAATAAGGGCCAAGGGGCACATGCCCCCCCCCCCCCCCCTGAAAATTTTAAAATATATTAAAAAATTTTAACTTAATGACATGGTTTTTTTTGGTGGGGGGTGGGGGACATAACTTTAATTGACAAAAATATATAGACAGTGGTTTAATTAACAAAAAAAAACCAAAATGTTTAATTTTTAAGGCTATTCACTCGTCTTTAGCATTGGACACCTTATTTTTTAAAAACAAATATGGGAATAGACAGCGGTTTATGTAAAAACCGCTGTCTATACTCGAATAGACATCAGTTTTTATATAAACCGCTGTCTATTCTACTCTGAACCTTAAAATAGACAGCGGTTTATATAAAAACTATTGTTTATTCTCGAATAGAAGACAATAGTTTTTATATAAACCGTTGTCTATTCTATCATGAATCCTAGAATAGACAGCGGTTTATATAAAAACCGTTGTCTATTCGAGCATAGACAGCGGTTTTTACATAAACCGTTGTCTATAGTCTGCATTAGTTTTTTATATATATTTTATTGCACACCCCCACAGAAAAATCCTACTGGGTCCACCTATGCCGAAAACCCTAAGCCACCGATCTCCTCCCGTTCTCCACCGGCGTTGGGCGTCGTCGGCCCTTTCTCATTAGGGTATCTTTTTAGTGTTCATTAAAATTTTATACCCTCCCTAAAAAAAGTTTTTGGCTCCGTCCTTGTGTATTTAGTTGTGTTCTTATCCTAGGGCGGCGTGGTTGCTTTGCATTATCATCTTTGGTAGTCAACTTTCTATCCTCTTCTACACTATCTTATCAGTGTGGCTAGTTGTGTTCTCACTCTGCATCTCTCTTATGGAGGGAAAAGAAGAAAAGATATGTAAAATAAAGGATAAATAGAAAGCCGCGAAGTGTGACGCTAGCGGGGACTCCTTTATAGCGTACGACCATCGACCATATGCGCATAGTACACTAGCATATCACTTTTCATTCACATTGCATTCATCTCGCCATTAATTTTAACTATTCTCATATGCAAATCTGTTTTGACTATACGCAGACCTATTTTAAGTGCAAACAAATTATTTTGACGCATGAATATCAAAATTAATTCATTCAATTAAACATGGCAATTTCTCACCGGATCGAATCGATGACATCGGCTTACTTGACAGCACGATTAAGGCTCCGTTTGATGCGGTGATGGAGGTCGTGAAAATGATGGTTATGAACCACGTATGTCCTCACCTAAGAAACTTCATTCATTTTTATGTTCAAAACTAGCTTTCTTTTCTTGGTGGCGCTGTCATGTCAAACATGCATTCTCTGGCGATGACATTTTTGTCCATACTCACCGGAGCTAAAACTCCACGCTAGGCGGAGCCTAAGCTACATGCATCTCCCCGGTGCGACAGCGTAACACGGAATCTGATTTCTAGCCATGCCTCCAAACTGATGCATGCCATTAACCGCAATGACCGTCGCCAGCATCGCCACGCAGGATCCCAGCGAACGGGAGCTTATACTCCGGCCCGAGCTCACGTAGCAACTGCTACGAATCGTCGGCGCAGGACAATGGCCAACTGCAGCTGCGAAGTTGGTCGGTCGGTGAGGAGGAAAGCGGTGGCAATCAGTGTCTTAAAAAGTCGGTGGCACGTAACAATCGCCTTAATTTTTCTTCTAAAAAGTATACATACCATCAAACTCTATATTTCCCCAACTTAAAGCCGCAGTGCAAAGTGCAGATTATTCCCACGCATTCAGGAACATAAATTTGAAGACTCCCACAGAAACAGTGTAAATAAGCTCCATATTACATACACACATCTTAAATTTTCCATGTAAATGAAAGACCAAGCACTGTTTTTTCTTTACAAAACCAATAAAAATGTAAATAAGAATCACATTTTACATTGCTTCTATTGTTACTTTTTTGTAAAACTAACCTTCGATTGAGAGGAACGAGATTGCCCCAAAACAAAAATGCTAACTTATTATGAACATCCTTCACTCCCAATGTTCTCAAGCCATGCAACTAGTTGCTGAGTCGATGGCCTCGATTTCGGAGATTCGCCGACACAAAGGCACGCGATCTCGAGCGCAGAACAAAGCTGCCTTTCGAGCTCCTTTTGGTATATACAAGGGTCGAACACCTCGGCCTCCCTCCTCTCCTTCTTCATCTGAAGCACCCAGAGCACCAACTCCCTGCTTCCTTTTGGCTTGCTGATGTCCACAGGCCTCCTGCAAGTAAGCAGTTCCAGAAGAACCACTCCAAAACTATAGATATCCCCTTTGAAGGTAGCCAGTGATGCCTGGCTGTACTCTGGAGGGATGTAGCCAAGTGTGCCAACAAGGTCAGTGGTGACATGCGAATCGTAGGGTCGGGTGAGCCTCGCTAGCCCAAAATCCGCCAAATGAGCTTCAAAATGCTCGTCCAGAAGAATATTACTCGATTTGATGTCGCGGTGTATTATATTCGGTTGACAAGACTGGTGCAGATAAGCGAGCCCTCTTGCCGCTCCTTGAGCTATCTTGACTCTCCTCATCCAATTCAGAATGGAGGGACCATCTGTTCTCTCATGAAGCCAGTAATCCAGGCTTCCATTTTCCATGAAAGAATACACCAAGAGCCTGTCTTTGCCTACCTTGCAGTAGCCTTGGAGAAGAACGAGATTCTCATGATGCGCCCGGGAAAGAGCTTCTACTTCCGCATGAAACTCGCGCTCCATTTGACAGAAATCACCGGACAGCCTCTTGATAGCCACTTTTTTACCATCTTCCAGTGTCGCCTTGTAGACGAGACCGAAGCCCCCGCAACCTATTATAAGAGCTGGGTCGAAGTTGTTGGCCGATTTCAAAAGAGCATTGATGCTTATCTCCTTGTTATCTTTGTTGTGAAACAAAGACACCAATCTGGATCCAGCTGATTCTAAATCATCAGTGTCAGCCACCACTTTTGCATTTTCCTCCTGTTTTCTAGACATAAATCTCGATGCAGCCATGTACACTATTATCAGGAGAAAAGTTGTTCCAACCCCAATTCCAACCGCAGCTCCTAGAATTGAAGCTTTGTTCTTCTGTTTACTGCTTTCTGGACTGGAAGGGGCTTCGGATTCGCAGGAAGATAGGTGGAAGCCACATAAATTCTTATTTCCCACGAAATCGGAATGAGAAAAAGTTGAGAACTGGCCGCCGGACGGAATAGGACCGACTAAATTGTTGTAAGAAACATCGAAACTGGATAAAAAGTTCAGCTTGCTCAGTTCAGCTGGAATATTTCCAGTGAGATTGTTGTAAGACAGATCTAAACTCTCCAAGTTTGCCATGCCTGAAATCTCTTCTGGTATGGTCCCTGACAGATCATTCTTATGCAAATCGAACTCAAGAAGCATCTTGAGATTCCCAAATCCTGGGGGGATAGAGCCAACAAGCCTGTTGTTACTCAGAATCAAAGAAGGAGGAAAGCTGCCAACGGTATTATACTGCAACGCTTTCGCAGACGCATTTCTCTTCATAAAAAATGGAAAATCTTGCGTCAACGATCCTCCGGCGGACGCATTCGCATAAATCATCCCCTTCAACTGCACGAAACTCTCTGGAATCTCTCCCGTAAGAGAATTGTTCGATAGATCCAGGTAAAAGAGCGAATCGAAACTCCCCAGCCATGCAGGAATAGACCCCCCTAACTGATTCCATGACATATCCAGAACCCTCAAGTTGGTGCTACCAGTCAACCATGGCGGAATATAACCAGAAAGATGGCAGTTTGCCAAGACAAAAACCTCTATCTTCTTAAACCCAGTAATCCCCGCAACGGGAATCGTCTCCCCGACACCAAAATTCGATGTCAGAACCAGAACAGTAAGATTACTGCAATGCTGCAGAGTATCCAGCGCCGATAACACATTTGTGAATCTGTTCTTCGAGAGAGACAGATAGAGGAGGGAGTCGAAGATCCTGAAACTGCTTGGAATTTCACCAACCAGATGATTGCTAGCAAGATTCAATGAGTTCAGCTTTGAACATTGAGAAAGGCTACTAGGAATGAATCCAGTGAAATGATTTGAACCCAAATCTAGAGTGCTCAGCATAGCCATGGATGAACAGTTCAAATCTATCTTCCCATTCAGAGAATTGTTCCTAAGATTAAGCACTCTAATGTTTGTCAAGTTGGAGAAAGAACCAGGCAAAGTGCCGTTGAACTCATTGTTCTGGGCACAAAAAGACTCCAAATTGCTCATCCTATCGAAGACATTGGGAAGAACACCGAAAAAATTATTCACAGAGATGTCAAGCTGAAGAAGATTAGAGAGATTACCGATACTTTCACTCAAGGAGCCAGATAAGCCGTTCTGCTGCAGATGCAGATGTTTCAGGGACTGCAGAGTGAACAAATCTTCAGGCAGGACGCCGGAAATTTCATTGGTGTGGACGGAGAGCTGAACAAGGGACCTGCAGTTGCCGAAGCCCGCCGGAAGATTGCCGGCGAAGGAGTTCACGGAGAACGAAAGCGATTGTATTTGAGGAGATGAATGACAGAAATCAGCGGTGATTGAGCCGGAGAGGTTGTTATTTCTGACATCCAGTGCGGTGAGATTTGGGGAACTGGTGAAGATCGGAAGGGTTCCGTTGAATAGGTTGTTGGAGACGTTGAAGATTTTGATTGCCGGAAGGTTTATGACCGGCGGGAAGGATCCGGAAAGTCCGTTCGTGCTAAGATCGAGAAGTTCCAGGCGAGGGAGGAGGAATAGAGCGGGAGGGACGGAGCCGCGAAGAGCATTGGAAGATAGATTGAGATGTCGGAGATGGTCGAGGCCGGTTAGGTTTTCAGAGATCGAACCTTGAAGGCGATTTGCAGACAGATCCACTCCGATCACTCTTCTTCTTCCGGTGAATACCGGCGGCGGGTCGCAGTAGACTCCCGGCCATCTGCAGCAGTCGGAGGAAGACGAATTACTACTCCCCCATCCCACGATCGGCGCCTTTAGGCCGGCCGAGAATCCCAGCAGCGCGCTCAAATCATCAGAATCGCAGGCCTGACTCTGCGAAATCGCCGGCAGCGCCTGGGGAAGAAGGAGGACAATAATCAAACACCCTGTCAGCATCGAAACCGATCCCAAACGGACTCCTCCTGCTCAGAAGCATTGAACAACAGACTCCATTCGATCTTTCGCAAAAACGACGGCCAGCAAAACGCCGGAAGAAAACGACCGGACGGAGATCGCCGGAGAAGAAGGGGGGCCGGAGAAGAACAGCAGTTGGGAGAAGCGAATGGGAATTCGACGGAAATGGGGGAGATATAGAGAGGGGGAGAGAGAGGAAGTGGGAAGAGAAGCCTGGTTTCAAGTCTTGAATCTCCATTGGAAATTCTTTGCCACTCTTCAATCCTCACGCATTTGTCCAGACATAAGAATTATATAAAATATCATTTGAATAGGAATCAAAGACTTTGAATACTTTACTTTTTTTTTGCGTGGGAGCAGATGGATTTCATTAGTCAACTGTTGGACGAGGAGGAAGATGGTGACCCGAAAACCCGGTAGCAGTTGGAGGCCGGCCGATGAGGTACAGTGTCCGGCGACGGCGACGCCGTGAAGCCGGGCGTCGAGGCTCAGAGTTCAAAGAGAAATGAACAAATAAATAAGGGAGTTGTTAAGGGCACCGCAGTTTTGGTTAGATGCATCGCACTTTTTCTTAATTTTTTGTGTTTTTTGGAAATACGTCTTCTACATGCATTTTTAGGAAAAGTGTTCAACATCTTTTAGGTCCAATATGTGGACCTAATTATTTTTCGTAGCTAAGACCGTCCGCAACATGTATATTATTTATGGGAATTGTTATGAGCACCACAGTTTTGGCTGGGCGCACCACACTTTCTCCTAATTTTTCGCGACTTTTGGAAATAGACAAGATCTACAACTTTTAGTAAACGTGCTCAACACGAAAGTTGTGGATCTAGACAAGATCTACATATTTTGTGTTGAACACTTTTCCTAAAAATGCATGTACAAGGCGTATTTCTAAAAAACTCAAAATATGGGCGTATTTCCAAAGTACGCCTTGTACATGCATTTTTAGTAAAAGTGTTCAACACAAAAGTTGTAGATCTTGTCTAGATCCACAACTTTCGTGTTGAGCACGTTTACTAAAAGTTGTAGATCTTGTCTATTTCCAAAAGTCGCGAAAAATTAGGAGAAAGTGTGGTGCGCCCAGCCAAAACTGTGGTGCTCATAACAATTCCCATAAATAATATACATGTTGCGGACGGTCTTAGCTACGAAAAATAATTAGGTCCACATATTGGACCTAAAAGAAAGACCTCACCAATGAAATGCAGGAAAATGCAGAAATTTGTGTGGTCTGCAGTGCACGACAAATCTGTGCACAGTGGGCTCCACTAATTTCTGGATTTTCATTGGTTCTGCGGATCATTCTTTAGGTCGATAGGCGGACTAAAAAAAATTTCCTTAGCTTCAAGTGGGATTGAGCGTATATACAGTCAAATGAAAATCAAACAACAATTATAATTAGGAGTGGACCCACATAGTGCCCAGTGTGGATGAGGGCGGTTGATTAAAAAAAAATACTATTTTTCAATGATAAAAAAATACTATTTTAAGTGTGTTAGCTAGGTTGGTTGAATTTGAAATTTAACTATGTGGTCATGGGTTCAAGTCGTGTGCATTTCACATTTTGTTTTTCATTTTATTTTTTTGATATTTTTTGTACATCGTCCATCGCCCACACCGAGAAAAATCTGTGTCCGCCACTGATTATAATTGTTGTGGTCAACTCAATGCTTCCCGTATATCAGATTAAATTAGGTCGTCTTAGCTCGTGGAGCGGTCGAGCACGCGCACGCAAACAGCTACAGAATAAATAAAAAAGTGCATAAGACGAATCTAACGTGGAAAAACCCCTCAACTGGGTAAAAAACCATGTGACTGGTTCGATGCCGGTCAAACTCCACTATCGTCAACAGTTTACAAATTGTTGTTGGAATCAAGGGCAACATGCCGTTACTCGTTACAGCTTGGAGATGATAGAGAATACATACGCACTTGGTGGGAGACAGGCCGCCTTACACGAAGCCCTGTTTTCACTGTTCACTGGCGGTGTCGGACGTTCTTGGATGCGATCGAGCTGCTCGATTCTGCTGCGGGGTTGGTTATGGAGCGTTGACGGGGATTTGTTGGATGTTGCACACGTAGGACGCTTCGTAAAGTGGTCGGTGAAGTGTCTTCTTCATCGGGGCGTTGTGGACTTAAACAAATTCTTGGGTGGCTCGACGGGAGGCGGTGGCTCGTAAGAGTATTTCAGTAGAGTTCCGACCTGAGGAAGAAGAAAGTTGGGAGAGGAAAATGTTAGAAATGAGAGGGGCGACGGTTACATGAGCGGTTACTCACGAAACGGGCGACGACGATCATGTTGGGATGATCTAACGATAGAGAGGTCTCCCTTCGTTGAGCGGCCATCTTGGCGGCGGACGGCCACCAGAGGAGGAGCTGTGGCCGGCGGGATGTCCGACCGCAGCAAGTAGGGAGGGTGGTCGGCCCTAGCACCGGCAACGGGCTCACGGCCGTGGAGGAGCGGCCGCGACGTGCAGCCTCCCCTTACAACTGCGACCATGTGATCGCTACAGGGGGGCCTCGAGGTGCGCCCCCCCTTGCGGCCGTGGGATGCGTTCGCCGGTCGCGACCACGGGGATCGGCCGCCGGGGGCAGTCAAGGGGTGTGGCCCCCCCTACGGCCGCGACCATAAGGCCGCTGGTGGCGGCCCAACCTCGCTGCTAGGGAGCGGAGGCGGCTGGTCGTTTCGGCCGGCCAGGGGCGGCTTACATGCGTAGTGGGATCCCGTACGCGGATCACGTGCGGATCACGCGCGCTGATGGCACGTGCGGTGGTTATTTCCTAGATCCCCCACCAACTTAGTGAGGATTATAGGTGATTGGCCACTCACACCCCAGTTTCTCTATAAATTTAAATAAATTTTATCAATAATAAACGTTTTTAACGTGAAAAACTCGGAACTTGGGGAAATCACGTGATCGGATTTGTGTCTGGCCAAAATTCACTCCTTTTCATTTATTTAGAAGTCTTTGAATTTCTCGGAGGGTGACAAACCACCTATATGTTACAAACTTTAAGTGGGGGAAAATAACTAAGTCCACAAAGGCTTAAAGAGTGCGTCCGCGGGAGCTTCCACAATTGTGTTCTCCATAGCTCTTTCCTTCGCATGACGCTGCGTCCGCGAGTGCGTTGAGTGTGAGCGGACTAGAGAGAGCAAAGCAAAATCCGAGTGATGGAACGATCTAAGTCTCATGTCATCGCCAGAAAACCTTAGTACGTGCTCTCGCTAGTCTCTCAAGTAGATTTTTCTCAAATGAATGGATGGGGCCCTTTCATAGCTTTCTTGAAGGAACGCGTTGGTAATTGTGCCCGAATGAATCCCGAATTGCCGAATGATCGGAACAGATCTACGTCATTCGTCATGCCCGCACGTTTGTGCGCGGCGTGGGCTCTGCATGCTTGTGTCCGGCTACGCTTACGTGCGCGTGGAGCGAGCCCTCTTCGGGGCGACTTTGAGTTCGTCCGAGCGAGCCAACTTGTGTGCGCGGTTCACTTGATCGAGTCGCCTAGCTCGAGCGCTTCGGCTCGGTCCCACTCGAATATCCTTAGGGGAAACTCCATCATATATAAATATTCATTTTAATAATGTAATTTTACAAAAAAAATAAAGGTAACATTTTTGTTAAGATGGAATCAACGGGAATGTGCTTCGAGAAGATAAAGTCGGCGAAAATATCCCATCCATGTACTGGTTTTGACTTACCTGCCTGTTATAAAAGTCAGCCCAAAGTTAACAGTAAAGATAAGAAAAAATAGAAGAAGAAATAAAAAAATTCTCTTGCTCTCTCAACTTAATTTTGCTGTTTTCCTCACTTGTGAGTTTCAAAATAATTAAGATTGGTATCAGAGCCAGGTTATTGTGTTCTCCATCACTGACATATTCCGCTCTAACGAGATAAGCAACTGTAGAGGAGCACAGATATGACCTCATCATGTACCAATTCGATTCGAACTTTACCCAAACGGGAGTTCCAATCTTCAACGGAGACATGTATGAATTTTGGAGCGTTCGCATGCTCACTCTATTTGATTCTCCGGAATTGTTAGAAGTGGTAGAAAAAGACACACACCTACCAAGGCCATGGGCGAAACAGAGTTGAGACACACCCGAGCAAGTGCCCGAATATTACTTCTGAAAAATGTAAGCTAAAGTAAAACTGTAAGACCCCAGTGACTCCACCTCCGCTCCTGTTAGCTAAGGTCATTGCTCTGTACCTAGCTCTGCCCCTCCCCCCTTGTTAGAGTCCCACACTCAGGCCCTAGTTCAGAAATGAGAAGATGAAGTGATCAGTGATGGATCTGGTGATGGACAAGCTTGAAAAGGTGCTTGGTTCAGATGAAATTTCCAAATTTTGTAAGCAAATGAACATCAAAAATGATAAATTATTTAGAATTAGTATTTTATTACTGTCCAGGTCATGCAAAAATTGAAGTTCCCTTTGGTCGTTCACCACTACCGCTAGAGAAGTCTAGGGGAAGTCGCACCCGTTAAAACTTGGAGTGTTAAATTCAATATTCCCACGCATTATGGGTGCAACGACGGCAAAGGAGGAATGGGATAAATTGAAAGAAGAATTTGTAGTCTCACAAAAGGTAATATCTATTAAAGTGCATACTTTTGGCGCAAATTAGATGCGTTACAAATGACAGAAGGGGAATCCATTTTGGATTTCTACGCTCGTGTGTCTAATATCACCAACCAGATTCAATTTTTGGGCAAAGTAGTGGATGATCAACATATTGTGCGCAAAATAATGAGAAGTGTTCCACCATCGCTTACTCCAGTTGTTGCGGCATTAATTGAGGAAGCACTTGATATGACACTCTAACACCTTCATGATTGATGAGCTCTCCGCAGTCACATGAGGACAAAATTGTTAAAAATTGTTCGTTGAAAGATAACTTCAAACACAAAATGCATTAGAAACAACTCGGCAACGACTAGAAACAACTCGGTAGCGACTAAAAACAACTTGGCAGTGACCTGAGACAAACGGCCAAGAATCTCCACAACACAACTCGGCCACGGCCTGAAACAACTCGGCAATGATCTCTAACAACATAACCCGCCAAAGGCCTCCAACAGCACAACTCGCCGGCCTGTGACCTCCAACATCACAAACAACTCGCCAGCGGACTCTACTGCTATCTCGCCAGCGACAAGGGACCAGTCCGCCAACGACCTCCTCTCAGACTGGCGACCTCAGAACACACCACACCGATTGCTCCACTACTCGCTCACCAACGACTTGCACCACCAGCCTCCACAGCCTAGACAGAAACCTCCAGTTCGCCAGCGACCAAAAGAACAGACCGCCCAAACCCGGCGACTACTAATTTAGAAACTCGAACACCTTGCAGACCGCCACAGGCCAGCGGCTACACAAACCAAGCCGCAGAAAGCAGTTTTCCTCTTTTTTCCTTGATACTAGAGAAGAGGAGAAACACATTATTTATAGAGGGGAAACCCAAACCACCAACCACCAGAAAGGTACCAGCCTCGCAACAGATCCGCCTAGAACACCCACCAGCAAAACACTAGAAAGGAACAAGCCACCCAACTAACCAGACAGGCCGCCCGATCTCACTTCAAAACTCAAAAAAAAAAAAAAATGACATCCTCCTATAATGGAACATGCGTTACAAACAAAATGAATTGGGGCAAAGCATCTGGGGACAGAGGTGGAAGTCAATCTAAACCGTTTTAGAAAACTTTGAAATTTCCCCAAAGAGGCAAGGAAAGAGGTAGAGGTTTTCCTGGAAATGAACTATTGCATGGTTTCCTATGTAAGAAAAGCAATCATATGGCAAAAGATTGCTTTCACAGGTGTAAACGATGCAAAATGTCAACTCATCTAGATCGAGACTGTTGATATAAAATTAAGTAGGAAGCCAGATTCACAGAAAGAGGGGGCAATGAGGCCAGGTTCTTTACTATAACGCAATACAAACTTAACCAGTGAATTCTAGATGCATAAACAATGGAGCTTCTAGTTATATGTGTGGAGATAAGACTCAATTTGTTACACTAGATGATACCACTAAATCAGTTGTATATCTAGGAGATGGTCAATTACACACAGTTGCAGGCAAGGGGACCATAGCAATAAAAACACATACTGGACATGTCAAGTCGATAATGGATGTTCAGTGGGTACCACAATTAACCCAAAATTTACTGAGCATAAAACAGCTGCAAACAGGGGCGGACCTACATAGAGCCGAGCGTGGGCGGCCGCCTACACTGAATTTAAAAGATATAATCTTTCATTAGTCGAAAACCCATTTATCATGACAGATAAGTTTTAAACTAATATATATTGTAATAAAAATAATTATTGTAAGAAAGGTAGTTTGATATAGTTGGTAGAGTTTTTTTTATTTGAAAGGTCTAGGGCTCAAGTCCTACCAATAACATCATTTTGATTTTTAAAGATAAGATTGATATGCTATTATTTAAATATTTAAAAAAAAAACAAGCTACTTATTATGTTGTTATTTAAAAAAATGTAAACAAATTTGTTATTATATTGTTGTTTACTTTTCTTATGAACAAGTTAGTTATTTAAATTTTTTTATATAAAATTTTTTGCAATTATGTTATTGTATAAAATGTTAAAACAATTTAAAATGGATGATGATATTCAAATAATTCATAAAGAACAATGAATTGAGGTACATGATATCGTTTTCCTGGAATTGATTAACTATTTTAAATAATTAATTATGTGATATTAATGTGATATAAACATATTTTTGTTATATTAGTCGATTTATTTTATTAAATAATTTTATACTCCGCCCACACTAAATATAATTCCCGCGTCCGCTACTGGCTGCAAACAAAGAGTTACTTTGTTATATTCATAAGATTACAACTGCGGGTATGATAGCTAATCAAAGTGTTTTATCTTGACACGATGCATGTGTCTCTTTCTACTATGTCCTCATAACCAAAACACACTCCAGCTTCAAGATTATGGCACCACCGATTGGGGCATCTCCATTGGAAGGCATTATGATAGACAACCAAGATAGTAAAAAGGCATGCCAAATATCCCAATTGAAGAAGAATTATGTCATGGTTGTGCAGAAACAAAAGCTCACAAACTTGTATAAATGATGATCTCGGGACTGCAGGATCGAGAGATATTTAAGGCTGTTTATTATATTGTATTAAAATATTATTTTTAATAATAATATAAGATATTATTTAATAGTAATAAAAAAAAATTCACCGGACTCGCAAGCTCATGAACAAAGCTTATTACGCTCAAGCTCGACTCGAAAGTAAGCTCGAACAGATATGTTTGTTGTGGGTCGCCCAGTTCGATCACTTTTCTAGTAGTGAGATAGATATATGCCTCTCAAGTCGCAAGAATCTCAACTCTTAAGTCTCCTCAGTAGCCGACTCGCCGCTCGCCTCACTTCGGCGACTCCGCAGCCGCACTCGGTCGGTTGTTCAGCAAGAAAGCAAAAAATTCCCTAAAAGTGGGATGGCGATAAGATGACGTGAAATGAAAAAAATTGAACTGAAATGCACGTAATATATGCAGGCCGGGTTGGAATATTGATGACCTAATTAATTAAGGATATATTTTATAAACTAAATGAGTGGAATATTTTATAAATTAGGGTGCGGTAGCGTTTATAATATCTAGTAGCGGTTATAAACGCAACAATAAATTTCTATTAGTAGCGTTTTTATAACCACGACAAAATAACTGATACTGTAGGAATGATATATTATAGTAGCGTTTTTTTTCCAACAGTTGCGGTTATGAACGCTACCATAAATATCTTTTGGTAGCGTTTACAAAACCGCTACAAATTAAGCGCTACCAAATGCATGATATGATGTAGTGAGAGGCTGCCTGGAGAAGCAACTCACCACTGGAATTAATCCACACAGATTTATGGGGGCCAGCTCAAACTATTTCTCTTCAAGGTAAGAAATACTACTCCTTGATCGATGACTACTCTCGATTTATGTTGATATATTATCTAACACATAAATCAAAGGCTTTCAAGTTGTTTATGTTGTGTAAAGTAAAAGTTGAAAACAGTTTCAAAAACTAGTATGGGTATTAAGAACTGATAGGAGAGGAGAATTTTTGTACAATCAGTTTATGCAATTTTGTGAACAGAAGGAATCAGATGAGAGCTGGTGGCACCCAAAAGCTCACAGCAAAACAGTGTCGTAGAATGCGGGAACAGTACCATTGTTGAAATGGCTAGGGATATTGATGTTGCCAATGAATATACTTAATGTTTATTGGGCATAAGCATCAAATACAACAGTATACTTACTAGACAGAATGCCAACTAAAGCCCAAAAGTTAAGTACTCCTTATGAAACACTCTATTCTCGAAAGCCTTTCGTGGCTCATAGCAAAGTATTTGGCTACAGTTTCTATGCACTCAAAACAGATATAGGAAAGTTAGAGGAAAATGCTGAAAAACTACTTTTTATTAGGTATGCTGAACAATCAAAGGCATATCGACTATACAATCCCACGAAAAAACAATTGATCATTTTTGGAGTTGTACAATTCAATGAAGTGTTGTCTTAGGATTGGGGATCATATAAAGAGCAAATGATAAATCAGTCTGATATGGTTGAATGAAAGGATTGGATCCCTTGTACCCTACAAACAACACTTGAATACAACACCACAAGCCAAACAGAACTGAGTATTCCAGAAACCTCTTCATCATCATCTCCACAAGAGAGAAGTCAAATAGAAAAAAAAAACAACCTACACTCATAGACTTATCACCAATCCATAACACTAAAAGTTTAATGAAAAATATATGAGCAATGTGAGCTTGCCTTAAGTTCAAATATCCATGTTACCTTTGAGGCCGCTAAGTCGGTACCCCAACGAAAAACAATGTAAGAAGAGCTAGACATGATAAATTAACATCAAACTTGGGGTCTGTTTGGGAAATTTTTTCAGAAAGGAGAAGGAGCGGTGACAAAAGGATGGTAGAAAAAGAAGCTTTTGGAAAATGTCTATTAGAAAAGGAGAATTGTTTGGGTAAAATCATTTTATAGAGCTTTTCAGAAAAAGAAGCATTTTATAAACCGTTTGACAAATCTCCGTTACGGTAACTTTTTTTTATTAAAAATGGCGTCCGGGGGAAAATGAGCGCGCGGGAGGAAAATGCGCGTATAGGCGAAAAATACGAGTCCATGCGAAAAATGCGCACCTGACCAAAAATAAGCGTCGGGGGAAAAGATACCATTTTTTTCGCCCGGATATGTTTTTTTTCGAGCGGGAGCTGTTTTTTCACCCGGGCGCAGTTTTTTCGCAAGAACACGATTTTTTCGCCCGGGCGCGGTTTTTTGGCCCGGACGCGGTTTTTTTCGCCCGAACGCGGTTTTTTTGCCTGTGCGCTGTTTTTTCGCCCGTGGGCGAGTTTTTCGCTCGGACGCAGTTTTTTTGCCGAGACGTGGTTTTTTCGTCCGGGTGCGATATTTTTCGCCCGGGCGCAAATTTTTCGGGCGGGCGTTATATTTTCGCTCGAGCGCCAATTTTTCAGCAAGACGCGAATTTTTCGCCCGAAAGCGAAAAAATGCATTCGAGAGAAAAAAATAGCATCCGGGAGAAAAAAATACGCGGCCCGGGGAAAAAATCACGCAGGCAAAAAATTCGCGCCCGAGAAAAAAATTCGCCCCAAGCGCACACAGGCGACAAAATCTCGCCCGGGCGAAAAAAACGCGCTCAGACAAAAATATCGCTCACGGGCAAAAAATTCGAGCCCAGTCGAAAAATTCGCGACCGGGCGAAAAAAACAGCGCCTGCGGCAAAAATTCGCTCCCAGGCGAAAAAACCGCGCTCGGGTGAAAAATCGCTCTTCGGCAAAAAAAACAAGCTCCGATAAAAAAATATCGCTCTTGGGCGTAAAATTTGAGCACGGGCGAAAAATTCGCTCCCGGGCAAAAAATCGCGTTCGGGCGAAAAAATCGCGCCCGGGCGAAAAAAATCGCGCCGGGCGAAAAAATCGCGTCCGGGCGAAAAAATCTCGCCTTGGCGAAAAAATCACGCCAGGAAGAAAAAATCAGCCCGGGCAAAAAATTCGCACTAAGACGAAAAAATTGCTCTCGGCCAAAAAAATCGGTCCGGGCAAAAAAAACCTGTCCGAGCGAAAAAGATCAAGCACTGGTGAAAAAATCACACTCGGGCGAACAAAATGCACCCGGGCGAAAAACCCCGCACTTGGGCGAAAAATGCCAACTCGGGCGAAAAATTCGTGCCCGGGCGAAAAATTCACGCCCGGGCGTAAAATTTGTTTCCAGTTGAAAAATTCGTGCCCAAATAAAAAAAAAATATGTCTGGGTAAAAAAAATCAGGTTGAATTTTTTTTTAAGAGATATCGTTTTGGGATGAGGAAGTGTTTTTCGAAAAGGCTAAAAGTAGGTGACAAGTGACTTTTCCAAAAGATGAGAAAATGGAGTTTTCTGCGGTAGCTTTTCCCACCGGTAGACAATCCAAACGATTTCTTAAGTGTGGTAGCGTTTTCCAGAAAATGAAAAGGAGCTAAAAAGCCCTCCCAAACAGGCCCTTGATCCCTTACCCCTAGACCACTCAACCGAGAAGTAATCGGACTGAAGTGGATAAATAATGTAAAAACAAATGAAACTAGTGAATTTATCAAGCATAAAGTAAGACTTGTAGCAAAAGGCTACTCACAAATATCCGACAAAGACTTTGATGAGTCGTATGCACCAGTAGCGTGCACATAAACTATTAAAGAAAAAAGTTACTATCAGTGTTCAAGAAAAAAACACTAATTTTGAAGACAAAAATGGAGGGAGATCCTTAGGGCTCCGTTTGGCACAGCGGTGATAGTGTCGTTTTTGTTTTAACTCGTTGGAGCAAAAATGTCGCGCAAAATAGAGTCCTAGGTGAGTTGTTCACGAACGACGTTTTATAATTGATGCATTCATGACCGCAACCAGCGTGCCAAAAGGAACCTAAGGGTCTGTTTGAGAACCCGGTGGGGCGTCGTTCCGGCAGGCTTGAACCAACGGGTCGTTGTTTGGAAAGCTAGAGGGAGCTCCGGCTGAGGATGGCCATCATGAAAAGGGGCAAATCTAGCATTTTGCCACTGACCCGCCGAGCACCAGCCTACCGTTGAGGAGGGGCATTTTCTCTCTCCTCACCAGCATGCCACCGGGCCGGGTTCTCAAACAGAACCTAAATCACCGCTTTTATTTTTTGCAACTATTTAAATCGCTGGTTTATTACTATTTCATTATTTTCATAATTTTGACCAGCACCTCTTTGACTCCTTGCCACATTTTTCTAAATTTATTATAGTAATAATAATAATATAAAAAATTAGTGTTTTTTGTGGGAATGAAATATTAATTAATTTGAGTAAATTGTTGATAATTCCCTCGTCTTTTTAAATCATAGTTAATAACTCTTTTTTTGATTTAGAAATAAGTGGATAATCTTATCTTTTTCATCATAATTAATGATCAATAACCCCATTTTTTTTTGGCAATAACTATATGCAGGCTGACTTCGGCTATGTGCAGGCTGCGCAATTTCATAACGGTTATGTGCAGGTCAAAGCATATACGGGTTCACAGCTTCCCAAGATTTTTTAGTTTGCTCTGCATTTATTTTTGAGTTGTACATAGTCAAAAATAGTCTGCATATAACATCACCCTATTTTTATTAAAATTTTAAACAATTTTTTTTTATGAAACATATTTTTATCAATTATTAAGCAACCTATTATTAGATTAGTCGAATATATATACACCTATTTCTAAAGATTATGCGAGTTAGTCATTGAGGCTTTACCCAATTGGATAAGTTGAAGTCCCATGAGAGAGAGGTCATGGGTTCGATTCTCACAGTGTGTGAGCTTTGTCAATTTACTTAGTAGTTTGTTGTTTCATTGAGTGTTGTTTAACGATGTAATCATTGAACTGTGGTGAAAAAGATAAACAAAATTATACATCAATTTCTAAAGATTATGCCAAGGGCGAATTTCCCAAAGATTACGTGATACAAGAGTCATCATATAACATAGATCGCGTTCGGCTAATCCGCCTTCAATTTTGCGCATTCGGCCCTCCAACCCCGCAACCACACAACCCCGCCCTCCCTCTAGAGTCACGAAAGCGCAAATCGGCCTTCACCACATCCCCGCATCCCCAACACCGCCCTTCCAATCACAGGTGATGTTACTTCAGGGCGTTCGGCCTTCGACGGCAGCCGACAAGCCCCAACTCTTGAGTCTTGAGGTTAGGATTTCAGGTTTCTTTCATTTCCAAGTTAGATCTGGTTTCAGGTTTCTTGAGACTGGAAAAACAAGAATTTATAGAATTTTGAGCTTGCCATTAGTCATTTGTTTAGCAGTGCTTTCATTAGCATATCACAACAATCACTGCTTGAGCCATTTTCTATTTACACTTGTTTGCAAAATTCATTTCCTTTCTTTGAAAACAAAGATATTTGCTCAAGGGAGTCTATAGTTTTCTTCAGGTGTGACTCTTTGGAAGATTGTTTTCTTTCCTCAAATGACGTTAAGGCTCCGTTTGCGGAGACTTGTTTTCACCGGTCAAGCGGTTACGACCGCATGAAGCGGACCGTAATTAAGGTCCGGTTCATGCGGTCGTAACCGCCAGACCGGTGAAAATAAGTCCCCCCAAAGTCCCAAACGGAGCCTAAAGCTCCGTTTGTCACGGTGGTGACCGTCATGAATATGAGGGATTAAATTGTCATTCGTTAACACCCACCTAAGGAATTTCATTCACTTTTATGTTCAAACGGATGATATTTGTTAGGTGATTCTTAATGAATGACAGTTTAACCCGTGTGTTTACGATCGTCACCACCGTGCCAAAGGGAGGCTACAACTTATTCTTAACCCTTATTTGGGCCCTCCAACAGTATTTGTTCTTATGGGGTAGCTGCCAAATCAAACTCTTTTGGCAGAATTATATTCAATAGGCATAATTATTTCACATATTTGTTGGGAGTCACAGGGTTTGCATTTATCACTAGGTCAAAAACCCCTCCTACCATAATTGATGTCTCTTATGAAGAATAGGAAGGTGAACTCTATATTGTGGCTTACTTGAGCTGAACTCTAGATTTAATGAAAATTTTATAGAGCTACTTCGTTTTAGCATGATCTTAGATTCCAGCAATAATTATAAATCTTTTCATATTGATGATATATATGCTCTTGCAAAGAATTTTGACTCTCGGAATTTCAGTAAACATGAGCTTTTTACTAAACTTTCTGGATCTACTAGTCCGAGTTATTGAATATAATGAAAAAAAAAAGATAAAGGATATTATACTCATTTTAATTTTAACAATGTTTTTCTGGTTTAGGGGAGAATCTCAATCTAAATTTTTTTATTAACACATTTTAAATTTGCTGGAAGGTTTAAGTTTTGAGATCACTAGTTGTTTATTAATATATAGTAAGTTTAATAAATATATTTTTGAGATATATTATAATAATTATCAGTGCATATAGTTAATGGGGATGACAAAGATAGCACTTTATTATGAATAAATGAGAATAATAATAATTAAACTAAGGATATAATTATTTTTGCTTTAAGATAGAAAAAGATAAATATTTTATAGGAAGGTGGATAACAGCAAGACTTTGCGTTAACAGTCTATATATATTTTATCTTATTATTACAATTGAATTCTTGAATACTCAACGGTATTGTATAGGTTTGAAATATATAAGTTCAAATTTTTTTAAATCTAAAATAATTTGAGCTGGTTCTCCCACAATATATGTTGGAATTGACAAATAATATATGCATTTTATAGCAAAAAATGAGATATACAACTTTGATGTTGAACATTTTTACAAAATTTGCATGATTTAGCCGAAATCTGACCGGAAAGATTGTTGGCTCGAATTTTAAAATTTATTATTATTATACTCATTTCAAGCCAGCACCATTTCGGGCGAGATTCCGGCCAAACCATGCAAATTTTGAAAAAAAATGTTCAACAAGAAAGTTTTAGATCTCATTTTTTTCTACAAAATGCATATATTATTTGTCTAATTCTGACATGTATTATGGGAGAACCAACTTAAATTTTTTATGCTTAAAAAAGCTTGAGCTTATATATGTAATTCCGATATATATATATATATATATATATATATATATATATATATATATATATATATATATATATATATATATATATATATATATATATTAAAGAAGTAGTTTTAAATGGTAGAATTAATCTTAGCCATTCAACATGTGTCAAGCTTTTGATCTCATCCATCCAATAAAAAGAGAAATAAAGAGTGAAGAGAAAGGGGGAGAAAGAAACTTTATAGCCCTCTTATCCCTACATTTAGAGATATGAGGGAGAGGGGGGAGAGAAGAGTGAGAGGGATAGTGAAAATGACTTTTTAGGTAAAATTTTACATTATTTTACAAAAGAAAAATTGGAAAATTAATTTACATTTTTTACGGTCATTTTAAGTACTCATATGTATATGTTGCGGACGCAGCGCGCTCGAATGCGGGCGGCAGCGCGCTCGAATGCGGGCGGCAGTGCGCTCGAATGCGGACGGCAGTGCGCTCGAATGTGGGCACAATCCCCACGAATGCGGGCGCGGTCCTCGAAGGCCTAGTTTGTTTATATTGCCGGGCTGCGTGCCGATGTATGGAATTCATATTCCTATAAATTTAATATGTCTGTGATGCTCTGTGCCGGCCCTAGAAGGCCTATGTTATGATGTTAGCGATCCAATTGGGGCTGCGTAGAGTAGGGCTGCTGGGCGGTTTTACGCCATTAAAAAGGCGGGCGGGGAACATTTTACATAGACCCAAGGTGACACCTCTAGTTAAGAAGGAGTGGATCTTGAGATCCTCCTTAGATGTTCCGGTCGGCCAAGAGAGCCCTTCGAAGGTGCCTTAGCTCAGCCCTTGGCTTGGGAGGGGAAGAGTTTGTTAGTCTTCCGGGTATGCGGCGGGACCTCCATGCTGAGACCTTGGGTCTGTCCCTTGTATTCCTAGTCTTGTGCCTAGATCGTTCGCTTGAGGGCAGTAGGTGCGCGGTCACCCCTTCCCCAAGGGTCGAACTCCTCAGAGATCGATTTTTCGGTTTCAACAGAATCCATTCTGGATTTTTATGCTCGTGTCTAATATCACCAACCAGATTCAAATTTTGGGCAAAGTAGTGGATGATCGATAGATTGTGCACAAAATAATGAGAAGTCTTCCACCTTCGCATAACCTAGTTGTTGCAGCATTAATTGAGGAAGCCCGCAATATGGACACTCTAACACCTGCATGATTAAAGAGTTCTTAGCAGTCACGTACATGAGGACAAAATGAAATGACATCCTTCTATAATGTAACATGTGTTACAAACAAAATGAATTGGGGCAAAGCATTTGGGGACAGAGGTGGAAGTCAATCTAAACCATTTTAGAAAATTTTAAAATTTCCCCAAAGAGGCAAGGTAAGAGGTAGAGGCTTTCGGCTTTCCTGGAAATGAACTATTGCATGGTTTCCTATGTAAGAAAAACAATCATATGGCAAAAGATTGCTTTCACAGGTGTAAACGATGTAAGACGTCAACTCATCTAAATCGAGACCGTTGATATAAAATTAAGTAGGAAGCCAGATTCACAGAAAGAGGGGGCAATGATGCCAGGTTCTTTACTTGCGATAACGCAATACAAACTTAACTAGAGAATGTGTCTCTTTCTGCTATGTCCCCAAAACCAAAACACACTCCAGCTTCAAGATTATGGCACCACCTATTGGGGCATCTCCATTGGAAGGCACTATGACAGACAACCAAGATAGTAAAAAGGCATGCCAAATATCCCAATTCAAGAAGAATTATGTCATGGTTGTGCAGAAACAAAAGCTCACAAACTTCACTTTTCTAAAGAGGCTACATGGAGAAGCAACTCACCACTGGAATTAATCCACACAGATTTATGGGGGCCAGCTCAAACTATTTCTCTTCAAGGTAAGAAATACTACTCCTTGGTCGATGACTACTCTCGATTTATGTTGATATATTATACACATAAATCAAAGGCTTTCAAGTTGTTTATGTTGTGTAAAGTAAAAGTGGAAAACAGTTTCAAAAACTAGTATGGGTATTAAGAACTGATAGGAAAGGAGAATTTTTGTACAATCAGTTTATGAAATTTTGTGAACAGGAAGGAATCAGATGAGAGCTGACAGCACCCAAAAGCTCACAACAAAACAGTGTCGTAGAATGCAGGAACAGTACCATTGTTGAAATGGCTAGGGATATTGATGTTGCCAATGAATATACTTAATGTTTATTGGGCATAAGCATCAAATACAACAGTATACTTACTAGACAGAATGCCAACTAAAGCCCAAAAGTTAAGTACTTATGAAACACTCTATTCTCGAAAGCCTTTCGTGGCTCATAGCAAAGTATTTGGCTACAGTTTCTGTACAACCCCGTATTCGCGACGTGAGGACCCCAGGCAAGGCATAAGGCATGCTAATAAGTTTTAAGCTTTGGAGCCCCTTCGAGAGGTGGGTGCGGCGAGTAGGCAGACACCCGTCCCAACATGGTAGGCGTGAGGGGAAGCTGCGGGACCGGTCGGAGTCCGGAGGCGCACCCCCTGCCTCGCGGCTAGGCGAGGGCAGGCGGGGCGAGACCGGCCCGGGGCCGGGTTCTCGCCCCTGCCTCGCGGCTAGGCGAGGGCAGGCGGGGCGAGACCGGCCCGAGGCCGGGTTCTCGCCCCTGCCTCGCGGCTAGGCGAGAGCAGGCGGGGCGAGACCGGCCCGGGGCCGGGTTCTCGTCCCTACCTCGCGGCTAGGCGAGAGCAGGCGGGGCGAGACCGGCCCAGGGCCGGGTTCTCGCCCCTGCCTCGCGGCCTCGCGGCCAGCCCCGGGCGAGACCGCCGGGGGGGGGGGGGGGGGGGGGGGGGGGGGGGGGGGGGGGGGTGGGGGGGGGGTGTGGTTTAGCATGGTCTCGTCCTTGGACCATTTTACCCCCGAGGTGGTTTTCCCCTCTTTGCCCCCCGGTGTGGAGGTTTTCTATAGGCTGGAGGCATTTTGGCCCCAGGGGCGTTTTGGTCATTTTACCCCTAAGACTTGGAAAAAACTATAAATAGACCCTTAGGGGTGCCTTGGAGAGGAGCTTGTCACTCTTTCCTTAGCCACTATTTTCTCTTTGGCTTTCCTCCAAGGCACCTAGCTCAAGCATTGGCTAGGGAGGGGGAGACCTCAAAGGTCTTCTGGGTGTGAGGTGGGACCTCCGCGCTAGAGCCAGGGGTCAGTTCATAGCTTCCTAAGTCTTCGGTCCGTGACGTTCTTCTAAGTGTAGTAAGTGTGAGGTCACCCCTTTCCCCAAGGGTCGAACTCCACGGAAGTCAATTTTGGCTTCGGTCATTTTTGGCTTCAACAGTTTTGGTGCGGTGAGCGTGGAGAGTGACCAGCACAGAAGATCTCAGGAGAGTGTCATGGCTGGAGATCAGGGAGGTAGTGATGACCTCGGTGGTTCCCCCAACCCAGGACCCTTTGTAGGAAGGGAGGAGTTCATGGCTTCCATCGAAGGCATCATGGGGATGCTTAGAAGCATTGCCCCTCGGGCTGACAGCTCAACCCCCACCTCCCAGGGACTAGCTCCCAGGGGTCTCGGTGAGCTAACCCAGAGTGGTCTCGGCGAGCAGGCTCCTAGGGGGCAAGGCGAGATCACCCCAGTAGGGGGAGAAGTGAGTATGTCGGATAGGAGGCCTGGGAAGGAGAGGATGGTAGAAGGGGTTGAGCGAGACCTCTCAGGTCGGGAGCTGTTCCCAAGCCCGGCGAGAGCTAACCCCCCAGGCGAGCAGGTCGCGCGAGTGGTGGAGGTGGCGAGAGCTCCCCTTAGGGGGTCACCCTTCAGTGAGTTGATCATCTCAGCTCCCGTTCCCGAGGGGTTCAGAGAGCCAGACATGGTTTACTATACCGGGAAGGATGACCCCGTCCAGCACCTGCAATGGTTCGAGGACGCCGTCTCCATCAGGCCGATGACGGATGCCTTCAAGTGTCGCCTCTTTGCGATCACGTTGAAGGAGAAGGCGAGGGACTGGTTCCATCAACTCCTCCCTCCGAGGTCCATCTTCGGGTTCGAAGACTTGAGCCGGAGCTTTCAGCTTCGCTTCTCCACCTCCAAGAAGAGGAAGAAGGGTCCTGAGTCCCTCTTCCTGTTAAAGCAAAGGACCGAGGAGTCGCTGGCCCACTACGTTGACAGGTTCCAGGAGGAGGTCCTTGACATCCAAGAGGTGCCAGGGTATGCCCTCCAGATGGCGTTCACGGTAGGATTGCGCGAAGGGTTCTTCAAGATGAGCTTGACTCGGAAGGCCCCCCTTTCCTTCGAGGAGCTGATGGAAAGGGCGGCAGAGGAGATAGCCATGGAGGCAGCCAACCCGGCCTTTGTAAAGAAGTTGGCAAAGTTGACAGAGGTGGAGTCGAAGGAGCAGGGTGGCTCAAGGCATCATGAAGGGAGAAGGAGAGAGGAGCATAGAGCTCAAGGGTTCCAGAGACAGGAGGGTCCGGAGCCAGGCTGGAGGCAGCAGGGAGGACCTGCCCATGGTCCAGGAAGGGCTCTCATCCAGGATGGAGGGAACCATCATGGGGGCCAAGGGAGGTTCAACTTCCAGAGGCAAGCCCCAAGACAACTCCTGCCCCCACCCCAGCAAGCGATGGCGATTGGCCGAAGGGATAGGAGGAATCGCAAGGGGAGAGGGGGAGGCAAGGTAGAGTTGCCGTACTGTGACTTCCACCAGGTGGAGGGGCACGCAACAGCTACCTGCCCTGAGTTCCTGGAAGTGAGAGGGGCGAGAGCTCCAGCCCAGCAGCAGCCGGAGCGGATTGAAGCTCTACCCCAAGGAGGGGGTGATGATGTGTGTGAGGACCGGGTCAATGTAGGACCCCGAGGTGGTATAGCTGTGATCCACGGGGGGTGGAGATCGAAGCCGCTCGGAAGGCAAGTCTCCATGTGATGTATCGGCGGAGCGTTGCCTCGACATCCCAGACCCCTCCCCCGGAGGAAAGGGTCACCTTCTCATCAAAGGACATGCCAGAGCATGAGGATCCCTTCTGCGACGCCCTGGTCATCCAAGCAGCCATCGAAGGCTTCACCGTCTCCCGAATTTTGATTGATAACGGAAGCTCGGTCAACGTCATTTTCAAGAAGGCGTTCGAGGGGATGAAAGTGGAGCCAAGGAGGATAGTGGCGTCGGATGGACCTCTGTTTGGATTCTCAGGGGAGAGGAAGGAGGTGGAAGGTGGAGTCGGACTCCAGGTGAAGTTGGGAGGGACCTCAAGGAACTGCAGGTTCGTCATTGTTGACGCTCCAAGCAGCTACAATGCCATCTTCGGAAGGCCCCTCATCAGCGCCTTCCGGTGCGTGCCCTCATCCTTCCACCAATGTCTCAAGTTCAACTCAGATGGGATCCAGGTCAGGATCAAGGGAGACTCCAGGATGGCGAGGCAGTGCTATGTCACGGCAGTCAACACCATCTCTTGGTTGACTAAGGCAGAGGAGATGGAGAAGATCATGGAGAGCCTGAGCAGGGTTGAGGTGGCCAGTGGGATGGAACCTGATGGCAACCACCAGGCCCAGGCCCCCTGAAGAAGCCTCGCCTCGGCGGAGTAATGTATCTTTCTTTTATGTTGTTATAATGAGTCCAACCCCCGGCCGATAGGGTCAAGAGGGTCATGTAACCCAACTTTTTTCCCCTTTTGAGGATGTTGAATTTTGGTAGAGTTCAGGTAACATGCCCCAAGTCCCCTTAGCTCCGAGATGATTCCGCTGTCAGGCTCTCACTAGCTGGTGGGTTCAGGTTGATCTCTCGTAGGAGCCAAGCCCCTTTAGCTCCGAGATGATTCCGCTGCCAGGCTCTCACTAGCTGGTGGGTTCAGGTTGATCTCTCGTGGGAGCCAAGCCCTTTTGCTCTGAGATGATTCCGCTGCCAGGCTCTCACTAGCTGGTGGGTTCAGGTTGATCTCTCGTGGGAGCCAAGCCCTTCTGCTCCGAGATGATTCCGCTACCAGGCTCTTACTAGCTGGTGGGTTCAGGTTGATCTCTCGTGGAAGCCCAAGTCCCTTAGCTCCGAGATGATTCCGCTGCCAGGCTCTCACTAGCTGGTGGGTTCAGGTTGATCTCTCGTGGAAGCCAAGCCCTTTTGCTCCGAGATGATTCCGCTGCCAGGCTCTCACTAGCTGGTGGGTTCAGGTTGATCTCTCGTGGGAGCCAAGCCCTTTTGCTCCGAGATGATTCCGCTGCCAGGCTCTCACTAGCTGGTGGGTTCAGGTTGATCTCTCGTGGGAGCCAAGCCCTTTTGCTCCGAGATGATCCGCTGCCAGGCTCTCACTAGCTGGTGGGTTCAGGTTGATCTCTCGTGGGAGCCAAGCCCTTTTGCTCCGAGATGATTCCGCTGCCAGGCTCTCACTAGCTGGTGGGTTCAGGTTGATCTCTCGTGGAAGCCAAGCCCTTTAGCTCCGAGATGATTCCGCTGCCAGGCTCTCACTAGCTGGCGGGTTCAGGTTGATCTCTCGTGGAGGTTGTCTTTTTACCCTGAGGGGGTCTCGCCATCCAGGCTCTCATCAGCTGGCATGGCAGGTTGACCCCCCCAGGAGGCTAAGTGTTTTTACCCTAAGGGGGTCTCGCCACCCAGGCTCTCATCAGCTGGCATGGCAGGTTGACACCCCTAGGAGGCTAAGTGTTTTTACCCTGAGGGGTCTCGCCACCCAGGCTCTCATCAGCTGGCATGGCAGGTTGACCCCCCCAGGAGGCTAAGTGTTTTTACCCTGAGGGGGTCTCGCCACCCAGGCTCTCATCAGCTGGCATGGCAGGTTGACCCCCCCAGGAGGCTAAGTGTTTTTACCCTAAGGAGGTCTCGCCACCCAGGCTCTCATCAGCTGGCATGGCAGGTTGACACCCCTAGGAGGCTAAGTGTTTTTACCCTGAGGGGGTCTCGCCACCCAGGCTCTCATCAGCTGGCATGGCAGGTTGACCCCCCCAGGAGGCTAAGTGTTTTTACCCTAAGGGGGTCTCGCCACCCAGGCTCTCATCAGCTGGCATGGCAGGTTGACCCCCGCAGGAGGCTAAGTGTTTTTACCCTAAGGAGGTCTCGCCACCCAGGCTCTCATCAGCTGGCATGGCAGGTTGACACCCCTAGGAGGCTAAGTGTTTTTACCCTGAGGGGGTCTCGCCACCCAGGCTCTCATCAGCTGGCATGGCAGGTTGACCCCCCCAGGAGGCTAAGTGTTTTTACCGTAAGGGGGTCTCGCCACCCAGGCTCTCATCAGCTGGCATGGCAGGTTGACCCCCCCAGGAGGCTAAGTGTTTTTACCCTAAGGAGGTCTCGCCACCCAGGCTCTCATCAGCTGGCATGGCAGGTTGACCCCCCCCCAGGAGGCTAAGTGTTTTTACCCTGAAGGGGTCTCGCCACCTAGGCTCTCATCAGCTGGCATGGCAGGTTGACCCCCCCAGGAGGCTAAGTCTTTTTGCCCTGAGGAGGTCTCGCCACCCAGGCTCTCATCAGCTGGCATGGCAGGTTGGCCCCTCGGAAGAGACCTCATAGTCTTTCGATACCGCGAGAGCAAGCTTCACTCAGCGAATACGTTGGGTTGGATGTTTCTTTCCGAGCTTGTGCCAACCTCGAAAAGAGCGGGGATTGTGTACAACCCCGTATTCGCGACGTGAGGACCCCAGGCAAGGCATAAGGCATGCTAATAAGTTTTAAGCTTTGGAGCCCCTTCGAGAGGTGGGTGCGGCGAGTAGGCAGACACCCGTCCCAACATGGTAGGCGTGAGGGGAAGCTGCGGGACCGGTCGGAGTCCGGAGGCGCACCCCCTGCCTCGCGGCTAGGCGAGGGCAGGCGGGGCGAGACCGGCCCGGGGCCGGGTTCTCGCCCCTGCCTCGCGGCTAGGCGAGGGAAGGCGGGGCGAGACCGGCCCGGGGCCGGGTTCTCGCCCCTGCCTCGCGGCTAGGCGAGGGCAGGCGGGGCGAGACCGGCCCGGGGCCGGGTTCTCGCCCCTGCCTCGCGGCTAGGCGAGGGCAGGCGGGGCGAGACCGGCCCGGGGCCGGGTTCTCGCCCCTGCCTCGCGGCTAGGCGAGGGCAGGCGGGGCGAGACCGGCCCGGGGCCGGGTTCTCGCCCCTGCCTCGCGGCTAGGCGAGGGCAGGCGGGGCGAGACCGGCCCGGGGCCGGGTTCTTGCCCCTGCCTCGCGGCTAGGCGAGGGCAGGCGGGGCGAGACCGGCCCGGGGCCGGGTTCTCTTCCCTGCCTCGCGGCTAGGCGAGGGCAGGCGGGGTGAGACCGGCCCGGGGCCGGGTTCTCGCCCCTGCCTCGCGGCTAGGCGAGGGCAGGCGGGGCGAGACCGGCCCGGGGCCGGGTTCTCGCCCCTGCCTCGCGCTAGGCGAGAGCAGGCGGGGCGAGACCGGCCCGGGGCCGGGTTCTCATCCCTGCCTCGCGGCTAGGCGAGAGCAGGCGGGGCGAGACCAGCCCAGGGCCGGGTTCTCGCCCCTGCCTCGCGGCCTCGCGGCCAGCCCCGGGCGAGACCGCCGGGGGGGGGGGGGGTGTGGTTTAGCATGGTCTCGTCCTTGGACCATTTTACCCCCGAGGTGGTTTTCCCCTCTTTGCCCCCCGGTGTGGAGGTTTTCTATAGGCTGGAGGCATTTTGGCCCCAGGGGCGTTTTGGTCATTTTACCCCTAAGACTTGGAAAAACTATAAATAGACCCTTAGGGGTGCCTTGGAGAGGAGCTTGTCACTCTTTCCTTAGCCACTATTTTCTCTTTGGCTTTCCTCCAAGGCACCTAGCTCAAGCATTGGCTAGGGAGGGGGAGACCTCAAAGGTCTTCTTGGTGTGAGGTGGGACCTCCGCGCTAGAGCCAGGGGTCAGTTCATAGCTTCCTAAGTCTTCGGTCCGTGACGTTCTTCTGAGTGTAGTAAGTGTGAGGTCACCCCTTTTTCCCCAAGGGTCGAACTCCACGGAAGTCAATTTTGGCTTCGGTCATTTTTGGCTTCAACAGTTTCTATGCACTCAAAACAGATATAGGAAAGTTAGAGGAAAAGGCTGAAAAACTACTTTTTATTAGGTATGCTGAACAATCAAAGGCATATCGACTATACAATCCCACGACAAAACAATTGATCATTTTTGGAGTTGTACAATTCAATGAAGTGTTGTCTTGGGATTGGGGATCATATAAAGAGCAAATGATAAATCAGTCTGATATGGTTGAATGAAAGGATTGGATCCCTTGTACCCTACAAACAACACTTGAATACAACACCACAAGCCAAACAGAACTGAGTATTCCAGAAACCTCTTCATCATCATCTCCACAAGAGAGAAGTCAAATAGAAAAAAAAAACAACCTACACTCATAGACTTATCACCAATCCATAACACTAAAAGTTTAATGAAAAATATATGAGCAATGTCAGCTTGCCTTAAGTTCAAATATCCATGTTACCTTTGAGGCCGCTAAGTCGGTACCCCAACGAAAAACAATGCAAGAAGAGCTAGACATGATAAATAAACATCAAACCTGATCCCTTACCCCTAGACCACTCAATCGAGAAGTAATCGGGCTGAAGTGGATAAATAATGTAAAAACAAATGAAACTAGTGAATTTATCAAGCATAAAGTAAGACTTGTAGCAAAAGGCTACTCTCAAATACCCGACAGAGACTTTGATGAGTCGTATGCACCAGTAGCATGCACATTAACTATTAAAGAAAAAAATTACTATCAGTGTCCAAGAAAAAACACTAATTTTGAAGACAAAAATGGAGGGAGATCCTTAGGGCTCCGTTTGGCACAGCGGTGATAGTGTCGTTTTTGTTTTAACTCGTTGGAGCAAAAATGTCGCGCAAAATAGAGTCCTAGGTGAGTTGTTCACGAACGACGTTTTATAATTGATGCATTCATGACCGCCACCAGCGTGCCAAAGGGAACCTAAGGGTCTGTTTGAGAACCCGGTGGGGCGTCGTTCCGGCAGGCTTGAACCAACGGGGCATTGTTTGGAAAGCTAGAGGGAGCTCCGGCTGAGGATGGCCAGCGTGAAAGGGGGCAAATCTAGCATTTTGCCACTGGCCCGCCGAGCACCAGCCTACCATTGAGGAGGGGCATTTTCTCTCTCCTCACCGGCATGCCATCGGACCGGGTTCTCAAACAGAACCTAAATCACCGCTTTTATCTTTTGCAACGATTTAAATCGCTGGTTTATTACTATTTCATTATTTTCATAATTTTGACCAGCACCTCTTTGACTCCTTGCCACATTTTTCTGAATTTATTATAGTAATAATAATAATATAAAAAATTAGTGTTTTTTGTGGGAATGAAATATTAATTAATTTGAGTAAATTGTTGATAATTCCCTCGTCTTTTTTAATCATAGTTAATAACTCTTTTTTTGATTTAGAAATAAGTGGATAATCTTATCTTTTTCATCATAATTAATTATCAATAACCCCATTTTTTGGCAATAACTATATGCAGGCTGACTTCGGCTATGTGCAGGCTGCGCAATTTCATAACGGTTATGTGCAGGTCAAAGCATATACGGGTTCATAGCTTCCCAAGATTTTTTTGTTTGCTCTGCATTTATTTTTGAGTTGTACATAGTCAAAAAGAGTCTGCATATAACATCACCCTATTTTTATTAAAATTTTAAACAAATTTTTTTATGAAACATATTTTTATCAATTATTAAGCAACCTATTATTAGATTAGTCGAATATATATACACCTATTTCTAAAGATTTTGCGAGTTAGTCATTGAGGCTTGACCCAATTGGGTAAGTTGAAGCCCCATGAGAGAGAGGTCATGGGTTCGATTCTCACAGTGTGTGAGCTTTGTCAACTTATTTAGTAGTTTGTTGTTTCATTGAGTGTTGTTTAACGATGTAATCATTGAACTGTGGTGAAAAAGATAAACAAAATTATACATCAATTTCTAAAGATTATGCCAAGGGCGAATTTCCCAAAGACTACGTGATACAAGAGTCATCATATAACATAGATCGCGTTCGGCTAATCCGCCTTCAATTTTGCGCATTCGGCCCTCCAACCCCGCAACCACACAACCCCGCCCTCCCTCTAGAGTCTCGAAAGCGCAAATCGGCCTTCACCACATCCCCGCATCCCCAACACCGCCCTTCCAATCACAGGTCATGTTACTTCAGGGCGTTCGGCCTTCGACGGCAGCCGACAAGCCCCAACTCTTGAGTCTTGAGGTTAGGATTTCAGGTTTCTTTCATTTCCAAGTTAGATCTGGTTTCAGGTTTCTTGAGACTGGAAAAACAATAATTTATAGAATTTTTAGCTGGCCATTAGTCATTTGTTTAGCAGTGCTTTCATTAGCATATCACAACAATCAATGCTTGAGCCACTTTCTATTTACACTTGTTTGCAAAATTCATTTCCTTTCTTTGAAAAAAAAAGATATTTGCTCAAGGGAGTCTATAGTTTTCTTCAGGTGTGGCTCTTTGGAAGATTGTTTTTTTTCCTCAATTGACGTTAAGGCTCCATTTGCGGAGACTTGTTTTCACCGGTCAAGCGGTTACGACCGCATGAAGCAGACCGTCATTAAGGTCCGGTTCATGCGGTCGCAACCGCCAGACCGGTGAAAATAAGTCCCCCCAAAGTCCCAAACGGAGCCTAAAGCTCCGTTTGACACGGTGGTAGCGGTCATGAATATGAGGTTAAATTGTCATTCGTTAACACCCACCTAAGGAATTTCATTCACTTTTATGTTCAAACGGATGATATTTGTTAGGTGATTCTTAAAGAATGACAGTTTAACCGTGTGTTTACGATCGTCACTACTGTGCCAAAGGGAGGCTACAACTTATTCTTAACCCTTATTTGGGCCCTCCAACAGTATTTATTCTTATGGGGTAGCTGCCAAATCAAACTCTTTTGGCAGAATTATATTCAATAGGCATAATCATTTCACATATTTGTTGGGAGTCACAGGGTTTGCATTTATCACTAGGTCAAAAGCCCCTCCTACCATAATTGATGTCTCTTATGAAGAATAGGAAGGTGAACTCTATATTGTGGTTTATTTGAGGTGAACTCTAGATTTAATGAAAATTTTATAGAGCTACTTCGTTTTAGCATGACCTAAGGTTCAAGCAATAATTATAAATCTTTTCATATTGATGATATATATGCCCTTGCAAAGAATTTTAACTCTCGGGATTTCAATAAACATGAGCTTTTTACTAAACTTTCTGGATCCACTAGTCCGAGTTATTGAATATAATGAAAAAAAAAAGATAAAGGATATCATACTCATTTTAATTTTAACAATGTTTTTCTGGTTTAGGGGAGAATCTCAATCTAAATTTTTTTATTAACACATTTTAAATTTGCTGGAAGGTTTAAGTTTTCAGATCACTAGTTGTTTATTAATATATATATAGTAAGTTTAATAAAAATATTTTTGAGATATATTAATAATTATCAGTGCATATAGTTAATGGGGATGACAAAGATAGCACTTTATTATGAATAAATGAGAATAATAATAATTAAACTAAGGATATAATTATTTTTGCTTTAAGATAGAAAAAGATAAATATTTTATAGGAAGGTGGATACCAGCAAGACTTTGCTTTAACAGTCTATATATATTTTATCTTATTATTACAATTGAATTCTTGAATACTCAACTGTGAGCGCCCGCTTTATATATGTATAGGTTTGGAATATATAAGTTCAAATTTTTTTAAATCTAAAATAATTTGAGCTAGTTCTCCCACAATACATGTTGGAATTGGCAAATAATATATTCATTTTATAGCAAAAAATGAGATATACAACTTTGATGTTGAACATTTTTACAAAATTTGCATGATTTAGCCGAAATCTGACCGAAAAGATTGATGGCTTGAATTTTAAAATTTATTATTATTATACTCATTTCAAGCCAGCACCCTTTCGGGCGAGATTCCGGCCAAACCGTGCAAATTTTGGAAAAAAATTTCAACAAGAAAGTTTTAGATCTCGTTTTTTTCTACAAAATACATATATTATTTGTCTAATTCTGACATGTATTATGGGAGAACCAACTTAAATTTTTTATGCTTAAAAAAACTTGAGCTTATATATGTAATTCTGATATATATATATATATATAACTACATTAAAGAAGTAGTTTGAAATGGTAGAATTAATCTTAGCCATTCAACAATCAACATGTGTCAAGCTTTTGATTTCATCCATCCAATAAAAAGAGAAATAAAGAGTGAAGAGAAAGGGGGAGAAAGAATCTTTATAGCCCTCTTATCCCTACATTTAGAGATATGAAGGAGAGGGGGGAGAGAAGAGTGAGAGGGATAGTGAAAATGACTTTTTAGGTAAAATTTTACATTATTTTACAAAAGAAAAATTGGAAAATTAATTTACATTTTTTACGGTCATTTTAAGTACTCATATGTATATGTTGCGGACGCAGCGCGCTCGAATGCGGCGGCAGCGCGCTCGAATGCGGGCGGCAGTGCGCTCGAATGCGGACGGCAGTGCGCTCGAATGTGGGCACAATCCCCACGAATGCGGGCGCAACCTACTCGATTGCGGGCGAAGCCCGCTAAGAGCCATCGAACGCACTCGAATGCGGGCGCAACCCGCTCGAATGCGGGCACAACCCGTTTGATTGCGGGTGAAGCCCGTGCGGAGCAGCTCGTGTGTGTGTATATATATATATATTTATATATGTGTGTGTGTTTGTGTGTGTGTGTGTGTGTGTGTGTGTGTGTGTCTGATGAGGCTCCCTGTACCCGGTCTGGTCGAGCCGCGATCTGACGAGCGCAGCCCAAGTCATCAGTTGCGTCTTGCCTGGCCGCGCGCAACGCGGCCACGGTCCGCTCCCGCACACACGGGCAGGGGGAAGCGCGCGCCTGGACCGCCCAGGGTGCGTGCGCCTAGGTGTGCACGCTCCCCGGCGCAATCTCCTAAGCGTGCGCGTCCTCGGCTCAAGCTCTTAGGCGCGCGCGCCTCTGCTACGGTGTGCCTCTGCTGTGGCGCGCCTCTGCGCATGCGCAAGGTGGCCGACAACTTGCTTTTACACGCTATCAGGTTGCTTTGGCCAGGCGGCTTCCAGGCCACCCGACCTTCTCGCCTCCCTGGCCGCCTGGTTAGGGTGGCCGGATTCCCTTCCGGGGAGGGAGACCCCACCGCCGCCCTCCACTCCTTTTTCCTGCGCCAGGGAGGCGCCACCGCCCCTAATAGGGGAGGCCCCTTCCTCGCCCAGGACGGGCTGCTATGAAGAAGCCCGTCCTCTTTCGTCCGCCGCCATCCGCCACTAATAGAGGCGGCCTCTTCCTCGTCAGGGCGGGCGGCCGTTTCGTCGCCCGTCCTCCGCCACCACCACCAAGGGGCAGTTTCCTCTTCCCCTCGATCGGCTGGCCTCGCCTCGGCGGTCGGCCAAGTCCCTTCGGTCAAACATGACCTTCGCCGGCGAGCAATCTTCCTCGTCGCCGCCGCCACTGCCCGTCGTCCATCATGTGTATTCTCCGCCGTCCGATCACGCTATCGCGATCGCCGTCGTCGGTTATGTGGGTAACCACCCACGTAACTGCCTGCATAATCTCCCGTAATGGGAAAAGTGTGTTGCCAAAAATAGAATTTGTCTACGTTTAATATAAATTATAAAATTAATGTGCATGTTAAATCATAGTCTCATAAAAATAATTATATCAAAAGCGGCCTATTAATAGCGATCATGGTAGTTATGGGTTGCGGATAACCGCATAACCTCCATAACCACTCATGAAACCTATAAATAGGGCCTCAGATTCTCCTTTAATTCTCATTTTGGGCTCGGCCGGAAAATCCTCCTACAGATTTCCTCTCTCCTTCCTCTCGCCTCTTCTTCATTTCCCTCCCTCTTTGAAGATCTTCAAGCGCTCCTTGAAGATCTCTTTCATCTTCAAAGTCTCTTTCGAAGTTCTTCATTTTCTTCTCCCAGGAATCCTCCTACATATTTTCTCTCTCATCCTCCCGCGAATTTTCTCTCTTCCTTGTGCGCTCCCGTGCGCGCCACCTCCTTGCGCCCTAACGCGCGCGTCCCTTCCTTGTGTGCCCTCGCACGCTCTGTCTCCCAGCGCGCACCAGCACGCTCTCCTCCAACAAGCGCTCAGCGCGCTCTCTACCAACAAGCGCTTCACGTGCTCTCCGCCGACAAGCATCCCACGCACTCGCCTCCTGCGTGCTCTCCTCTAGCAAGTGTTCCACACGCTCTCTATCAGCCAGCTCTTCTTGCGCTCTGCAATCAAGTCCGCTCCAAGCGCATCTCCGTGTGTCCTGCTCTCAAAACCATTGCAAGTATTCAACATCTTCAACTCAGTAACGAGCCCACCAAGCGTCAACACGTCAGCAATTGTCGTTTCCTCTATGTACAACAGAAGACAATCCACAGAAGATAGGACGCGTCTGGCGCGCCACATGAGCTTCCAAGCCCCATACATCAGAACAAGTACAATAAACCGCTCTCGCATCCAAGAACTAATAGAGGATTCCATAATACAATGAGTGTATAACCCTCTACAACACATGAAGAAATTACTAGCCCTATGAGCGGTGGCCTGTCACCCTCCAGGTTCTCTCTCTCCCGAATATTATAATGAGAGGCGGTCTATCGCCCTCGAGTTCTTGAAAAAGCCATGTAACAACATTCAGATCTAGTGGAGGTTTGGTCAGCACAGATCCGATCACGTGATTTTTCACCCAGTTGACAAGTTTTCCACGTAAAAAAATTGTCTTGTCAGCTTTTTTTTCTCTGTAACTGTATGCTTGCTCGACCGCTCCGTGTGCTAGGACAGTCCAAGTTAATCTAGTCTGATCGGGGCGTCGAGGTTGGCCGCAATAATATCATTTAAAATAATAGTGTTATTTGGAAGCACACCAAAAGACGAATCAGAACCGTTGGATCAAACTGTTTCAATGATTGGTCATCAGATATGGATGTGGGCTGTCAATAATCATTCCTCCAAAAAACACCTTTCTCAACCTCTAGAAATCCCGATTCCAAAAAACTCATCACTGATTGAATTGATGGGTTCTCACGGCTTGCTCCAGGCCGCCGCCAGCGACGTGACCGGGGCCACCATCGGGTTCGCCGGACCTCGGAAAACCCGCCAGGGGTACGTACTCCGACAAGGATCTGCCAGGGCCACCGCGGCTACCCGAGTCGGATCCCTACGGAGTACCCCCAGTGGGTTTGTCGGGGTCCGACGAAGTCGTCGGTGGCCTCCGGTCAGGCCGCTGGCGGCGACATGGAACAAGCCATAAAGCCCACATTATTTTTTTAATTTCTTTTATTTTTATAAATTTTGATTTTGTTTTTTTATAAAATTTGATTTTTTTAATTTCTTATATAAATTTTGTTTTCTTTTAAATTTTGTTTAATTTTTAATGGGGGGCGGGCGATACCCGCTTGAATGTCAAGTGCGTGAAGCCCGCTTAGTTGCAGGTGAAGCCCGCAGCGACGCATCAAGAACGGGTGAAGCCCGTTCAAAGATGCTAATATGCATGTATGTATATAGATATATTGTTGCCGTCTAACTCGACGTCCCGATCGAGCCGGAATGACCTGGACCGCCTTAGCTCTCAGAACGGTCAAGCGCGCACACAGTCAACGAAGTAGGTCGATCGTACTATTGAAGCCAAAATTTGACCTCAACGAAAGTTCGAAGTCAGGGGTGTAGCCAACACCTACTTCTCCCAAACTCCGACCTCTGACTAGCGATAAAGGACCAGAAACCGACCCAAAGCCTCAGCTGGGAGGTCCCACCTCTTACTCGGAAGATCTCTGAGTGCTTCCCCTCCAAAGCCAAATGCTGGGCTCGAAGCTCCTCAGAAAGCACTAAAACTATTAGGAAAATATGAAAGCTTGCTTTCTGAGGAGCCCATGTGGGTCTATTTATAGCCTTTGCCGACCTGAAATTACTAAATTACCCCTGGTTGATCTACAAACAGCCAAACTCCGATGTTCTGAGCAGTTAAATGCAGACCCTGGGGGTATACAGGTAATTTTACCTGAGGGCACTCAGGTAATTTCACCTCTGGGTCCTTCCCGGCGGGAGCCTTCCTGCCGAGAACTAAAGGCTCTCGCGCTTACTTCTCGCCGAGAACTCCCCCGCCCTCACCAGCCGAGAGCTAAAAGAGTATATTAATGAATGCTACAGGTTGTGCCTTCTTCCGCCCTCACGAGGCGCGAGCCTTCTCGCCCGTCTCTGGGCGGGAGTATGCCTCGGCCAAAACCTGACCCGTCTTGGCGGGCGTCGAGCTCTGCTCGACGAACTGCTTACCTGAGCGCGATGGATCTCGCCTCCCCCTATGCGAGAGCTCTCCTGTTCTGAATCTGCTCAACGAACGTCGAGCCGAACTCGACGAGACCTAAGCTGAGCTCGACGAAAGTTGAGCTCGACAAAAGTCGAGCTCAACCCTGAATGAGCGAGAGCAGTCTTTCTTCACCTGAGGTTAGCCCAAACCTGGCCCTGTGTGTTTTTGGGTCCTACTCAGCGAATATGGGGTTGTACACAATCCCCGCTCTTTTCGAGATAGCCCTGCGCTTGAAAAGACACGTCCAACCCTTTATATTCGCTGAGCACGTGCTATTCTGAAAAGGAATCTTTTGGTGGGCCACCCCACGGCTATATATGTATATGAATTTATTGATAGCTACAAATACGTCCCTACCGCCACCGCCCCCCCCTTGAGTCCTTGTACGATCTCGCAATGCGCCCAGAACGTGCTGAGAAGCTGCTCTCGCAAGGTTTGCAAGACTGTATTGACGCGATACAGGCGCGAGCCCGTGCCAACAGCTCCCTGGTGGTCCCTTGGCTGGCGAAAAAGGCGCAGACTGCAGAGCCCCCTCCCCATCTTAGAAAAAGGAAGAAGAAGAAGGCGAAGTCGGTCAGGCGAGACCTTTTGAGCGAGAACCGGGGCTCGCCTACCCCGACGGCAAGCCGCGCAGATAATCTTTCTCCCCGCAGTAGGTATGTCTCGAGAACTGTGAACTGTTGTAGAAAAAGAAAGATTGATGGTTGATATGTCATACTTCTCGCAGGAGGCGATTCGAGATGTCGGCACCGGGTCCCCGTTGGTACCACCAGAGTCGGCGCCTCTCCTCCCCATGGATCCACCACGGGTCTCGGAGGCCACTCCTCTAGCTGACCCTCTGAGAACCCAAAGTAACCTTTTACCCCCATTTTTTCAAACTTTCCATTACAATCAATTTATTCTACCGCTCCTAAATTGACTTCTCGCAGCGCCAGCTCCCTCCAGCCAGGGTCTCGCCACCCGGGGAAACGAAATCATACTCGTCAACCATGTCACCCTGGTGGCTGATCTCGCCCTCCCGGCGGGAGGAGTGGCCATCGAACCCTTCGCGCCTTCTCAGGGGTCTCGCCCTCCCGCGAGGGAGAACGTCCCCCCTCCTCCTGGCTAGGTCGGGACCGTCACGCGGAAGACATTCCGCCCGGGGCGAGGCAAGCCACTCCACCTCCTCTTTGTAAAGGAACCCGAGGGGGAGCCCGACCCCTCTCGCCCGTCATCGGTCGATGGCTCTCTTCATGTTGCAGGTATGCGAGAAATCACCATTTCCTCCACTTCCTCCCTTGTGATGAATGGAACTCTCTTTTACCAGGAGTTACAGAGCCCCAGGCAAGAGCCGAAGAGGAGGAAGATGAAGATGAAGAGAAAAGGGAAGACGTCGAGAGCTCCCCCTTCCCTTCTTTTGATGAGATGGAAGAGTTTCTGGACGCTGCCGGGAATGGTAGGAAACGATGAAAGAGGGTGGCAGTGCTCTTCTCGAAACTCGTGCGGCGGGAGCGAGCCAACTCTTCTGCAGTGAAGAACCTCCACAGGATGGTGGAGCGACGAATGGCGGTCATCGAGCGGGACTACACCCACCTCATCAGCGAGACGGAGCGGCATGATACACTCACCGCCGAGACGTCCTCGGGGAGGTATGTTGTGCGGATTTATGACCAGGCGTGCCTGATTAACCTCAGGTGCACCGCCCTGACGTCTTACTTCAACCCACGGGTTCCTCCAAGGACTGGAAGGCCGGACCGGGGACGATGGCTCTGGGAGCAATACTGAACAATGACATCTCGCCTCCCCCATTCTCCACCTCTCGGCCTACCCTTCCCACTATGTACCCCGTCTTGAATTATTTGTAGGACAATAACTAATGTTGGATTATTTACTATTATTGTTATTATTTTGTTATTATGTGGCTCTCGGCCGGCGAGACCCCCTTTTCACTTCTGCTTTGCCTTCTGCTTCTATTTTATGTTTTATCTTGCGGTGCTTGCGCGAATACTAGCCTCTTGTTTGATAATCACCGTCTTAGCTCTGGGCGGGGGTCTCGCCTAGGGGTTCTCGCCCCCTGTTGGCTTATGCCGCCACGGTGTGTCAGAGCGTAAAGCGAGGCGCCGGCTCCTCAGGACTTGTTGATCGTACCCCCGCCGTCTTTTTGGAAAAAACATCATTACCACGATTTTCTATAAATATGTTGATTCACCTACCACATATATTTCTCTGACCCGAAATCCTTGCCTCCTCCCTTGCCGCTCTCGTGCCTCTCGACGACTTCAATTGCTTTCGCCTCCTTCTCTCGTTCTCGCCCTCTTCCTAATTGTTCTCGCCTTGAACCCCTTAACCACGATGTCGGGCGAGAGCGAGCCGTTCTAATTGCGCGCAAGCCTTCCTAAAGCACAAGTTTCCCCCCTGCCGCTTAGCCCTAGACGAGTATCAACTGATAACCACAACTACATCCCGCCGGGTTCACCGCGAGAAACCGGGCAACGACGACAGGGTCAATCTTGCGTAAAAGGGGAAGCTCGCCATCCCCCTAGAACACTTTGAGGTGGGCTTCCGCCTCCCTCTCTAGTCGGAGATGCGCCAAGCTCTCCGATACTACGGGGTGGTTCCCGTATAACTCAACCCCAACTCGGTCTCCATCCTAGTAGCGTTCATCTGCTACACGCGAGCCGAGTGGATAGAGTTCAGCCTACCCATCTTCCGGAAGCTATTCATCTTCCGGGCCAAGAGTGGTGGGTGGTCTTCTTCTTAGGGCAGCTGCTCAAGACCTACGGCCTCGCCAACAAGAACCACCATTGGAGCGAGAAGTTCTTCTACGTCTCGGACGACTTCGGCAACGTTCCTCTTGCGCCCGTCCAGTATGACGACGCCGCCTACAAGCCGTCTGCCCTTGGGTATCGCAAGAGCGTCATCCTTGAGTTCTTTGGGACCAAGGACTTCGACATCCAATTCCTCAGGCAGGATATCGACTCACTTCAACCCGTACCTCCCGGCGAAGGTATGATCTCGCCTTTACCATGTGATTCTATACTTTAAGATACAAAGTTAACCGTCGTTTATCTCGTAGGCGAGCGAGAAATCCCCCTCCACTAACTATTTGATGAGTCCAGGGCTCTCGCCGAGCCCCTGTCTCTCGCGAAATCCGCCGCGCTCGCTTGCCGAGATGAACTGGCTCCCCCCTCTGAACCTAACGTCTGGAAGCGAAAATCCAGCGCCTTCTATTCCGCCCCTTACAAGAGACCCAGACCGACGGCTGCGGAAAAGGGGAAGGCCGTGGCGGCATCTCCCGCCCGATCTCTTCCCGGGGCCCGATCTTTTGCCGAGATCCTATCCCTCTCAAACACGGCGACCACTACTACTGAGGCCGTCGCCAAGGCTCCCGCCGAGAATTTATCATCCACAGGCAGAGCTGGTGACGTCAGGGCGACCGCCGAGACTTCTGCCCAAGTCCCACCCAAGTAGATGCCGAAAGGGCATCAGAACTTTGGCTTCGGTGAGAAGTCCTTTGACGTGGAGGGGAAGCCCTTACTCCAGTGGGATCCTGAAGTCAACCGGGCCTCAATCTCCACCCTCCTTCCCAGCTAGACGGAGCAAGACGAAGTCACCAGCGATGCCTTCTCGTTGGCCTACGAACTCTATAGTCGAGAAGACGTCGACGTGTTTGACCGGTCGCCCACCCGGCTGCTCGCCTACGACTCCATCTGAGCCCTGATGCGCGGGATTCAGCTCGCACACATGTCGGCGCGTCGAAGCATCACCATAGACTGCAACTTCGCCGAAATTTATAAAGCGAGAGAAGAGGCGGTGGCCAATGCGGCCGTCCAGAAGGCCGAGCTGGCGGATGCCCAACGACTTCTGTCCCTCTGCCCGACTGATGAGGTAAGCGAGATCCTCCCAGTCCTCTCACTCCCCCTCAGTTTATAATCCGCTTTTTTGCTTTCCATCTTTGTGTGCTGACGAGCTTTCTGCGCACAGGACTCCGCCACGAGCATGCTGCTTCGCGCAAAGCTAGCCGGTCTGGCGAGAACGTCCTGCTGAAGGCCCAGCTCCAGCGCGTGGAAGAGGTTGTGGTTGCGATCCCGCCTCCTCCCTCGCTAGACGAGAGGCTGAGGAGCCGCCACTACTCCGAATACGACATCGACAAGCTCCTGCAGGTCAACGCCCAGGCAACGGCCAGACTGACGATAGAGACGCTGCGAGATGTGGGGTGTCTGAACGAGGGTGGCGAGATCCTCACTGCCCGCAGGCTTCTCCCGTGGCTTTTCGAGCATGTCCCTAAACCCCCAGGAGCACCCGATTCCCCGCCCTCAGATGTCTTGAAGCCTCCCATTGTAGCAGGCGAGACATCCGATGAGGGCTCTAGCGAGAGCTCGGGCGGGAGCTCCGGCGAGAGCTTGAGAGGGGAATCCGGCGAAACCCCCTGAAGATCTTCGTCGCCCCTCTTATTGCAGACTTTCTTTTTTGTTCTTTTTGAATGCGCGAGATGTTCTCGCATGTAACCATTCTTTTTAAACACTCATATTTATATATATGTGATCGGTTTTCTACTTTTTGTCTTCTTATAAAAGCAATTTATATTGTCTAATGCTTCTCAATTGCATTCTCGCCGAGGCCCTTGGCCTCCTTAGGAGAGTCGTACCCCTTAGTGATAGATTCACAGGTGGAAACCTGCCGAGAGTTCAAGGCCCAGCATGCTTTTGCCGAGTGCTTTTCGCCGAGAGCCTTTTGTCGAAAGCGCCGACCATAGGTTCTTAAGAGATAGTCGCCGCCCCTTACACAAACAAACGAAGTTTTGCCGAGAACTTCCCAATGTCCGACCAAGAGCTTCCCGTCAAAGGTCCCCTGCCGAGAAATCCCTTTGTCGAGAACCTTTTGCCGAGAGCCTCCTGCTAAAAGAGGTTCTTGAACTCTTTCCCTTGCCTCCCAAGTATGCCTCCTGCCCTGTCCGGTTGAATGAGATCCAGGCCAGCAAGTCTACCCGGGGTCGAGCCAAGCTCGGGGTAGTGAAAAAGTTTCCAAGCCAATGTATATCCATGAACATTTCCAAGACCATATCCTTTCACCCCAGGTATGCCTACCGCACTGCCCAGCTAATGAGAGCCTGAGCAGCGAGTCTACCCAGGGCCGAGCAGCACTCGGGGTATCCCTCACCCCCACAGGTGAGCCTTCAGACCTGCCAGCTAATGAGAGCATGCGCAGTGGGTCCACCTGGGGCCGAGCCAGGCTCGGGGTAGTGTAAAAGTTTCCAAACCGAAGTATCTCCAAGAACCTTTCTAAGACCATGTCCTTTCGCCTAGGTGTGCCTACCGCCCTGCCCAGCTAATGAGAGCCTGAGCAGCGAGTCTACCCGGGTCTGAGTAGCACTCGGGGTATCCCTCACCACCACAGGCGAGCCTTCGGACCTGCCAGCTAATGAGAGCCTGCGCAGCGGGTCTACCTGAGGCCGAGCCAGGCTCGGGGTAGTGCAAAAGTTTCCAAACCGAAGTATCTCCAAAAACCTTTTCAAGACCAAGTCCTTTCCCCCCAAGTGTGCCTACCGCCCTGCCCAGCTAATGAGAGCCTGGGCAGTGAGTCTACCCGGGGCCGAGCAGCACTCGGGGTATCCCTTACCCCCACAGGCGAGCCTTCGGACCTGCCAGTTAATGAGAGCCTGCACAGCGGGTCTACCTAGGGCCAAGCCAAGCTCGGGGTAGTGCAAAAGTTTCCAAACCAAAGTATCTCCAAGAACCTTTCCAAGACCAAGTCCTTTCAACCCAGGTGTGCCTACCGCCCTGCCCAGCTAATGAGAGCCTGAGCAGCGAGTATACCCGGGGCCGAGCAGCACTCGGGGTATCCCTTACCCCCACAGGAGAGCCTTCGGACCTGCCAACTAATGAGAGTCTGCTCAGCGGGTCTACCTGGGGCCGAGCCAGGCTCGAGGTAGTGCAAAGGTTTCCATTCCATCAAAATTTCACAATAGGTAAAGCAAAAACAGGTTAGTGAATGTAATATAATAAACTTGATTTTGAATATACAATTTCACCTTCTCCCCCTCATTGGGTAGAAGCGTTTTTAGTCGTCACCGCTCCAGGTGTGGCTCATGGACCTCCCCTCCATGTCCTGGAGGTGGTAAACTCCCGTTCTTAGGACCATTTCAACAATATAAGGCCCTTCCCGGTTTGAGTTGAGCTTACCCACGGGGGCTGATCTCCCCTCAGCATCAACCTTCTTTAGCATCAAATCCCCTTCCGCGAACTGTTTGATTCTGATATGCTTGTCAAAGTATTTCGCCATCCGTCGCTTGATCTCCTCCTGCCTGATAACTGCGACATCGCGCAGCTCTTCCACCATATCCAACGAGAGACGCAACTCCCCTTCATTCTCTAGCCTCCAAACCTCGTCTCCTTCACCTGCGGCCGCGACCCGTGGGGACCGAACCTCAAACTCCACGGGCAGGACCGCCTCACACCCATGAGAAAGTTTGAAGGGGGTCTCGCTAGTGGTCGTGTTCGGGGTTGTCCGCAAGGCCCACAATACTGAGGGGAGCTGTTCCACCCAACTCCCCCTTAGGTTCTCCACCTTCTTCTTGAGCAAGCTTATGATGATTTTGTTCGCCGCCTCCACTTGGCCGTTGCTCCTTGGGTGGTGGACGGAGGCAAACCTAAGGTCTCTCCCCAGTTGGGTGCAAAAGCTGATGAACTCCTCACTAGAGAACTGGGGGTCATTGTCTATCACTATCGCCTGGGGCATCCCGTGTCTGCATATGATCTCCCCCCAAACGAAATTCCTAATGACTTGGGAAGTGACCTTGGCCAGCGCCTTGATCTCTAGCCACTTTGAAAAGTAGTCAATCATGATTAGGAAAAACCTCCTCTGACCATTAGCCGGAATGAAATGCCCAACCAGATCCATCCCTCAGTTGGCAAAAGGCCACGACGCCGTAATATTTCGGAGCCTTTGAGCGGGCAAGAGCTGGTGGTGGGCGTTCAAAAATACCTTAGGGTCTGCCAGAAATACCCTTGCCTGACCACCCTTGCTTCCAACGTCCTACCCCCCGAATAACTACCACATTCGCTGGAGTGCACCACCTCAAGGATCCTTGGGATCTCTTCCTCTGTCATGCACCTTGCTAGGAGTCCTGACAACATCTTCCGATGCAACCCCCCTTCAAGCATTAGGTAATGAGCTGTTTTGTGTCTGAAGCTCTTAGCATCCTTGGTCCCGTCCGGAAGCTCGCCAGTGGTCAGAAAGGTCACGGATGGATCCACCCACGAGGGTCGTCGATCCACTTCCATCAACTCTCCTTCCTCGATGGCCGGTCGGAATAGCTCGATCAGGGTTCCTCCTCCCTGAGGTCCAAAATTAGCCAACTGATCGACTGCTGTGCTTTCCTCCCTGGGAACATGTTGGATTGAGAATATCCGGAACCCTTCGATGATCACCCTTACCTTGGATAAGTATTTCACAAGGGTGGTCTCCCGGGCTTCGAATTCCCCTCGAATCTGTGATGCTACCACCAACGAGTCCGTAAATACCTCCACATCATGGATCTCAAGCTCCTTTGCCAAACGAAGGTTGGCTATCACGGCCTCGTACTCCGCTTGGTTATTAGTGACTAGAAGTGCTAGACCACCACTTGTTCTATAGTGACCCCCTGAGGGCTTATCAACACTACTCTTACTCCAAGGGAATGCTTCCCCGAGGCCCCGTCAACCATTATCTTCCATGCCACATGTGGCCGCTGTTCCTCGGCCCCGACCTCAACAACGTAGTCAGCTAAGAAGTCATCCACTACTTGTGCCTTAATGGAGAGTCTTGGCACAAACGAGATGTCAAACTCACTCAATTCAATAGACCACTTGGCCAACCGTCCTGAGTGTTCCACTCCTTCAAAAATCTTGCGAAGGGGATGGTCCATCACCACCTTGATCAAATGGGCTTGGAAGTATGGCCGAAGCTTCCTGGCCGAAATGATTAAAGCATACGCCAGCTTTTCTAAAATGGGGGTAGCGGAGCTCCGCCTTCTTCAGGATCCTGCTAACATAATAGATAGACAATTGCTTCTTCCCCTCTTCCCTGACCAGGACAAAGCTTACGACCTCTGCTCCTACCCTGAGATACAAGACTAGATCCTCCCCCTCCTTTGGGCTTTAAAGTAGCGGTGCTTGGGAGAGTTGGATCTTCAGCCTTTGGAAAGCCTCTTCACACTCAATGGTCCATTCAAACTTCCGATTACCCCGCAGCACCTTGAAGAATGACGAGCATTTCTCCCCCAACCTGGAGAGGAACCTGCTTAGCCTGACTAGCTTGCTTGTAAGCGCTGGACCTCCTTAGCGTTGTGTGGTGACTCTAGCTCTATGATGGACTTCACCTTGTCTGGGTTAGGCTCCACACCTGCCGGGGTCAGAAGATGCCCAAGGAACTTCCCTCGACTTACCCCGAAGACAAACTTCATGGGGTTCAGCCTCATCTTGAACTTCCGCAAGGTAGCGAATGTCTCCTCTAGGTCACGTAGGTGTGAGTCCACACCCTTGATTTTGACTATGAGATCGTCAACATAGACCTCTAGGTTCCTCCCTCTTTGCTCCTGGAAGACTCGATCCATCATACGCTGGTAGGTAGCTCCCGCGTTCTTCAGCACAAAGGGCATCATTTTATAGCTGAAGCATCTCTCCCTCGTGATGAAGGAGACGTCCTTGACATCAGGAGGATGCATTTGGATCTGGTGGTAACCTGAAAAAACATCTTAAAAAATCATAATAAAAAAACCAACGGCTGAATCAATCAGCGCGTCGATCCGAGGCAAGGGGTAGCAATCCTTGGGGCATGATTTATTTAATAAATAAAAGTCTATACACAGACGCCATTTTTCATCCCCTTTCTTTACCATTACCACGTTAGAGATCCAGCCTGGATACTGGATCTCCAAGATGAAGCCGGCCTCCAGAAGCTTCTTGACCTCCTCGCGGATGGGCTCCTCCAGCTTGGTAGCGATGGTCCTCATCTTCTGAAAAATGGGGAGCGTCTGGGGGTCCAGGTTCAGGCGGTGGCAAGCTAGGCCCGCATCCGATCCTGGTCCTCGGGGCCTAGGCCCTCGCTGATCCGCACCCTTTGCACTTGGCCGGCGCAGGTGAAGACTTCCATCTCCACCACTTACTCAACCGGCTTCAGCCACGACTGCTCTCAGCCGGCCCTTACCCCCTCTTCCTGCCCAAGCTCTTCCTCCCCGCCCGCTTCCTCAACTTCCATCGCCCCGAGGCTCTCCTGCTGCTCAACCTCCCCACCCCTTGGGGCCTCCATCTCAACTTCTCTTCCTTCTTGTTCCTCTACTTTTTCCTGTAAGCCCTCCTGCGGCTCATACACTTCGTCCCTCTGGACCTCATGCACAACTCCTCCTCTCTGCTCCTCCGCAATCTCCTCGCTCACCTCCTCTAGGCTCACCGGCCTCCTTCCCTACGACAACCTCTTCCTACGATGCCATCTCACTCTCCAACTCCTTCGCCTCTGCCATACAAGATATGGTATTGACCGCTGTCACGTAACATTGCCTTTCCACCTTCGGGTCTCCCCTGATCCTAACTTGTACCCCTCCATTATTGAACTTGAGTCATTGGTGGAACGAGGAGGGTACGCAGCAAAAGGCGTTGATGAGGGAGCGCCCAAAGATGACATTATAACTGCTTGGGGCGTTCACTATAACGAAACGACAGTTCCGTGACACGCCCCCCCAACTTCACATGCAGCCCAACTCCCCCTTCTACCTCCTTCCTCTCTCCCGAGAACCCAAACAATGGTCCGTCCGAAGCTAGAACTCTCTTGACCTCGACCTTCATCTCGTCAAATGCCTTCTTGAAGATCACGTTCACGGAGCTCCCATTGTCTACCAGGATCCTGGAGACCGTAAAGTTTTCCTCCGCCGTCTGGATCACCAAGGCGTCACAGAACGGGTCCTCGAAGTCTTGCATGTCTTCCGCTGAAAAGGTAATTTTTTTCCTTCAGAGGGGGAGCTTGGGAGGTCGTGGCGACCCCACTTCAGAACATGGTCTGAAGGCTTCCCTTACGGGTTGCCTCAATCCCGACTCCGCCATGGATCACCCCGATCCCTCCCCGGGTTCCTACGTCCGCCCGGTCCTCACACTATCTTCTCCCGCTTCCTACTAAACCTCTACGATCCTTACCGGTGGATCCCGTCTCCCAGCCCCCTGGCCTCACTCATCTCCAGGAACTCTGGGCAAGTGGCCGTCGCGTGACCTTCCTCCTGGTGGAAGTCACAGAAAGGCAATGCCACTCTGCCCCATCTTCCTTCTCCCCCTTCTCTTCTTCCAGCTCCTCCCCGAGCTCCTCTCCTTCCTCCTCAATCTCGTCCGACCTCCATCGCTTCTTGCTGCGGCGGGAAGTGACCCCTCTGCCCCTGCCTCCACGCCGGCTGATCAAACCTCCTTTGCTCACGGAAGTTGTCCCTTCCTTGGAAACCTCCGCCCTGGCCCTTTGGGCGACCCTCTTGGGGTCTCCAACCCAACCGATTGTTTGTCTCTTGGGCCCCCCATACTTGTTGCTGCCCCTGCCTCGGGGCTCCTCTCTCCTTCTATCCTCTCTCTGCTCCTTCTGATCCCGCTACCTTCCTGCTCCCGACTCCTTCACGTCGTCCTCTCCCAACCTGGCCAGCTTCCTGGCTAAAGTTGGGTTTACCCTTTCGAAGTCTATCTCCTTCGCCGCCCTCTCCATGAGCTCCTCAAAAGAGAGGGGGGAATTCTCTTTAGCTCCATGCTAAAGAATCCCGGCCTCAACCCCAGGGTGAAAGCGAGCATCAGTGCATACCCCGAGACCTTCTGGACCAGGAGAATCTCTTCCTGAAACCGATCAACATAGTGACCCAACGTCTCATCTTGCTTCTACCTCACCGCAAACAGGAACTCCGCCTCCTTCTTCCGCTTCTTCGATGTCGAGAATCTCAACAAAAACCCGCGACGCAAATCCTCAAAGTTGTAGATCGAGCTTGCCGGCAACTGGTGAAACCAGTCCTGGGTCTTCTCCTTCAATGTGATGACAAAGAGTCGGCACTTGAAGGCGTCTGTCATCTTTCTTATAGAAACAACGTCTTCAAACCACTGCACATGATGCACAGGGTCATCCTTCCCCGAGTAGTAGGACATGTCAGGCTCCCGGAATCCTTCCAAAACCGGAGCCGAGATGATGAGCTCACAAAAAGGGATCTCACCCCCTGCCTGCCGAGAAGGCACATCTCGCGGCCTCGGCTGGCTGGCTCGGTCTGCGCTGCCTTGACTGGGGAAGAGCTCTCGCGCAGCTACATCCCTCATGACAGCCTCTGCTGGTACCTCCTTCCCGGGACGCTGCCCGAGAGCATTCTCGCCCAAGAGAGGGACCGCCTCTACTGGAACCTGAGGCGTAGCCCACTCGCTACTTGCCGAGAAGGCCAAGCTGATGGTCTGTAGGACCTCTCGCCTGAAGTCCTCCAGCATCTTCCTTGTCGCCTCCTCTCCTCGAGAAGGGGAACCTACTATGCCTGATCCTTCGCCTTCACCTCCGGCCATGGGACTCAACTCAAGATTTTCTTGCACTGGCTACCTTCCACGCTCACCGCACCAGAACTGTTGAAGCAAAAATTTGACCTCAATGAAAGTTTGAAATCAGGAGTGTAGCTAACACCTACCTCTCCCAAGCTCCGACCTCTGACTAGCGATAAATGACCAGAAACCAACTCAAAGCCTCAGCTGGGAGGTCTCACCTCTTACCCGGAAGATCTCTGAGCGCTTCCCCTCCAAAGCCAAATGCTGGGCTCAGAGCTTCTCAGAAAGCACTAGAAACTCTTAGGAAAATATGAAAGCTTACTTTCTAAGGAGCCCCTATGAGTCTATTTATAGCCTTTGCCGACCTGAAATTACTAAATTATCCCTGGCTTGTCTGCCAACAGCCCAACTCCGCTGTTCTGAGGAGCTAAATGCAAACCCTGGGGGTATACATGTAATTTTACCTGAGGGCACTCAGGTAATTTCATCCCTAGGTCCTACCCGATGGGATCCTTCCTGCCGAGAACTGAAGGCTCTCGCGCTTACTTCTCGCCGAGAACTCCCCCGTCCTCACCAGGAGGGAGCTAAAATAGGATATTAATGAATGCTACAGGTTGTGCCTGCTCCCGCCCTCACGAGGCGCGAGCCTTCTCGCCTGCCTCTGGGCGGGAGTATGCCTTGGCCAAAACTTGACCCGTCTTGGTGGGCGCCGAGCTCCGCTCGACGAACTGATTACTTGAGCGCGAGTGATTTTGCCTCCCCCTATGCGAGAGCTCTCCTGTTCTGAATCTGCTCAACGAACGTCGAGCCCAGATCGACGAGACATGAGGTGAGCTCGACGAAAGTTGAGCTCGATAAAAGTCGAGCTCAACCCTGAATGGGCGAGAGCAGTCTTTCTTCACCTGAGGCTAGCCCAAAGCTAGCCCAAACCTGGCATTGAGTATTTTTGAGTCCTACTGAGCGAATATGGGGTTGTACACGTACACATGAAGTTTTAACGTGGAAAGACCCCTCAATCGGGTAAAAAACCACGTGACCGGATCTGTGTCAGTCAAAGTCCACTATTTCCTGGCTGTTACAGCTTGTTTGAGAAATCGAGGATGACAGACTACCTCTCGTTACAGTTTTGGGGTGAGAGAACACTTAGCACATGGCAGACGACAGACCGTCGTGCCCGGAGTTTGTTACAAATTGCACTTGGCGTTGATGGGCTTAGCTTAGCGTCTTAATGATTCTGAACGTAAGAGCGGAGCGCTTGAACTTGTGGTTGTGTATGCCACTTGAAAATTAAGAGATTGGGCTCCGTTGGATGGCTTCAACTTGGCTCGTACGCGGCTCAGGTGTTGCTCATAAGAGGAATTCGGCAGAGCTTTGACCTGAGGAAGAAGAAGACTCGGAGAAAAAAGTGAGAAATGAGGAGGCCTAGGGCTCCTTTTATAGGTTCCAGAAGGTGGTTGCAGTGGTTATGCGGCTATACGCACACCATAACCACCCAAAATTAATATTTTCTCATAGTTTAAGGGAACGCATTTATGATAATTAATACCGTTGTTTGCACCCCTAAAAAATAGTTAAATTACTAATTAAATCCCCCCACTAGCCTGGTGGTTAGTGGGTGGCTACACGTGAATTGGACGGCCAGGAACGCCCCCAACTAATTGGACGACGAGGGCGGAATTCCACGGGCTACCGGCGAACTCGCCCCGAGTTCGCCGGCAAGGGGAGGTCCGCCAACGACGGTCGGGGAGGAGCGGTTGGTGTGGCTGCCTCCTTTGGTCGTGCACCGACGGCCGAGGGATGGAGCAGCCCCGACGGTCGCTCCCTCGGCCGCGGCCGGCGGTCGAGGGAGGGAGCGGCCCTCGCGGCCGCCCCCTCGGCTGCGAACGGCGGCCGAGGGAGGGCGGCCTGGGTGGCCGCTCTCCCGGCCGCGGCCTGCGGCCCGAGGGAGCGTCGGCCGAGGCCGGCTCGGCGAGAGAAGGCGGGCGGGCGGCGGGGAGGACGCCGGCCGCCCGCCGCCGACAAGGCAGGGCTCACGGCGGTTTACCCACTACACGCAATGGGATCGACGCACGGAGGATCGGGCGCGGTGATTGTGTGTGCGGTCAAACCCATGATCTCACTACTTTTGAGGTGGAGAACATGAGTGTTTGGAATATATAAGTTCAAGCTTTTTAAGGCTAAAAAAGCTTGAGTTGGTTCTCCCACAATACTTGTCGAAATTAGGCAAATAATATATGCATTTTATAGCCAAGAACGAGATCTACAACTTTCATGTTGAACATTGTTCTAAATTTGCACGGTTTAGCCGGAATCTGGCCCGAACGGTTGCTGACTCGAATTTTAAAATTTATTATTATTATATTCATTTTGAGCTAGCAATCTTTCGGTCGAGATTCCGGCCAAACCGTGAATATTTTGAAAGATTGTTCAACATGAAAGTTGTAGATCTTGTTCTTGGCTATAAAATGCATATATTATTTGTCTAATTCAGAGTTATATTGTGGAAGAACCGGCTCAAGTTTTTTTAGACTTAAAAAGCTTGAGCTTATATATGTTATATATCTTTACCACTATAAAAGAAATATAAACTCATGAGTTCGAAATTCAAAAAAACCGTCTGATCATGATTTGATAATTTATCAGCCGTCGGATCATTTTATTATTAAAAAATTAAAAACTATAGAGCTCCTAAAGCTAGAAAGAGGGAGGGGGAGAGAGAGAAAAAGAGAGGAGAAAGGGAGAGAGATTAGTTGTTGTAAGTCAAAACACACGTTTTTTTACAAAATAAAAATTGCAATCGAGATTGATATTTTTTTACGGTCATTTTGAGTACTCATATGTATATGTTGCGGGCACGACCGCCGGGGGAGGGCGAAGCCCGGCGTCGACGAGCGGGTACTGTCGCGTTTGGCCGTAGGGGTGGAGTCTCGTGTCGAGCACTCGCTGTGGGGGGCGGCCGAAGCCCGCCATCGCCGGGCGGGTACTGTGGCGCGTAGCCATCGGGCCGGAGGCCCGTGCCTGTCACTCGTGTGTGTGTGTGTGTGTGTGTGTGTGTGTGTGTGTGTGTGTGTGTGTGTGTGTGTGTGTGTGTGTGTGTGTGTGTGTGTGTGTGTGTGTGTGTGTGTGTGTGTGGGTGTGTGTGGGTGTGTGTGTGTGGGTGTGTGTGGGTGGGTGTGTGTGGGTGTGGGTGTGTGTGTGTGGGTGTGGGTGGGTGTGGGTGGGTGTGGGTGGGTGTGTGTGTGGGTGTGTGGGTGTGTGGGTGTGTGTGTCGTAGGGGTGTGTGTGTCGTAGGGGTGTGTGTGTCGTAGGGGTGTGTGTGTGTGTCGTAGGGGTGTGTGTGTGTGTGTGTGTGTGTCGTAGAAGTACGGTAGTGTGTCGTAGAAGTACGGTAGTGTGTCGTAGAAGTACGGTAGTGTGTCGTAGAAGTACGGTAGTGTGTCGTAGAAGTACGGTAGTGTGTCGTAGAAGTACGGTAGTGTGTATTATTCGATTGAGAAAGCCCTAAATCACTTGAATTATGATTCGAATCAATCGAATTTATTAAAAATATTATGTATTTATTAATATTTTTTTTAAAAAATTGAAAACACTAAAATTTAAATCTAAATAAAAGAGTAAAGGTTTAAGTGCTTCATTTACTAAATTTAGTGATGACTCAATTTAATTTTGAGTTAACTAGGAATATAGAGAAACAATGCTATATTTCTAGCCAACTTTATTCGATTTTCAGCCGACTTGAAATAGAGTTATTTTGAGTCGAGTTGACTCCACTCGAAATCAATTTTGATTTTGAGTCGATTTCGAGCTAAGTTTGACTCGAATATTTTGATTTTAAGTCGGGCACAAATCGCTCGAACTCGACTTCATATCAGTTCTAAGTAAAAACACAATTATTTTATTTTATTTATAAAACTCCCTGTGATATCATTTAATACCAAGGCTTTTTTTGGAACCGTAGTAGCGATGATGAACGCGGTTGTTAATAATGAATCGTCGTTCGTGAACGCCCAGACTCACGTATGGAACTCTTTGTTACCTTTTATGTTCAAAATTAACTTATTTTCCATGCCAAAAATGCATTCTATGAGTGACTTTTTTGTCCAAATTAACTGACCCGAGCAAAAATATTGTGCAAAAACGAGCCTGACATAATAATAGTTTTATTATTTTTTTCAAAAACCTTTTAATTTTTATGAAAAAAATAATAAATATAAGATTCTTTTTTTTTTTAATAAAGTCGTAATATGATATCATGGAGTATATACAATTAATAGTTTTTAATGGAAAGAGTAATAATATGATGGAGAGATTTATTAGTAAAACTAAATTAAAACCTTATTAATGTTATGAAGTTCTTCGTAAGCTATTAAAATAATAGAGATTTGACTTTTTTAATTAAAATATGTTTAAATTTGTTGGCAGTTGACTTTTAGGCAATTCATTATTTTCTATTGTGCATTAAAAATTGTTGATTACTTGCCGCCATCATTATGCCTTTTGAAATTTGAAATTTAAATATTAATTTTATTGAATAAATATATTTACATCTATTATTGTTCTTTAATTATAATAACTGAAACTACCTTGATGTGTAAATTAAATAAAATAACATTGAAAACTATAAATGAGGAGAAAGTAAACCTATTAGAAAAATAAGCAAAAATAGACTACAATAATATAAAGTGAAGAAAACAATAAGCATTGAATTGCACCCTTAAGTGTGCCTTTAGCAAAGGGTCTCACTAAGAGGAAGAAAACATTTGCAGTGGCGAAAAGGAAGAAGGCATATTTCGAATGATAAGGATGTGACTTTCGTGAACCCTCGAATAAGAGGAAGAGTTGAAAGCAAAAAAGGTGCTTTTTAAAAGTCATGTTGGACCAGCTACTGAAAAAGTCCCAAATAAACTCTTTAGAAATAGCTCATCATCCAACCACCTTAATAAGGAGGGTGACAAAGCTTTTTGCACCATCACCGCTGCCCAAAACAGTTAGATCTTTTTTATTTGATAAATTCTAGGTGCACTAACTCACCCCATTATGATAGTCCCATATAGAGTAATTGATACTATAATAGTATTGCATAGTTACACACTTATACCCCTCTATCCTTTAAACTTGCATAAACCACCCCCGTCAATTTCCATTTCATGACATGCATGCACGCAAATACTCGCCGGAGGGGCACCGCTTTAGGGATATTTTGCGCATGCATGATATTGAAATATAAACTCATAGGGGAGGCTTATGCACGTAATTTCAAAAGAAAGAAATGTGCAGCCTACAATTTTGCAAACTTGTCGGGGAGGTTTTGGTAATAGAACTTGCGTGCAACCATTGGACGTGTAAAACACAACTTCGCTCGTCAAACTATGCGGCATCGAGTGCATTGATTCCATTTCCTTTTTAGCCTCAACAAGATGTGAGAGTGTGAGAATATGAGAGAGGCTAGAATATTCATACACCCTCAAATATGGAAGAAATTTAATGATTTTCCACTTCTAAGCTATAGTCATGCATGCATCTCTACTTTATGTTAGAAAGCTAGTGTTGGCATCCATATTGACTTTCTACCAAATAAAATAGTGCAAGAAAAAAAACCCCTAGCTACCACTATAGAGTATAGACATCACTTTCATTATGATCTTTCACACAGTTGAATTAGTGAAGATATAAATATCCCCCACTAAGAAATTAATGCCCTCCACCCACCCTATATATAGTTTATGAACTATGACAATACTTAAAATTATGTTTGTGTTCGCGTTCCCTTTCGGGTCGATAATTAGATCGAGCTTGGCTTGATATATTTTTGCGGGTTATAAATGAATTTATGCAAGACTTTTATCTAGTGTTCATGTTCACGTGTGTGATTCGTGATGTAGTGGGGGATCCAGATAATTGATAATAGAAGTGTACAATTTTTTTTCTAAAATGAAATAGTACGAACATTTATTATATTTATTTAAATTGGCGGATGACTGTGCTTTTCCTCTCCAGATCAGTGACTTGGATTGCGCTCGATGCACTTAGCTCATGTGCGTGAAGTGCATGTACTAGTTTACTAAATTACAGTTTGCACCTCTATTACATTTGAAATTACAAAAACCTCCAGTATAAATTTATATTTCAAACATATATTCACAAAACTTATAATATAAACTTAAAAGGAAAGCTTTTGTAAATTTAAAAGTAAGAGAAGTGCAACCTATAATTATGGTAACTACAAGAGGGATGCTTTGATAATTATATATATACCCCGCATCTTCTCGTACTCCAACATAGCCTTTAGTCGTGATGAGAGCTAGTCTCTAAGGACTAAGGCTCCGTTTGGCCTGGTGGTGATGATCGTGAACATGAGGGTTAAATTGTCATTTGTTAACGCCCGCCTAAAAAACTTCATTCACTTTTATGTTCAAACGGATGAAGTTCTTTAGATGGGTTTTAAGGAATGACAGTTTAACCCCAATGTTCGTGACTGTCACCACCGCACCAAATGGAGCCTAAATTCCCTCCTACTTTAATTATAAGTATATAAGATAAGATATATTATAGAAGGAAAACATTTTTTTTTATTTTAATTAAATTAGATAGTTGAAATGAGTTTAATAATGTTATGCTCAAACACAGTAATTTGCTAATAACATTTGAAGAGTTAGTTGGAGTAGTAATCATGATTATGATCAACCTAGTTAAAGGTTATTAGCCTGGTAAAAGTTTTTATAAATTAGGTCACATGTAACATGTATGATGAAAAAAACTTAATTATATAATTGTATAAGTTTACTTTTATAAATTTGAATGGCTTTTAAATTGAATGATATCATACTTAAATATAATAATTTATGTAATATATTATATTAATATAGTTAAATCAAAAGTCCTATAATCCTTAGGCCAAGTTCAAGAAATGCCTCACTATATATATATATATATATATATATATATATATATATATATATATATATTGATGGGTACCCCTTAATTTATAAATAATTAGTGTAACTCCCGCGCACCGGATCGTAACTCTCGCGCACCGGATCGTAACTCACGCGCACTGGATCGTAACTCCCCCGCACCGGATCGTAACTCTCACGCACCGGATCGTAACTCCCCCGCACCAAATCGCAACCGCCGCCGGCGACCGACCGCCCGGGGCCGGCCGCCTCCTTGCGGCCGGCCGCCCCCTTGCGGCCGGCCGCCCCCTTGCGGCCGGCCGCCCCCTTGCGGCCGGCCGCCCCCTTGCGGCCGGCCGCCCCCTTGCGGCCGCGGCCGGCCGCCCCCTTGCGGCCGGCGGCCGCGGCCGGCCGTCCGGGGCCGGCCGCCCCCTTGCGGCCGGCGGCCGCGCCGGCCGTCCGGGGCCGGCCGCCCCTTCGTGGCCGGTTGCCTCGGCCGACCGCCTCCTTGCGGCCGGCCGCCTCCTTGCGGCCGGCCGGGGCCGGCCGGCCCTTCGTGGCCAGTGGCCTCGGTCGGCCGCCTCCTTGCGGTCGGCGGCCAGCCGCCTCCTTGCGGGTCGGCCGCCCCCTTGCGGCCGGCCGCCGCGGCCGATCAGTCGTGGCTGGCCGCCTCCTCGCGGCCGGCCGCCTTCCTCCCTCGGGCGGCCATCGGCCGGCGCTCCTCCTCCAACCACCGCCGTGGGTCGGCCTTTTCTCCACTGTCCGATCATGGCGGGCCATCACAGCCCTCCGATCGCCACAAGTGATCGTGGCCCTCCGATCTACGATTAACCACCGTAACCACTCTAACCACCTCAGAAATCCTATATAAGCACCCCTGATAGTTCATTTCAAGGGATCTGGCTTCATTCTCTCCTTCGCTTTCTCTCTCTTCGTTCATACTTTTCCCCATAGCTTCTCTCTCTACTCGCCTCCTCCTCTCCTCTTTCACTCACAAACTTGGCAGGTTCTCCCGCGAACGCCGCCCAGAGAAGGAAGGAAGCGAAGTGTCAGTGAAGGCATCCCTCCTCAGTCTGAGGCATAAAGCGCAGTCATCCTGCGGCGCACGAGCCAGAAGAGCAAGCGCTCAAGAAAGACGCACGTCCAAGTGCACGGACTCCTAAGCGGTGGCCTGTCACCCAAGGAGAGCTCTCTCAACTCCCCAGTATTTGTAACGAGGCGCGGCCTGTCGCCCTCGCTTTCTCTTTACAAGAGCGCTGTAACAGAGGCAGATAGTGTAGTTTGGTTGGCACCGACCCGGCCACGTGGTTTTTTCCCCTTTCCGGGGTTTTCCACGTCAAAGCTTTGTGTGTATAATTTCTCTGTTTCTACTTTGACTGTGTGCGTACTCAATCGCCCGGGACTGAGACGGACTGATCTGGAACCGGTCTACCGAGGGCATTGAGCGAACCGCAACAGTTTGGCGCCGTCTGTGGGAAGGCATTCCCATCAAGCAACAGCAAACCCAGGAGGTTGACAACGGAGCATATGGCGGAGCGCGAGCACAGGGACAAAATGTTCAAGAAAGCCCCCGTTGTAACTTTCGGGGGAAAGGACCTTGAGGGAGTCCATCACCCCCATCAAGACCCGTTGGTCATTAGCGCAGGGATCGGGGACCCTTGCCACTGCGTGGAGAAAATCTTAATTGATGGAAGAAGCTCGATCAACGTCATGTTCCTCGCCACTTTCCGGAAGCTAAAGCCCACTAGCGAGCACCTTGGCCTCCAGGCGGGACCCGTCTTTGATGTCAGCAATACTCCTGTTTGCTTGGAGGGAGTAATTGTGCTACCAGTCACACTGGGAGTATATCCTAGGCAGGCCACCCACAATGTGCGGTTCGTAGTAGTAGACTCTGTCAGTCCCTACAACGCGATTTTGGGGCGGCCGACCCAGTTGACCTTCGGGGCAATTGCGTCCATTCCTCGTCTCGCTTCAAAGTTCCCGACTATGGGAGGGATTGCAACTGTTCGGGGGAACCAAGATATGTCCCGAGCCTGTCATCTGGAGGCAGCACGGGAAAAAGAGATGGTGGCCCACAACATCGACAACTTTGATTTACGAGACGAGGCAATCCTGCAGCGGGGAGCGCCTGTTGAAGGGTTAGTGGAAGTGTCAATCTCGCAGGAAGATCCGGCCCGGACCGTGCGAATCGGATCCCTCCTGGCTCAGGAGGAGCAGGAAGAGCTAACCGCCTTCCTCCGTGCCAATCAAGATATCTTCGCTTGGAGCCCAGAGGACATGCCCGGAGTAGACCCCAGGTCATTCTCCATTCCCTAAACCTCAATCCGGCCTGCAGGCCGGTCGTCCAGAAGAAAAGAAACTTCGCACCAGAGCGGCAGCAGACCATCGAAGAGGAGGTAGCAAGACTCCTGAAAGCACGGTTCATTCGAGAGGTGAAGTACCCTGTATGGGTGGCAAATGTGGTCATGGTTAAGAAGGCCAACGGAAGTTATAAGATGTGCGTGGATTATAGTAACCTCAACCAGGCATGCCCGAAAGACAGCTTTCCCCTTCCCATGATTGACCAGCTCGTCGACGCAACGTCTGATCACGAGCAGCTCAGTTTCATGGATGAATACTCAGGCTACAATCAGATCAAGATGAACCCGACAGACGAAGAGCACACAGCATTCAGAACTGACATGGGCGTCTACTGTTACACAGTAATGCCCTTCGGCCTCAAGAATGCAGGGGAGACCTTCGAAAGGCTAATGCACAAGGTGTTTAAGGACCTGCTCGGAAATATCATGGAAGTATATGTGGACGACATGCTGGTAAAAAGCCTGCGCCGATCCAGTCAATTAAAGGATTTTGACGAGTGTTTTAAACTTCTTCGTCATTACGGAATGAGGCTCAACCCAAGTAAATGCGTGTTCGGCGTAACGGCGGGAAAGTTCCTAGGATTCATGGTAACGCAGCGTGGGATTGAGGCAAACCCAGATAAGATCAAGTCTCTGGAAAATATGTCACCCCCGCGGTCCATCAAGGAAGTCTAGCGACTCAATGGGAGGATCGCAGCACTCTCCCGATTCTTGGCTCGGACGGAGGATAAGTATCTTTCCTTTTTCAAAGTGCTCCGGGGGGTGCGCAGCTCAGGGTTCCAATGGACAGACGAGTGTCAAACAGCTTTCGAGCTTCTCAAGCAATACCTGGCCTCGCCCCCGCTCCTATCGAAGCCATCCCCCGGAGAGGCCCTGTATTTATACTTGGCAGTGTCTTCAACGTCCCTCAGTTTGGTCTTGGTAAAGGATGAAGGAGGGGTCCAGCGACCCATCTATTACATCAGCAAGGTCCTTTCCGACGCAGAAACTAGGTACCCAGCGGCCTAAAAGACGGCCTTAGCACTAGTCTTCTCGGCGAGGAAGCTCCGTCCTTAATTCCAAGCCCATGCAATTAAAGTGCTGACTCATCTACCGCTGCGAGCAATCCTGCAAAAGCCAGAGGTATTTGGGAGGTTGGTAAAATGGGCAGTCAAGCTGGGCGAGTTTGATATTCACTTCTTGCCCCGACTAGACATCAAGTCGTAAGTGCTCGCGGACTTTGTTATGGAGTGCACCATCTCACCAGAAGCAGATCCTGCGCAAGAAAGAGCCCCAGCTCGTTGGACTCTCTACGTTGATGAAGCGTTAGGGGCCGGAGGAGCAGGAGCCGGATTACTATTGATAAGTCTGGAAAAGGTCACTCTGGAGTACGGCCTCCGATTAAGATTTCCCGCTACTAATAATGTCGTTGAGTACGAAGCCCTGATTGCCGGCCTCAGGCTCGCTACCGACTGCAAAGTGGAAAGCCTGACAATCTACGCTGACTCGCAAATTGTCATCTCACAGGTAGAAGGTGAGTACGAGGCCAAGAATGACCAGCTGATGCAATACCTTGCGCTCGCAAAATCACTCCTGGCGAAGATCCCCTCGCACCAGGTCATTCACATCCCAAGGGAGCAGAATACCCGGGCGGACGCACTGTCTAAGCTTGCTACCTCGTCAGCTAGATATCAGTCCCGCCGTCGGCGAGTCGAAGAAATTATGACCCCAAGCATTCAGGGGCCTTGGGAAGTATCGATGATCGACGGGAAGCAAACGTCCTGGATGACTCCCATACGAGAGTACCTCGGGCACGAGTGACTACCAGATGACCGCGTAGAAGCACGGCGGCTCGAGATAAGGGCCGCATCATTTGCAATCATCGACGGAGAGCTTTACAAGCGGGCCTTCTCTGGTCCTTATCTGAAATGTTTGATGGCATCGGAGGCATACTACGCCCTGCGCGAAGTACATAAAGGAGTTTGTGTAGAACACTTAGGTGGCAAGGCTCTGGCTCGTAAGATCTTGCGCCAAGGTTTTTACTGGCCAAAAATGAAGAAAGACGCCACAGAACTCGTCCAGAAATGCAAAAGTTGTCAGCTCCACGCCAATATGCCACATCACCCGCCAATTGCGCTCACCGCACTCCAAGGGGCCTGGCCTTTTGCCCAGTGGGAGATCGACATCCTTGGCCCCCTCCCCGTGGCATCGGGTCAGAGGAAGTTCATCATCATGGCAATCGATTACTTCACCAAGTGGGTTGAAGCCGAGCCACTCGCCAAAATAACGGAGGAGAACGCCAGACAATTCGTTTGGAAAAAGCATCATCTGTCATTTCGGGATCTCGACCATAATAATTACGGACAATGGCACGCAGTTCACCGGGAGATTATTCACAAAGTTGTGTGAAGACCTAAAGATCAACCTGCGCCACACCGATGTAGCTCATCCACATGCAAACGTTCAAATAGAAGTCACAAATCGAACGATCCTCAAAGGTCTGAAGACGCACCATGAAGAGGCTGGGGGCAGTGGGCCGATGTACTCCCCAACGTATTATGGGCATACCGTACCACAGAGAGAACTCCAACTGGAGAGACCCCTTACAACTTATGCTTCGGGAGTGAGGCGGTCATCCCGGTCGACATCGGCGTACCAAGTACCCGCGTGGAAACCTTCGACGCAGACAAGAATGAAGATCTTCTCAGAGAAAACTTGGACCTCCTAGCTGAAGTCAGAGACACCTCCGCTCTGCGCGTGGTAGATTATCAACGGCGCGTTGCCCGTTTCTACGATAGAAGAGTAAAACCTCGAACAATCAGCGTCGGGGACCTGGTCCTCCGAAGTCTCGAGGCTGCCGGTAAGGGACCTCAGCAGAACAAGCTTACAGCAGCATGGGAAGGTCCATACGTCGTCACCACAATGGTGAAACCTGGAACTTTCAAGATCAGAAATGCGGAAGGGAAGACCCTCCCCCGTACCTGGAACGCTCAAAAACTACGCCGGTTCTACCAGTGAACTCGGTCGTGCCCCAAACCACCTAAGGAAAACTATAAAGTCGCGAGGAAAACCCTCATGCACAAACTATCCTGCTTACTGCTTTTTCTGCTTTCATTCTAACTCTTGCCACGCAGCAAACACGTCAGAAGGACATCTCGTCCCTCAGACCCCCCTGAGGCCAGGATTGTTAGTTCCACAAAACGGTCCGGGACCCATCGACATGCGACCCACTTGGCGGTTTGGAATCCGTCATCGTGCAATGACGCGATCGGGATAAAGAAAAAACCAAACAACTCATCACTTTACCTTTATATACTGTGATTACGATATCACTAACTCCTAAACTTGCAGGACCAATTTGGAATCCGTCCCCTAGGGTCCGGCGAGCAACTGCAGCACGATTGTCTCGATCCCCCTGGCACGGCTCAAAGGTTCGCCCTTCACCCGTCTAGTGGATTGCGACATCGTTGGGAATGAGCACCCCCGATTGACCGCGGCCCATAGCGCAACAGCCTCGGCCTGGCAACAGGTCGCAATGTCGCCTGGGGACCGAATACCAAGTCCCACGCAGACTGTAGCACGGTGGCCTCGACCTTTCTCCTATGGCAGAAATGCTCACTCTTCTCCTAAGGAGCGGGTCGCAACATCGTCAGGGACCAGCTCCCTCAGTTGTGCGCAGCCCACAGTGCGATAGCCTCAACCTTACTCAACCAGCGCAAGGACCCGGCCTTCGCTGCGTAGTAGGTTGCGATGTCGTCCGGGTCTTTGGGGCCACGCCCCGAAAATTTTAGGGTCCATCAGCTGCTTGCGGGGGTTTGAATCGACCATGTCCTCCTGCCGACAAGAGGTCGAGGATTATGACTCTTCACCTGCATCCGAATCTCGACGCCCCGCCATCCTGGGAAAGCCCCTATGATCGGTGTAATTACAACCTCAGGGTCCATCATCTACTCGCAGGGGTTCGAATCGACCATGTCCTCCTGCCGATAATAGGCCGAGGATTAAGACTCTTCACCTGCATTCAAAGTCTGACGCCCCACCCTCGCAGGGCCTGCCCCCCTCGCGAATGGTGCCTAACTAAGCTATAGTCGCAACTAAATCGGGTTCCGGCCCCGCAAAATCCACATCTTAACCAACCACAGCCTCACTGTGGCGTGATGGCTTCACTATCTCTGGCGCGGTTCAGGGGTGCACCCTTCGTCCGCTCAGTGGTTTGCGACATCGTCGGGGACCAGTTCCCCCAATTGTGTGCATCCAATAGCGCGATGTACTCAGCCTAGCAACAGGTTGCGAAGTCGCCAAAGGGACCAAAACGTTGAGTCCCTCATAGAATATAGCACGGCGGCTTCGACGTCGTTCTCATGGTGGTAAGGCTCGCCCTTCTCCTACGAAGCAGGTCGCGCCGTCGTCAGGAGCCAGCTCCCTCAGTTATGCGCAGCCCGCAGTGCGATGGTTTCAGCTTCTCTACCCTGGCACTAGGGGACGCACTCCGCCTCGTATCAAGTTGCGACGTCGTTAGGGTATACGGGGCCATGCCCCTCCAATACCATCGGGTTCACCACAACTCGCAGGGGTTCGAACAAACATGACCTCCCACCGACATCGCGAGTGGGTGCGCGTGGGTCTCATAACTCTTCACCCCCATCCAGAGCAAATACTCATCCACTGCTTAGGGCCTGCCCCTCGCAGTTGGTGCTTGGCTAAGACAAAAATTGGTCACAACAGTCAGAAGCAAAAGCAGTGACAACCACTCAACAAATATATAAAGTACAAAGGTACAAATCAACGGAGACAAGTCCACCAACACAAAGAAGTACATGTATACAAATCAGCAAAGAGCATCAAAGAAATGTAGCTGTCACTCAGCGGCCACGCCCTCCTCAGCATCGAAGCCCTCCTCCTCTGACAAATCCTCAAGACAGAGGCCGGCAACATTGCATCCCCGCTTCCGGGACACCATCCGAAGGGTCTTCTCCATCCCCTGGAAGAATGCGACTTCCCGCAAGTCCTCCATCTGTGGCTCTACCTCCTGAGTCCACACCTCCTCGCGGACCTCCTCCGAGATCAGACACCGGTCTCGCATGTAATCCACAGAGTCTTGGTACTCTGCCAGACCAGCCGCCTTCAGCTCAACCTCTCGCTTCGTGGAGGAAAGATGCATCACCTCCGCCCTGGATAGCTCCAGCTCTGCCCTAGCTTCGTCTAGAAGATGCAAAGTCTCCTCCGCAGCCGCCTTCTCAGCCATGTGCACGGCTTTGGCGTCCTCTAGTTCGCATCGCAGCTCGGACCCAATCTGCCTAAGTCGCGAAATATCGCGCTCTCGTCGCCCCTTCAGATCCGAAAGGGCCCTCTTCGCCTCCCCGAGCTCACCCTGAAGGGCCATGTAGCCGTCCTTCAGGCTCACATAGTGGTCATTCCACGTAAGCGCAATGTTCGCCTGAGTCTGCATCTGCAAAAGAAAAGGGACAAGTCAGAATAACTTTCCTCAAAAGCCGCCACTCAAAAGTTGAGATCGCACATACCGCATGGTTCATCGCCTCCAAAGAAGAGGATACCCTCTTTCCTTTCACCGCCTGACTCACCGCAACCCGTGCTGGGGAGGCCTGGGGGCAGAGGACCCCAGGACCTCAAGATCTGCGTCATCCGGCTCGCCTCCGACTCTAGAGCCGCAAGGGGCAGCCCCCTCCAAAAGAACATCTTGTCGCTGCAGAAGGCTAGAACCCGCCTCCTCAGCTCCGCGTCCTCCAAACACTAGCTTCCTCTTCCTATCACGGGAGAGAGGGATGGCGGCAGCACGTCCCGAATCAATAGACAACCCGCATAAACGCAGACGCTTCTCATCAACGAAAGTAGAGATGCTGTACAAGATGTTCCCCAGCTCTCGGGGCTTTGCAAAACCAAGGACGGGAGTAAACTCCCGCTCGTGTCCCCTAGAACGTCGGCAATGGTCCGGAAGCGCGTTCCACACCTCTGGCAATCCACTTGGGTTCCTGACATATCCGAACAAGGTATTCCCGTGGCAACGGTCCGCCCGGGTCTCAAACTCCAGCCATCGCTTGTTGCTGAGGACGTCCACGCGGCCCCCGCCGTCAGCGCGCACCTCACACCAATCCTTGAAAATATCCAAGGAAAACCTTGATCCACGCTCGCGAAAGAATACGATCAACCCTTGATACGCGTCATCCCAAGAGGGGTAAACTGCGACACAGGAACGCCGCAGAACTTCAGAATCTCGGCAACTTCCTCGCAAGCGGAAGGCGAAAACCGCACCGAAGTGACGATTCACAAAGAGTCATCCAGCCTCGTGGAGGGTTTTGCACCCACCCTTCAAAACTAGGGATCCGCACCTCCAAATCGGGGGGCAGGTTGAAGCGCCTCCTCCATATATCCACATGCTCGAGGGAGAGATTCAAACGCAGCCGCATAGGACGGCTCTGCGCACCCCGCTTGGAAACCTGAAAGAACAGAAAAGTAAGGTCAGAAAAGCGAGTCCGAGCGCACGTTACGCCCGTACATAAGAGCCATGCACGCACGCCAAGAGCGCTCGAAATCATCCCACGCATGCCGCCGAGCCACTCGTGAGCAGAGCGACCGGACCGTGCTTGCCCCGCACGCGGTTTCAGCCCTGCGTGCTGGGCCAGCCTCGCGCGCAACCACACGCGGGTGCCTCCTCGTGCGCACCCGCGCACGGGGCCATCCCTGCGCGCGGGGCCATCCCCGCGCGCGGGGCTAGCCCTGCGCGCAATCGCGCGCGGGTGCAGCCCCGCGCGCACCAGCGCGCGGGTGCAGCCCCGCGCGCACCAGCGCGCGGGTGCAGCCCCGCGCGCACCAGCGCGTGGGGCCAGCCCCGCGCAACGGCGTGCGGGTGCAGATCCGCGCGCACCCGCGCGCGGGTGCAGCCCCGCGCGCACCCGCGCGCGGGACCAGCCCCGCGCGCACCCGCGCGCGGGACCAGCCCCGCGCGCACCCGCGCGCGGGGCCAGCCTCGCGAGCACCCGGGCGCGGGGCCAGCCCCACGCGCACCCACTCGCGAGGTCAGCCCCTCCGACCTCGCCCGGTGCCCGGACCTTCTCTTCGATCGGATTCTTACCTTAACACTGTCGCCGTCGCCGAACATTTCGGTGTTAGCACCCGTTCCGGCCATCGCCGCCTAGCCCCGTCACAAAGAAAAATTCTCGCGCTTGTCGTTCTCTCCAAGACGACGGGATTTTGGGGGGCAAATTATGGGTACCCCTTAATTTATAAATAATTATTGTAACTCCCGCGCACCGGATCGTAACTCTCGCGCACCGGATCGTAACTCCTTCGCACCAAATCGTAACTTCCGCGCACCGGATCGTAACTCCCCGCACCAAATCGCAACCGCAGCCGCCACCATCTTTATGGGCAGGCGGCGGCCGGTGGCCGGCCTCCCACGGTCGGCCGCCCCCCTTAGCGGTCGGCCGCCCCCATGCGGCCGGCGGCCGCTGCCGACCGCCCGGGGCCGGCCGCCTCCTTGCGGCCGGCCGTCCGGGGCCGGCCGCCTCCTTGCGGCGAATGGCCGCGGCCGGCCGGCCGCAGCCGGCCGCCCCTTCGTGGTCGGCGGCCTCGGACGGCCGCCTCCCTGCAGGCCAGTCGCCCCCTTACGGCCGCCGGCTGTCCGGGGCCAGCCGCCACCTTGCGGTCGGCGGCCGCGGCCGACCGTCCGTGGCCGGCCGCCCCCCTTGCGGCCGGCCGCCGCGGCCGATCAGTCGTGGCAGCCCGCCTCCTCGCGGTCGGCCGTCTTCCTCCCTCGGGCGGCCATCGGCCGGCGCGCCTCCTCCGACCACCGCCGTGGGTCGGCCTTTTCTCCACCGTCCGATCATGGCGGGCCATCACAGCCCTCCGATCGCCATAAGTGATCGTGGCCCTCCGATCTGCGATTAACCACCATAACCACCGTAACCACCCTAACCACCTCGGAAACCCTATATAAGCACCCCTGATAGTTCATTTCAAGGGATCCGGCTTCATTCTCTCCTTCGCTTTCTCTCTCTTCGTTCCTACTTTTCCCCAGAGCTTCTCTCTCTACTCGCCTCCTCCTCTCCTCTTTCACTCACTAACTTGGCAGGTTCTCCCGCGAACGCCGCCCAGAGAAGTGCCAGTGAAGGCAGCCCTCCTCAGTCCGAGGAATAGAGCGCAGGTATCCTGCGGCGCGCGAGCCAGAAGAGCAAGCGCTCAAGGAAGACCCACGTCCAAGTGCACGGACTCCTAAGCGGTGGCCTGTCATCCAAGGAGAGCTCTCTCAACTCCCCAGTATTTGTAACGAGGTGCGGCCTGTCTCCCTCGCTTTCTCTTTACAAGAGCGTTGTAACAGAGGCAGACAGTGGAGTTTGGCTGGCACCGACCCGGCCACATGATTTTTTCCCCTCTCCGGGGTTTTCCACGTCAAAGCTGTGTGTGTACAATTTCTCTGTTTCTACTTTGACTGTGTGCGTACTCAATCGCCCGGGACTGAGACGGACCGATCTGGAACCGGTCTACCGAGGGCATTGAGCGAACCACAACACACACACACACACACACACACACACATATATATATATATATATATATATATATATATATATATATATATATATATATATATATATATATATATATATATATATATATGATTGAAAAACACTAAATTCGGGTTCTGCGCTCCATTTGAAAATAGGACTTTTGTATGACATTTTTAGAAAAATAGGTCTTTTGTATGACATTTTTAGAAAAAGTGATCAACTTAAAAGTTTTAGATCTCAACGAGATATACAACTTTCATGTTGATCACTTTTCTAAAAATTTCATATAATAGACCTATTTTTAAAAGGGGCGGAACCCGGGTGGAACCATGTCATATTTCCGCCCGGGTTCCGCGTCTTTTGAAAATATGTCATATATATGACATTTTTAGGAAGAGTGATCAACATAAAAGTTGTATATCTCGTCGAGATCTATAACTTTCATGGTTATCACTTTTCCAAAAAAAATCATATATAATGCAAATTTTCAAAAGGCGCGCGTAACCCGGATTTAGCCAAATCTGGGTTCCGCGTTTTTACATTTTTTTTCGTATATATATATATATATGGGGTTGATTGAAAAACGCGGAACCCGAATTTAGCTAAATCCTTGTTCCGCGTGCCATTTGAAAATAGACCTACTATATGATATTTTTAGGAAAAATGATCAACATGAAAGTTATAGATCTCGACGAGATCTACATCTTTCATGTTAATCACTTTTCCTAAAAAATGTCATATAACAGACCTATTTTTAAAGGGGCGGAACCCGGTCCGAACCATGCAAATATGCAGAAAAATGTAAAAACGCGGAGCCCGGATTTAGCGGGTTCAGCGCGCCTTTTGAAAATAGACCTTCTATATGGTCTTTTTTTGGAAAAGTGATCAACATGAAAGTTGTAGATCTCGACGAGATCTACAACTTTTTTGTTGATCATTTTTCCTAAAAATATCATATAGAAGACATATTTTGAAAAGGCGCGGAACCCGGGCGGAACTATGCGATTCGCATGGTTCCGCCTGGATTCCGCCCCTTTTAAAAATAGACCTACTATATGACATTTTTTTAAAAAAGTGATCAACAAAAAGTTGTAGATCTCGTCGAGAATTACAACTTTCATGTTGACCACTTTTCCTAAAAATATCGCGCGAAATCCGGATTTAGTTAAATCCGGGTTCCGCGTTTTTAAATCAACCTCGTATATATTTATATCTATATCTATACTAATATAAACGCAAAGGTTTGAGTTTTTCAGTGCACCGCCGTCGGTTACTTTTGGATTTCCTATTTTTCCCCCACCTCCAGCTCCGCCATTTTATAAAAAAAATGGATTTTAGCCGGCTGCCTCACGGCCCTCACTAGACCGCACCGCCGGGGTCGTCGGACGCAGATGACACCGGAGGGGATAGGACGGAGGCGAACCGGTAGGCACTGCCCGTGAGCTCCGCCATTTTATAAAAAAAAATGGATTTCAGACCAGCGGAGGCGGCGACTGCCTCACCGGACCGCACCGTCGGGGTCGTCGGACGCCGACGACACCGACGGGGGTAGGCTGGAGGCGAACCGGCCCTGCCTGTGAGCTCCGCCATTTTATATATAAAAAAATAGGATTTCAGCAAGCCGCCGCCAACGGAGGCGGCGACTGCCTCACCGGACCCCGCTGCCGAGGTTGCCGGACGCCGGCGACACGGGCGGGAGCATGCCGGAGGCGAACCGGCAGGCCCCCCTCCTCCTCCTCTTCCCGTGCAGCCCTGCACCTCCTTCTCCCCCGCCCCGCTTTAATTTACTATTCTCTGACTTAAGTACTAAGTTGTATTATTATAGATTATATAATATATTATATATTATCTTGCATATATTATATATATTATATTCTAATATAATATAATATATTCTAATATAATATAATATATTATATTATGCTAATTATCTTTTAAAATTTTATATATATACGAGCTTCGCACGGGCTACACCCGTGCTCGAAGCTCTCGGGCGCCCTTCGACTGCATCCAAGCGGGCTTCGCCAGCCTCCGCACGGGCTTCGCCAATACTTGATGCTCCGAGCGGCCTTCGGCCGCATTGAAGCAGGCTCTGCTTCCACGCAATTCAACGGCCTGGCGCCGCAACCGCCATTCGCGTCCCCGCAATTCAACGACTCGGCGCCGCAACCGCCACTCGCGTCCCCGCATTTCACCGGCTCGACGCCGCAACCGCCACTCGCCGCCCCGCGGCACGTATGCAAACAATAATAGGTCGACGCTGGGCGGCGAGTGGCGGTTGCGGCGCCGAGCCACTGAAATGCGGGGACGCGAGTGGCGGTTGCGGCGCCGAGCCGTTGAATTGCGTGGAAGCGGGGTCCGCTTCTATGCGGTCGAAAGCCGCTCGGAGCATCAAGTACAGGCAAAGCCCGTGCAGAGGCGGGCGAATCCCGCCTGGATGATACCGAAGGCCGCCCGAGAGCTTCGAGCACGGGCATAGCCCGTGCGAAGAAGCTCGTATATATATAAGGTTATTTACCAGGACCTCCCCTCGAAGTTTGCATAATTACAGCTTGCACCCCTCTAACTTTCAAAATTACAATTACCTCCCCTCAATGTTTACATTTCATAACATCTATGTTGCTATGCACAAAAAGACCCCCTTAAAGATTTACTCCAAGGGGCTACTTTTGTGCACGTATGTTATGAAATGTAAATATTATGGGGAGGTTTTTGTAATTTTGAAAGTTAGAGTGGTGCAAGCTGTAATTATGCAAAACTAAAGGGAGAGGTCCCAATAAATAACCTTATATATATATATATATATATATATATATATATATATATATATATATATATATATATATATATATATATATATATATATATATATTGTACAACCCCGTATTCGATGAGTGAGTCTCCCCTCCAGGGTCAGTGTTTTGCGGGATCTCCAAGAGCGAGAGGGCTCGAGACCTGAAGCGAGACCCTTCCAGTGTTCGCCTAGCAGGCTGCGCGAGGCAGTTTCTTAGGCGTCGAGTGAAGCGGGACTTGTCGACGCCTTCTGCTCTTAGGCGTTGAGTAAAGCTGGACCTGTCGGTGCCTTCTGCTCTTAGGCGTTCAGTGAGGCGTGCTCTGTCGACGCCTTCAGTTCCTTGGCGTTGAGTGAGGCGAGTGCTCTCAACGCCTTCAGTTCATTAGCATTGAGTGAGGCGCGCTCTGTCGATGCCTTCAGTTCCTTGGCGTTGAGTGAGGCGAGTGCTATCAACGTCTTCAGTTCCTTGGCGCTGAGTGAAGTGCTTTGACGACGCCTTCAGTTCCTTAGCGTTGAGTGAGGCGAGCGCTATCAATTCCTTCATTTCCTTGGCATTGTGAGAGGCGAGTGCTGTCAACGCCTTCCGTTCCTTGGCGTTGAGTGAGGCGAGTGCTCTGAATGCCTTCAGTTCCTTGTCGTTGAGTGAGGTGCGCTCAGTCGACGCCTTCAGTTCCTTGGCGTTGAGTGAGGCGAGTGCTATCAACGCATTCAGTTCCTTGGCATTGAGTGAAGCGAGTGCTGTTAATGCCTTCCGTTCCTTGGCGTTGAGTGAGGTGAGTGCTCTCAATGCCTTCAGTTCCTTGGCGTTGAGTGAGGCGCGCTCTATCGATGCCTTCAGTTCCTTAGCGTTGAGTGAGGCGAGTGATATCAATGCCTTCAGTTCCTTGGCATTGAGTGAGGCGAGTGCTCTCAACGCCTTCAGTTCCTTGGCATTGAGTGAGACGCGCTCTGTCGACGCCTTCAGTTCTTTGGCGTTGAGTAAGGCGAGTGTTATCAACGCCTTCGGTTCCTTGGCATTGAGTGAGGCGAGTGATGTCAATGCCTTCCATTCCTTGACGTTGAGTGAGGTGCACCCTATCGACGCTTTCAGTTCCCTAGGGTTGAGTGCGGCGAGTGTTGTCAACGCTTTCAATTCTTTGGCATTGAGTGAGGTGAGTGCTGTCAACGCCTTTAGTTCCCTGGCATTGAGTGATACGAGACCCTTCCAGAACGACATTCACCCGTGATGGGGTGCCGCGGAGGCAAGTGCTTGGTTTACCCTAGCACTCGCCCCTTTCGGTGAGTGGCGCCTTCATGGGGCACTCGCCCAGTAGGGTCCAGAGGTAAAACTAACTGGATGCCCTTGTAGGGATGCAAATAGCCTTCCAGAACAGCGGAATTTGGCTGTTGGCAGACCACTTTTGGCTACATATAACCATTCATAATAACGGAGTTACGTTATTTGTAGGTCAGGTTTAAAAAAACTATAAATATGCCCAAGGGGATACCTCAGAAGGCAAACTTTTCAGTTATCTTACTCTCTTGTATTTTAGCGCTTTCTGAGGTTCCCTTAGCTCAGCACAGGCTAAGGAGGGGAAGCGATCTAAGATCTTTAGGGTGTGTGGTGGGACCTCCGTGCTGGAGCCTTGGGTAAGTTTCAAGTTCTAAGTCTTCAGTCAGCTAAGCTTGCTAGGTAAAGTAAGTGTGGGGTCACCCCTTTCCCAAGGGTTTGGACTCCACAGAAGCCGGTTTTCGGTTTCAATATTTTTGGTGTGGTGAGCGTGGATAGTGATTAGCACCGAAAACCTTAGCAAGCCCAATGACCGGAGGCGAAGGGAAAGGTTCTGACCAAGACGACTCACTAGCTCCTCCCCCTCTCGCCACTCTCGGCATGTTTGAGGATCTGGCAAGAGATGCGAAACCTCATAACTTTCGCACTCGCGACGAGTGCTCGACACCCTCGGTCCCGGTGGCCACAACCCCAGCCCTAGGCGAGAACGCTCCTGTTCGGCGGCCTGGGAAGGAAGCGACGACAGAAGGTAGTGGGCGAGATCTCCCAGGGCGAGTCTTGTTCTCTGGCTCGGCGTATGCGGGAAGGCCCTGCGAGGTGGAGGCGCGAGACCGCCCGACTCTTCTGACGAGTGGAGGACGCCCATTCATCGAGTTGGTCGCTTCCGCTCCCGTTCTAGAGGGGTTCCGCGAGCCCGAGATGTCCTACTATACCGGTAGGGACGACCCATTTCAACACATCCAATGTTTCGAGGATGTGATTTCGATCAGACAGATGTCGGATGCATTCAAGTGCAGGCTCTTCGTCATCACCCTCAAGAAGAAGGCAAGAGATTGGTTCAACCAGCTTCCGGCCAGCTCCATCTACTGCTTCGAGGACCTGCGTCGGGGGTTCATGCCTAGGTTCACCACTTCTAAGAAGAGTAAGAGGGAGTCAGAGTCATTGTTCCTCATCAAGTAGGGGGTGAATGAGACTCTGGGGAGCTATGTGAACAGGTTTCAAGAGGAGGTCCTCTAGGTTTAGGAGATGACAGGGCACACCCTCATGGTGGCCTTCACCCTGGGCTTCATTATGGGTTCTTCAGGATGGAGCTGAAGAGGGTGGCTCCGATGTCGTTCGAGGAGCTGATGGAGAGGGCTTCCCGAGAGGTCGACGTGGAGGCATAGAACCCAGATTTTGCCAGGAAGTTGGCCAAGTGGGCCATGTAGGAGGAAAAGGATCCATGAGGTGGCAAGGGGCAGGAGGCCAAGAGGGCAGAGCCCAGACAAAGACAGCAGCAACAATAGCAGCAACTGAGGTGGGGGCCTCAGGGATCCGAACAATCAGCTCCGCTGGAGGGAGCAAGAGTGGTATGACCAAGGCTAGAGGCGAGGTTTACACAGAGGGGATAATCATCAAGGAGCGCAGGGTCAGTTTAACCCTCCAGGATGGAGGCAGGGCCAGAGACCTCCTCTCCCCGATCAACATCAGGCTATGACGATAGCCCTGGGGAAAAGGAGGAGAGGTCAGATAAGAAGGCAAGAAGGCAGGGTGGAGTTGCCTTACTGTGATTTCCATCAGGAGGAGGGCCATGCCACGACCACGTTCTCAGAGTTCCTAGAATTGAGGGGAACCAGGGAGCAGTAGAAGCAGCCTTATCGGGAGGTGTTGATTGAAGAGGTCCTGCCGGAGGGGAGGATATGTGCGAGGATATGGAATTTGTAGGAGGCCGAGGAGGGATTGGGGTGATCCACGTATGGGTGGGAGTTGAGGCTGCCCGCAAAGCGAGCCTCCATACCATGTACCATCGGAGCGTTTCTTCGACGTCCCAAACTCCACCCCCATATGAGAAGATTACCTTCACAAGGAAGGACATGTCGGATTATGAGGATCCATTTTGCGACGCACTGGTGATTCAGGTCGCGGTCGAAAATTTTACCATCTTTCAGATCCTCATTGACAACAGGAAATCGGTCAACGTCGTCTTCAAGAAGACGTTCGACGCGATGAAGGTGGAGGCCTGGAGGGTGTTGGCCTCGGTAGGCCTCTGTTCAGATTTTCCTGGGAAAGGAAGGAGGTGGAAGGAGGAGTGGGACTCTATGTTACCCTAGGGGGGGCTGTCTAGAAACTGCAGGTTTGTCATTGTGGATTCTCCTAGCAGTTACAACGCGATCTTCGGATGGCCCCTCATTAGTGCCTTCCGCTACGTACCCTCTTCCTTCCATCAGTGCCTGAAGTTCAAGATTGAAGGCATTCAAGTTCGGGTCCGCGGAGACCCCAAGGTGTCAAGGGAATGCTACGTCACAGCGGTCAACAGCATCTCCTAGCAGGAAGGAGCCGAGGAGATGGAGAGTAGGATGGCGGAAGTGTCCAGGCAAGGGGCTGGAGAGGAAACAGAGGAGATGGAGGTGGAGGAGGAAGAGGTCCGCACCCTTGTGGAGGTGGCGGAGGAGGTGCTGGAAGAGCAGGTCGAGGTGATGGTCGTGGAGGAGGCTGAGGATGAAGCTCTTTATAGCATCCCCGTCCGTCACATAGCATATAACAGAAGGTCCGGCCGGGGCCCGACGTCATATACTACGGACAGTCGAAGGAGTTGCTAATTGAAATTATAAACTATGTACACGCATCCTAACACAGAGTGCATTCTAACGGGAGTAGTTTAAAGGTTATAAATAGAACCCAACAACAACATGAATGTCCACTACCACAATCAGGAATGTAAAACAAATACACAAATAAGGTCTTGGCCTTAAGACCTTATATTGTTCAACTCAAATTAAAATTTCTTGCATACATCAGCACGCGGGCCGGCCACACATGAACAATAAAATAAGCGGGTAATTCGCTTTGGCCTTCAAGGTCCAGCTTAGCAATCTTGGGCTCCAGCCCGTAATATCCCACTTGGCTCGGTTGCACTTGCACGAAACATTCTACCGCATGGTGACAAACAATAGCAACGGTCAGCATTAGCTAACCAAATTATAACAACCCACCCCCCCCCCCCCACCGGGGTGGCGGTGCTCTTTCCCTGCAGACATTAGTATAATCATATATTGGCAATCAAAACTTGCAACTTAAGCACCATTCTCCATAGACGTTGGCGCAAACGCCCAACGCCCCGTTTTCTCAGGGCACATTCTCGATGCAGAGGACCATAAGGGTCACACCACTGTTCTCTGTGTCGGTCAACAACGTTTGAGCTTCTAGTCTCACAAGGGCCAAAGCCAGAGACAATGGCCCAGTACTATGGCAATTCATGTGCTTTACACATTGACCACTCCAAGTCGACCGGCATAGGGGAGGGTACAGTTCAGCCATATCCCGTGCTCAAATTGTCCGGCTCACATGCCTGACGCGGGTAAGCATCACCTTTCTCTTTTCTGCATGATCCATAACTCTGTAAGGATCCTAGGCTAGCACTCATGGCTACCAAAGCTGAGTAATTCAAGCTCACGCTCCACAAAACTAGCCACCAGGTCTTTGAGAGACAGGTCATCACGACCCCCAGGTCTCACACGACAGGCCTCAACAAACAACATAACGCTCACTGGGAGCTACCGCCGGCGGTAGCTCTACCGCCGCACGGTAGGGGGATAAACTATTGATTCTTCCCCTAAATCGGGTGTTTTCCTGGATTCTATATCCAGTACTCTCAACGCAGCCATCTGCATACCCCGCGACTTCAAAATCTACGTGATAACCACAGAATCTTCTCCAACATACAAAACATACAAACATCACCAATCCAGACCAACCTGTCCGGATGGGCTTCACACATCATACTTATTCCGTACTTTGATTCCGGATCTAAATGCAAATCTAACGGGGATACACGGATCTACCCGTCGGAAGAACCACTTCCACATGTTCGTGGAGTGTCTACACTCTAATGCCAAAAAGAAGCATGTCCAAGGAAGAGGATCGTTACCCTAGAAGTCCGCTTCAACGCTATAGGAGAAATTCTAGATGGATGAACATGATCGTTGCGACTTTGCCTCCGTAGATCCGAACTCGCTTCGCGAATCCAAGTTCCGAATCTCAAACGGTGACGAGATCTCCTTTTCGGCACTGATGCTCCTCCTCCAAAAGATCCGACCAAGTTCTCAACTCCAAAGGAAAATGAAGTGAAACGGCTGAACCAGTACTATAAACAAAGCTACCGTCACGCGGTACCTACCTACCACCGTGCGGTATCGTTAATCAACACCTTGATTCGAGCGCAACCGCCCAGGCCCTCCAATCACAGGCCGACACATGGCCACGCCATTACAGCTTTGCTATCGCCGGGCGTTAGGATGATAGCGCCTCGCAGTAGCTAGCGACGGTTACGACACGACCGCTCCTGCTACCGCCACGCGATGGCTACTACTGCCGCGCGGTAGAAACCCGGGCGCTTTGACATATAAATTGCCAAGCTACCACATGCGGTAACTCTACCGCTGGGCGATAGCTTCCCGAGAGCTAAGCCAAATAAATGGCTAATGCCGCGCGCTAACAAACTACCGTCGCGCGGTAGACTAGGCGTTGAGTCACCTCACCTTACATAACACTCTCGATGTCTGACGCTACCGCCACGCGGTATCATCCTACCGCCGCGCGGTAACCACTTTCCTGACTATAGAAACTTGGGGTGTTATAAATCTCCCCCACTTAAATAATTCCGTCCCGAAATTACTCGTTGCAAGAAAGGAAAGAGTATCAATACTGTGAAAGTATACCTCAAACGAAAAGCTCGGGGAACTCTGCCTTCATAGTTTGTTCTCACTCCCATGACAACTCCTCCCGGCTACAGTTATCCCAACAGACCTTGACCATCCTGATAGATTTATTGTGAAGTTGCTTAACTTCTGAGTCTTCAATACGAATGGGCTTGACCCTCGTTGTCAACCCACCATCAATCGACACCTGATCCGCCGCAACCACTTGTGCAGGCTCTTGCACCGCCTTCCGCAACACAGATATATGGAATACGTTATACAAACCACTAAGCTCTGTTGAAAGCTTCAATCGATAAACGATTTCACCAACGCACTCCAAAACCTCAAACGGCCCAAGGTATCTCGGACTTAGCTTTTTAAGCCAACGAATCGTAGACACACCCTTGAATGGTTTGATCTTCAGTTAAACCCAATCGCCCATGACGAACTCAACATTCATGTGATTGGCGTTGTAATATTTAGCCTGGCTATCCTGTGCAATCAACAGCCGCTCCCTGATTATCCGAACAATAGAAGTCGCTTCCTCAATAGCCTTCCGTTTATGCAACTTTGAATCGCCCGTCTCCAACCATGATAATGGAGTACGACACTTTCTACCATATAGGGCCTCAAAGGGCGCAATTTTAATACTTGCTTGGTAGCTATTGTTGTAAGTGAATTTGATCATATACAACTGATCCTCCTACTTTTTCCGGAAATTTAGGACGCACATACGAAGCATGTCCTCCATCATCCTGTTTACCCTCTCGGTCTAACCATCTGTCTGCGGATGAAAGGCCGTGCTGAATTTCAGTTTGGTACCCAATAGTTGATGTACCAGTCTCCAGTTATTAGCCGTGAAGCGCCCATCTCGGTCAATCACGATGCTACGGGGCACACCGTGCAGTCTTATAATATTATCCACATACAATATTGCCAGTTTCTCCACCGAGTCGTCCTTCCTATTCAGGATAAAGTGCAACACTTTCGTCAAACGATCAACGATCACCCAGATGGCGTCATTTCCCTTCTGTGATTTCGGCAAACCGTGCACGAAATCCATGGATATGTCATCAAACTTCCATTCCGATATAGGCAAAGACTTCAAGAATCCTTCGAGCTTCTAACATTCGATATTCACCAAGGCACAAGTCTGATATTTTGCTACATATAGTGTTATGCCCTTCTTCAGTCCTGACCACCAGAACAGCTTTTTCATATCTTTATAGATCTTTGTACTCCCTGGGTGAATCGAGTACTTGGTATAATGAGCCTCGTTCATTAATTCTTCTCGTATTTTACCCACCTTTGGGACGCACAAACGACTGTCTTTTCACAATAGCCCATTATCAACCTTAAACTGGGCATATGACCCTTCAAAAGACTCATGTTTCATGTTGTCATCCAACTCCAAAGCCTGTCGAATCTGGTCGGCGAGGTCATATTGTACCTCTACCCAATTCAAATGTGCTTCAGCACTAGACCTCCTATCAACACAAGTGATCTCTAAGGCCTCCAAATCTCGAACGAGATGTTCGTCATGCATCAGTAACCAATTATCCTGCGCGGGAGCCTTGTGACTTAACGCATCTGCAACTGCATTACTTTTGTATGGGACATAATGTATCTTGAAGGTGTAGTCCCCAAGGAACTCCATCAACCTTCGCTGACTCATATTTAGGTCCTTATGATCCAACAGATACTTCAAGCTCTTATGATCTGTATAAATGTCGACCTTCATGACGTACAAGTAGTTCCTCTAGAGCTTCAATGCGAATATCATGGCCGCCAACTTCAAGTCATGAACCAGATAATTCCTCTCATTCACCTTCAATTGGCGCGAACCATAAGTTATTACTTTCCCATACTGTAAAAAAATGCAGCCTAAGCCGTTGCCTGAAATGTTGTTGTAGATCTCAAAGCCTTCTGTTCCACATGGCGAGCATAGAATAGGCGTCATGGTCAGATGACTTTTCAGTTCTTCAAAAGCTTGCGCGCACGCTGGCGAACAAACAAACTTTTGATCCTCCCTTGTCAGAGTCGTGAGAGGTAACGATATCCACGAGAAGTTCTACACGAAGTGCCTGTAGTAGCAGGCAAGTCCCAAAAAACTTCAGACTTCCGCCACTGATGATAATACAGACCACTCTTGTATCGCAACTATCTTTACTAGATCCACCGCAATACCCTCTCCACTAATGATGTGACCAAGGAATGCTACTGAAGAAATCCAAAACTCACAATTTGAGAACTTGACATACAACGGATTGCTTCTCAGGGTCTTCAGAACAATATGCAGAGTCTCTGTATGGTCAGACTTGAACTGGGAGTACACTAGGATATCGTCAATAAAGACTATCACAACCCGATCCAAATACTCCTTGAACGTATTGTTCATTGAGTCCATAAACACGGATGGAGCATTCATCAGCCTGAAAGGCATGACAGTGAACTCATAATACCCATAACGTGTATTGAATGTCGTCTTGGGAATATCACTTTCCCTGATTCTCAGCTGATAATATCTAGATTTCAAGTCTAGCTTCGAATACACAGTTTACCCAACTAACTGGTCGAACAAATCATTGATCCTCGGAATCGGGTATTTGTTCTTCTCTGTTAGTTTATTCAATTCCCGATAATCGATACACGGTCACAAACTTCTGTCCTTCTTCTTCACGAAGAGGACTGTGGCGCTCCAAGGTGACGAACTTGGACGCACAAACCCCTGCTCTATCAATTCTTGAAGTTGCGCCTTCAATTCCGTCATCTCTCTCTGTGCTAAGCGGTAAATAGACCGCGACACAGGTTTAGCACTTGGCACCAACTCGATGGTGAAATTTATCTCTCTCTGAGGTGGGGCTCCAGGGAGATCTTCAGGGAAAACGTCGGCAAACTCTGACACCACGGGAATACTGACCAATTCAGGCTTGGGCTGCTTAGGCTCTAAAAGAGTGAAGAACAGCTTAGCACCCTCATGAACTGCTTTAACTACTTGAAAGGCAGACATCATCGTCATACTCGATCCCTTCATGCCAGAGAAAGTAGTTTCTTGGCTAGTATTCCACCCCAGTTTGACAATCTTCGAACTATACTTGATGAACGCACATTGCTTTGAGAGCCAATCCATGCCAAAGATCACGTCAAATTGTACTATCGGTAGTAGAGACGCTTCCAAGTCAAAAGTTTGACTTTCGATCAGCATTTTAACGTGAAAGACTCTATCTGTGCGCATTGAACACCCATTAAGTAGCAGCACATCCAATCCATCCTTAGCCATAGAAGAGGGCACTCCGATACGTGACATGAAGTCCTCAGATAGGAAAGAGTGTGAAGCTCCTGTATCAAATAGTGCTCGAGCCGGATAGTCCATAACCACGACAAAGTCTATAACACAACAGTCATACGACCAAAGCATGAGATGCAAGGTATGCAAAGTATTACGGCTAAACTCTAACACATACATATCACCACACAAAAAAACTACCTCACAAGTCACAACGGTGAGGGAGGGGATCTCAGCTGCAACTGCAATGCTGCAAATCGCCAACTCAAGCTCCACTACCTGCTACTGCTCTGTACCTGAGGCATTCTAAAGACAGAACACCTCAGCAAGAAAGTACAAGTAGTGGTAGAAAACAAGCAAAAGTAAACAAAGGTCAATAGGGGTACCAACCCAAGACCAGTAGTACTGAAAGTAATGTACGGAAAGAATAGTACATAATAAAAAAAACACTTACGTGAATCATCACGTACACCATACTATACCAAACGCACGAAGCTATAAGGTGGAAACATGAATAAATCATAAGGAAAATTTTAGATAATTTATTAGCCACTTGTGAACACCAGAAATGCCCGGTGACTAAAAAGGAAGGCTTTTTGACCAGCGCCCCAAAAGAAATCAAACACTACCAGGAACAAGGGCAAGGTGGTCTCACATCCTGACACACCCCCACGGATAAATATCTGGCAACTACGGACCGCGGTGGGAGATCGCTCCAACATTACATCGACAGGCACCCAAGCCAAAACCCGGGAAGAGTTCCAAAGGGTACCAATTTAAAGAAAACGGGCACTGCGGAGGTGGTCTAGTCCACTAACACCCACAGCCTAGAAAACCATGACTTATACCTCGAGACTTGGCATATCGGACCTAACTAGACATCACTACACTTAAAGAGCGAATTTAACCAAGGTAAACGTGTCATGCCAAAAAAATCAACTCGACTCGCCAAACAATCTCGACACACAAGCTTCGCTAACAGGAGGCCAACTTAACAAGTGAACAATCTTTACGATAAATTTACGAACTTAAATACACTTTACCACGACCTACATAGCAGTTAAGGGACGATCAAAATCCAACGAACATAAACCGTTCGAGGAAACGCAACACAAATATTATTAGTGACGCTACGTGGTTAGTTTAGCATAACAAAAATAGTTCTACGAGTGGATTTCAAGTGGAAAAATCAAGGCGTACATACTAATCGGAACGAATCGGAATGGTCATCGATATTTATAAAAAACGAAGAGCGTTCGAAAACGCAATCTAAGCATGACAACATGTCAAAAACAATTTATTAATGAAGAATAGAAGGTTTTTTTCCATGCTCGAAAGAGGAGTGAGGAGGGAAAACCACCACTTGCCTTGGTTTTGCCGGAAAAGATCTTTGATCGCTCCTCGTCGTAGATCGGGGCAAGAGAAGGCGGGAGGAGTTGAAATCTACACGAAAATGGACGAAATAGAGGTTAGGGCCAAAAAACCTAACGAGAAAAGCTCACGAAACGGTAAAATCTTACCATGATTGTGTAGCTCTCGTCGAGAGCTTTTCGGATTTATGCTCCGTTGAAGATTTCGAGCACCAAAGCTCCGTCGGCGGGCACCGAAAGATCCACGAAAATCTCACTCTCTCTGCTCTGGTTCGACTCGAATGAAGAAGAAGTTGTCTTTTTTTTACATATATATATATATATATATAGGTATAATATTAAGAAAATATTAATTAGTATACATAATATATTTTTACCTTAAGTGCAGGCGCGCGGGAAACGAAAATAGAGGCTTAAGATGGCTTTGAATCGAAAAGTGATTAACATGAAAGTTGTAGATCTCGTCGAGACGAACAACTTGCAGGTTAAACATTGTTTTATTTGAAGCCATTTTGACCCTCAAAATGGCGCCCGAATGTTTGTGAAATGTGTAGGTTGAAACGAATTTCTCGAGAACTAATGGATTTCTCGAGAAATAAAAAAAAATTCTTGAGAACTAATGGATTTCTCGATGGATTTCTCGAGAAATCAGTTTTGTCATTTATTACGGGATAAAATGACGATACTGGGTTAAACGTACCCCGATTCGAACGAAATTCGCACCGTAGGCGAATATCTGCGCTACGAATCTAACGTTGAAGACAAAACTAAAATCCGACGTACCGTTCTCGAGATATTAATTTCTAAAGTTTACGACAAACATAAATAATACAAAACTACAAACTCGCGCCGAAACTTGACGAGCAAGTCCAAAATTAATTAACTTAATTTTCCAACGTGAAAAAATTTAAGTTTTCGACGAAAATCCCAAAATCTTGTCAGTCGGAGCTAACAGACCCAAAATCGCACTAACGGCGTCGCGCAATCAACTTGACGTTAAAATTAACGCCTTGACGTCATAAATACGTCATTAATAAATTAAATAATTACCGGAAAATCGGGGGCGTTACAGTCACCCCCCTAAAAAGAAGTTTCGTCCTAAAACTTAACACAACTCCAAAACTAAACCAAAATAAATAGCCAAATACCAACAAATTGGAGACGTACCAAAAAACTAGGGGAAGAGATGTGGATGAGATTCTCTCATCGCTGACTCCAATTCCCACGTCGCGCTCTCGACGACTTGATTTCGCCAAAGAACTTTGACCATGAGGATTTTCTTCTTTCGCAACACTCGGTCGTGGGTCTCCAAGACACGGATAGGCTCTTCCACGTACGAAAGGTTGAGCTGAATCTGGGGAACCGAGTCAAGGATCTGACGATCACTACGAACACACTTCCACAACTAGCTCACATGAAACACATTATGGACACCAGGGAAGGTAGCAGGCAGATCCAGCCTATAAGAAGACACTCTAATGCGCTCAAGAATCTGAAAAGATCTCACGTACCTGGGATCCAACTTGTGGTTCCTTCCAAACCTTTTAACACTGGCATCGGAGAGACTTCAGAAAAACCCTATCCCCAATAGCGAACTCCAGATCATACCTTCGTTGATTAGCATACTTCTCATAACGCTCTTGAGCTACCCTGAGCTTCTCACGAATGTGCATTGCTGAGATACTCATTTTTTCTAGGGCTTCTGGACCTAATAGTGGCCTCTCTCCAACTTCAGCCCAAAATAGGTGAGTCCTACAATGCCTCGCATACAAGGTCTCGAATGGGGCCATCTACAAACTCTCTTGATAACTGTTGTCATAAGCGAACTCCATCAATCTGAGACGTTGATCCCACGCTCCACCGTGATCTAGGATGTAATATCTTATCATATCCACCACAATCTGATTAACTCACTCTGTTTGATCATTGGTCTGCGGATGATAAGCGGTTGAAAACCTGTGGTTAGTGCCCAACGCTCCCTGCAAGCTCTGCCAGAATCGTGACATAAGCCTGGAGTCTCGATCTGACACGATACTTACGGGCACTCTATGCAATCTGATGACCTCATCCAAATACAGCTCGGTTATCTTCTCCATTGAATAACTAATCTAATTGGACACAAAATGAGCACACTTCGCCAATCTATCAACGATCACCCAAATAGAATCGTGCCCACGGGGAGATCTTGGCAAACCGATGATGAAATCCATCGAAATACTCTCCCACTTCCAGCTTGGAATATCTAGCGGTGTTAATTTACCACCAGGTCTTCTATGGTCAGCCTTAATACGCTGGCACGTGTAACACTCTAACACAAATTTTGTAATATCATTCTTCATACCTAATCACCGGACAATTTGCTTCAGATCTCTATACATTTTGGTGAAATTAGGGTGATAGGCAACACTGGAACTATGCGCTTCACTGCAAATCTTAGCCCGAATATCACCAAAAGCGGGGATGCAAAATCTACCCCGTTACTTCAGGGTGTCTTCTTCGTTTATAGAGAAATTGGGCAATTCTCCCTTCTTCGTTCTTCCTCGGAGATGCTGAAGATCATGGTCTTCTCTCTAATGTAACCTGGTGAGGGTAATCCAGGAGGGCTCTTCTGCTTCCAAGCTAGAAGGCATATAACTACTCCCAATTTAGATGTCCATCAATAAGAACTCTTCTACCAGGGACTGCACAGACAAATTGAAGATTTTGGCAGTCTTCCTACTCAAAGCATCAGCTACCACGTTAGCCTTTCCCGAATGATAGAGAATATCTACTTCATAATCAGCAACTTATTCCAACCACCTACGCTGGCGCATATTCAGCTCTTTCTGAGTGAAGACGTACTTCAAGCTCTTGTGGTATGTGTAGATCTTGCACAACGCACCATATAATAAATGTCTCCAAAACTTCAGCGCATATATTACAGCCGCAAATTCTAGGTCATGCATAGGGTAGTTTCTTTCATGGATCTTCAATTGCCTCGATTCATACGCGATCACCTTTCCTTCTTGCATCAGGACACAACCAAGTCCTACGTGCGATACATCCACATATACAACGTACTCGGCTCCTTCAGTAGACAAGGTCAAGACTGGAGCAGTGCACAATCTCCTCTTCAGCTCTTGTAAAGCTTCCTCACACTTATCACTCCAAATAAACGCGGTGTTCTTCTGTGTAAGTCTAGTCATCGGAGCAGACAACACAAAGAACCCTTCCATGAATTTTTTATAATATCCGGCCAGAGCTAATAAGCTCCTAATTTCCTTAGGTATAGTAGGCCTCTTCCAATCCATTACAACAAAAATCTTAGCTGGGTCCACAGAAATTCCGTCCTTGCTCACAACATGACCCAGAAAGGACACAGGGGATAACCAGAACTCGCACTTACTTAGCTTCGTATAGAGCTTGTGATCTCTCAGGGTCGACAAAACTAAACGAAATTGTTGGGCATGTTCCTCAACACTACAGGAATATACGAGGACGTATTCTATGAACACGACCACAAAACGGTCCAAGAAGTCCTTGAACACTCTGTTCATCAAGTCCATGAAGACAGGGGGTGCATTTGTCAAATCAATGGACATCACCAAGAACTCAAAATATCTATGCCAGGAACGAAAGGCCGCCCGTGGTATATCAGACGTACGGACCCTCAACTGGTGGTAGCATGAACGAAGGTCAATTTTCGAAAACACAAAGCATCCACATAACTGATCAAACAGATCATCAATCCGCGGCAATGGATACCTGTTCTTGATGGTTGCCCTATTTAACTCTCGATAATCGATGCAAAGCCTCATGGAACCGTCTTTCTTTTTCACGAACAAAACTGGAGCACCCCAAAGCGAAGAACTTGGTCTTATAAAGTCGCACTTCAGCAACTCGTCTAGCTGGGTGCGCAATTCTTCTAACTCACGTGGTGTCATGCGGTAAGGTGCCTTAGCAATGGGGCGAGTACCTGGCTCGAGGTCTATTACGAACTCCACCTCTCTCTTAGGAGGAAGTCCTCGAATACTATCAGGAAAAACATCTGGAAACTCTTGCACCACCGGGATATCCTCGACACATGGTGTAACCAAAGCCGTTTCCAAAGCAGAAATAGAAACAAGATATGCCTCACAACCAGACTCTATAGCTCAACGATCACGTATCGCAGAAATAATAGGGGAACCCTTGCCCCGAAGACCATAAACGCTCATAGGATGACCGTTGTCCATCTTGAAGTCCAGTCGCTTCGCTTTGCACTAGATGACCGCATCGTACTTGGACAACCAGTCCATGCCCAAAATTACGTCGAATTCCACCAGATCCAGCACCTTCAGATCCACAAAAGCTAGGAAACCACCTAGATATATAGGGCATTTCTGAACACCCTGATTTTATATCACCAGATCTCCAGAGGGAAGCTTGATATTAAAAGAATCTTCTAACTGGTTTACGTCCAAACGATGTTTATCTACGAAACTCCGAGCTACACAGGAATGGTTGACACCCGAATCGAATAGAACGCACGCCCACCTATTCTTTACCTTAAACTCACCTATAACCGTTGAGTACGTAACTAAATGAACGAGAAACTAGGGAAAACAACGAAGGTTAAAATTTAGACTAGAATCTAACATGATATCACCTGAGTGGAGGTTTGAGCTTCCTCCCTGTTCACCACATTCAGCTTTTCTTTCCCCTTATCCTGGTAAATCGGCGGCGGCAAAGCTCGAAGCGGAGCAGGCTGTAGTGGAGACTGAGTCTGGGGGCATGAAGACTTCAAGTGCCCCTTCTGCCCGCACTGGAAGCAAGTCTTTTCCTTAAACCAGCATCGACTCACGTCATGTCCCTTTCTTGCGCAGAACGTGCACACCATATCTCCTTTGGGTGCTCCTTGGATGGCGAGCACCCACTACTGCTTTTGAGCTGTATTCCTCTTGTAACACTTTTCATAAAGGTGGCCAGGACAACCACAGAAGCTACATGCTTCTCCACCTTTTTTCTTGGAAGCGGGGCCAGATGCCCTAGAACTTCCATCATCTTCAGCCTTTCTCTTTTCTTTTCTTAATGCAGTTCCCCGATTCTTGGCATTATCGATCGCCTCAACTGTTATAGCGGCTTCCAATGCCTCACCATAACTTTCAGCTCTATAAGCGCATGCCAATTGCTTAACATCACTTCGAAGTACTATGAGGAAACACTTCACTCTCCCCGCCTCTGAATCTACCATATCAGGAGTAAATCTGCTCTCAACTTACTAAATTTGATCTCATATTCGTTCACAGTGAGCTATCTCTGCTTCAGATGCAGGAAATTGTTCATCAGGCGGTTATGTTCTACCGATGGTATAAACTTCTTAAGCAGCATCTTCTTGAAGGATTCCCAAGAGCATCCTTCCTTCAAGCTCTCCTTCTCCTAGATCCACCAGCTCTTCGCCAGACCTTTTAGCTGGTAGGCAACAATCATCACCTTTTGGGCTTCTGTGATTCCCGAATACAAGAACATCTCTTCTATGGCGATGATCCAGTCATCCAAGACCATAAAGTCGTCTCTCCCATCGTAGGTGGGAGGTCCCAATCGCTGGAAATTTGAAATGAAGTTCATCTCTGGCGGTAGTGACACTGGGGGAACCAGAGAAGTAGGAGTAACGGGTACGGTTTGACCCACAATAGGGTCTTGCACTACGGGTTGCTGCACGGGAGCGACAGACAACAACGACTGAATCTGCGATTGCATCGCAACTAACTTCCTTAATAGAGCCTCATTGCTCTGACGCATACTCTCGATCACCGCATCGCTTTGCGCACCCGGTGACTCACCCTCAAACTGGGGAGTCGACCTCGTCACAGGATGTTTTGCCAGCATTTCTAGAAATACAAACAAACGACTTATTAAAATCCTAGCTTATTACTAGGACTACACAACTTAGTTAAGTCCATACTTGAATAGACACTTGCTCTTGCTGCAAACTTGCTCTTGGATTTTATAAATGATGTTATGTCCTACTTAGGATGATATACTCTCATCCTATTGACTCTTGTGCCTATGATATGAATGCATGAATTCTTTATTCTTTTTTAAAAACATGTGTGTATATGTATCATCATGTAAATCTTAACTTAGCACGCGTGCTTATGCGATGATATATTATGTATGCATTGTTATGCATTCTAAAAAGGCTTTAATGCATGTTATGAGCGGCATACACATGAAATGTTTTGCATCCCATATTACATAACATCGCATGCAACGAAAAATAAAAGGTGCTAATGGGCATCCATGTGATGGTGGTTATACATCTCATACTACATAACCGTCACATGTTACAACCTATGGTAAATTCATATACAAACACATATTATGCATCCCATACTACATAATATGCCGTGTATACTTCTTATCGTGTTATGAGTGTAGTGACTATGCTTCGGCTAAGACGTACTGATGACACATCGGTGTGTGTATGCAAATGAATGGAGGAATTAAAACTTTATCAGATTGGCGGGTTCGACCAACTTGTCAAACCAACCTCCCTCTGATACCAACTATCACATCCCGTATTTTCTCCGTATTAAATAATACGTCATAGTAAGAGAAAATACGCGTCGTGATGCCACGCTGCGCAGTTGACAACTGCAGGCGCTCAGGAAAAAAAACCTAACTCTATTACTTTTCATGAAAATCCATGAATTATAGTTTAAAAACACGATTTAATTAAGTTATTAACCGTGTCCCTCGATTCAGTGGAACGACCAGTCTACAAGTAAAGATGTTGTTAGAATTAAGCAGCGAAAAATACTTGTTTTATTCACTTATTTTCCTATATTAACACGACAAACTAATGTTATTATACTATATGCAGACCTTTAGGTTTAGTATAAGTACGAAATGAGCTTGTTATGGTCTTCAAAGTAGGGCGACGTTCCTTTTAAAAGATGATATGCAATACTAGTATAAGTCTTTTTATATTCAAAATATCTAACATGAGACCCTAGCATAAAACATCCCAGAGACCAAGTAACAACGCAAAAATAAGCAAATGATAAACTAGCAGCTTGTAGAGTGTCTAACACAAGAAAACTTTGTGGGTGTCAACAATCTGACACAAACCCACAGACCACAACAGTATGTCTGAACAAAGTGAACAAAAACACAAAAAAACTACCTCACAACGGTGAGGGAGGGGATCTCAGCTGTAACTGCAATGCTGTAAATCGCCAACTCAAGCTCCACTACCTGCTACTGCTCTGAACCTGAGGCATTCCAAAGACAGAACACCTTAGTAAGAAAGTACAAGTAGTGGCAGAAAACAAGCAAAAGTAAACAAAGGTCAATAGGGGTACCAACCCAAGACCAATAGTACTGAAAGTAAAGTACAAAAAGAATAATACATAATAAAAAAACACTTATATGAATCGTCATGTACACCAGACTACACCAAACGCACGAAACTATAAAGTTGAAACATGAATAAATCATAAGGAAAATTTTAGATAATTTATTAGCCACTTGTGAACACCGGAAATGCCCGGTGACTAAAGAGAAAGGCTTTTCTGGCAGCGCCCCAAAAGAAATCAAACACTACCAGGAACAAGGGTGAGGTGGTCTCGCATCCTGACACACCCCCACGGATAAATATCCGGCAACTGCAGTGGGTGATCACTCCAACAGTGCACCGACAGGCACCCAAGCCAAAACCCGGGTAGAGTTCTACAAGGTTTCAATTTAAAGAAAACGGACACTGCGGAGATGGTCTAGTCCACTAACACCCACATCCTAGAAAACCATGACTTATATCTCGAGACTTGGCATATCGTACCCGACTAGACATCACTACACTTAAAGAGCAAATTTAACCTAGGTAAGCGTGTCATGCCAAAAAAAATCAACTCGACTCGCCGAACAATTTTGACACACAAGCTTCGCTAATCGGAGCCCCACTTAACAAGTGAACAACCTTTACGATGAATTTACGAACTTAAATACACTTTACCACGACCTACATAGTAGTTAAGGGACGATCAAAATCCAACGAACGTAAACCGTTCGAGGAAACTCAATACAAATATTATTAGCGACGCTACGTGGTTAGTTTATCATAACAAAAATAGTTCTATGAGTGGATTTTAAGTGGAAAAATCAAGGCATACATACTAATCGGAATGAATCAGAATGGTCATCGATATTTACAAAAAACGAAGAGCGTTCGAAAACGCGATCTAAGCATGACAACATGTCAAAAACAATTTATTAACGAAGAATAGAAAGTTTTTTACCATGATCGAAAGAGGAGGGAGGAGGGAAAACCACCACTTGTCTTGGTTTTGCTGGAAAAGATCTCTGAATCGCTCCTCGTCGTAGATCGGGGCAAGAGAAGGCGGGAGGAGTTGAAATCTACAAGAAAACATACGAAATAGAGGTTAGAGCCAAAAAATCCTAACGAGAAAAGCTCACGAGACGGAAAAAGCTTACCACAATTGCGTAGCTCTCGTCGAGAGCTTTCCGGATCTATGTTCCATTGAAGATTTCGAGCACCGGAGCTCCGTCGGTGGCCACCAAAAGATCCACGAAAATCTTGCTCTAGCTCTCGGTCTCTCCGCTCTGGTTCGGCTCAGACGAAGAAGAAATTTTGTCTTTTTTTACATATATATATAGGTATAATATTAAGAAAATATTAATTAGTATACATAATATATTTTTACCTTAAGCGCATACACGCGTAAAACAAAAATAGAGGCTTAAGATGGCTTCAAAACTAAAGGTGATCAACATAAAAGTTGTAGATCTCGTCGAGACGAACAACTTTCATGTAAATCATTTTTGTATTTGACGTCGTTTTGACCCTCAAAATGGTGCCCAAAAAGTTCGTGAAATGTGCAGGCTGAAACGAATTTCTCGAGAACTAATGGATTTCTTGAGAAATAAAAAAAATTTCTCGAAAAATAAAAAAAAAATTCTCGAGAACTAATGGATTTCTCGAGAAATCAGTTTTGTCTTTTATTTCGGGATAAAATGACGATACGGGGGGCTAAACGCACACCGATTCGAATGAAATTCGCACCATAGGAGAATGTCGGCGCTATGAATCTAACGGCGAAAGCAAAACTAAAATCTGACGCACCATTCTTGAGATATTAATTTCCAAAGTTTACGACAAACGTAAATAATACAAAACTACAAACGCGCGTCAAGACTCCAAAAATGCTCGGATCGCGACGAAACTTGACGAGCAAGTCCAAAATTAATTAAATTAATTTTCTAATGTGAAAAAAATTCAGTTTTCGACGAAAATCCCAAAATCTGGTCAGTCGGACCTAACGGACGCGAAATCGCACTAACGGTGTCGCGCCGTCAACTTGACCCTGACGTCATAAATACATCATTACTGAATTAAATAATTACCGGAAAATCAGGAGCGTTACAACAGAGGAAGAAATAACTACCCATCTACTACGTGAGCAGGGTCTTGAGGAAGGCGGAGCTCCGATACCCGATTTTAGAGAAGTTGGTTTTTGCCCTGATTATCTCAGCTTGGAGGCTTCGACCATACTTCTAGGCACACTCTATTCGTGTGGTGACTAACCACCCCCTTCGTAATATTTTTGAGGGGGTGGACCACTCGGGAAGGTTGACAAAGTAGTCTGTGGAGCTGAGTGAATTTGATATTTCTTTTGTTCCCCGCCTCTCCATCAAGGCTCAAGCGATTGCCGACTTCCTGGATGATTATGTGGTCGAGGTAGCGGAGGCCGAGCTCACTCATCCAGTACCTTGGAGGGTGAAGGTGGATGGCATATCGGGAAGGCACTCCTTGGGAGTAGGGGTGCTTTTGGAGAGTCCGTAAGGGACAAATATTGAGCAAACCGTGGTCATTCATTTTCCCATTACTAACAATCAAGAGGAGTACGAGGTCGTGATCGCAGGGCTGCGGCTGGCCAGGGAACTGGGAGTGCAAGACATGTAGGTACTAACGGACTCTATGGTGGTGTCCTCCCAGATAACGGCGAGTTCGAAACGAGCGAGACCACTCTCCAGCCATACCTGGCAAAGGTGAAGGAGGTCATCGGCATTTTCCAAACATTCTCCATCAGACATGTGTTGCGGGAAGAGAATGAGCAAGTAGATCAATTGGCCTAGCATAGACCCCGGGTGGGGGTAACCATCACCGATCATTTTCACCCCTCTATCAAAGAAGGAGAGCTGATGGAGGTAGACTAGAGCCCTTCATGGATAGACCCCTTTGCTGTCTTCTTGTCCACAGGTGAGTTCCCGGAAGGCCTGGATAAAAAGAGCTTCAAGTACAAGTTGGCATACTATCTGATACGTGATTAGAAGCTATATCGGAAGACTCTCTCAGGTCTTTTGGCATGTTGCGTGGCTGAAGAGGAGGTCCAGAGGATCTTGGAAGAAGTTCATACTGGAAAATGCGGGAGTCACTCGGGGAGCAGGACCTTGGAGGGGAGGATAGTGAGGCAAGGATATTTTTGGCCAACCCTGGGTCCGGATGCCGCCGAGTTTGCAAAGAAGTGCCAGAAGTGCCAGCTGTTTGCCCCTCTCCAACTGCTACCAGCCCAGAGACTCAGGAGCATCACTGAGCCCCGTCCCTTTGCTATCTGGGGAATGGATCTTGTGGGGCCCTTTCCCCAGGCCAAAGGACAGAGGAGGTTCCTGCTAGTCATGATCGATTATTTCTCTAAGTGGTTGAAGGTTAAGGCGCTAGTCAAGGTGACCTCCCAGTTGATCCAGAACTTCGTATGGGGGAGATTATTTGCAGGCATGGGTTGCCTCAGACCATTATCATGGACAATGGCCCGCAGTTTGTCAGTGCGGAGTTCATCAACTTTTGCAGTCAGCTCGGGATCGATCTTCGGTTCGTGTTGGTCCATCACCCCAGGAGTAATGGGCAGGTGGAGGCGACAAACAAGATCATTATGAACTTGTTGAAGAAGAAGGTTGAGAACCTGAAGGGAATTTGGGTGGAACAACTTCCTTCAATCCTCTGGGCCCTGAGGACCACCCCCAACACAGCCACTGGGGATACCCCCTTTAAACTCTCCCACGGCTGCGAAGCTGTGCTCCCAATCGAGTTCCAGGTCCGGACACCGCGAGTGGTGGGAGTGGAGGAAGGCAGGGAAGAATGGAGGGTTGAGAATGAGGATGAGTTGTGACTCTCCTTGGACCTGATGAAGGAACTCCGAGATGTGGTCGCTATCATGCAAGAATAAATCAAATGGCGGATGGTCAAGTACTTTGACAAACATGTTAGAATCAGGCAGTTCGTAGAAGGAGACTTGGTCTTGAAAAAGGTGGATGTTGCATGGAGATCAGCTGTCGTGGGAAAGCTCAATCCAAATTGGGAGGGTCTGTTTATCGTCAAGGAGGTGTTGAAGTCTGGGGGTATTGCCTCCGGAATGTGGAGTGTGAGGCCCTTAGTCACATCTGGAGCAGTGATGACTTGAAGCGCTTCTATCCATGAAAAAAGTGGAGCCCGAGATGTCCTACTATACCGGGAAGGGGGACCCAGTCTAGCACGTCCAGTGGTTTGAGGACGTGGTCTCGATCCGACAGATGTTGTATAGATTTAAGTACAGACTCTTTGTCATCACTCTGAAGGAGAAGGCAAGGGAGTGGTTCCACCAGCTACCGGCCAGTTCCATCTACTGCTTGGATGACCTATGTCGGGGGTTCATGTTGATATTCACCACCTCCAAGAGGAGGAAGAGGGAGTCAGAGTCCCTGAAAGTCCACCTAGTGCCAACTACCTTCACCTATGGGGGGGGAATAGGTGTCTTGCAGCGTTTTTGCGGAATTAAAACTATACCTGCACAAATAAACAAAACAACACAGCATAGAAAGACACAGACAATTTATAGTGATTCCCCGATTTTGGTACGTCCACTCTCCCCCTTCGACCTATCTCCCAACAAGGGACGACTCGATCACTTCACCAACAGGATTGAAAACCAATCCTCACACTAAGGAAGTAACTCTTCCACACGAAGGAGTCACCACTCCTCCACCACGGGTTGCACCCAACCCTTACACAGAGGAACCAATGTTCTTTTACAACAAAAGAAAAACTTGAATGTATGAAATACAAACTACTTTTGGAGCCCTTGGTGTCCCTCTTCGTTTGACGTTGCGTTCTTGAATAAGTTGAAGAGTCCACGACCTAAGTGCTCTCTTAGAGAGAATCTCCCCGAAACCAGCGGCGGTAAGAAGAGCGGCAGCTTGGCATTCGGGATCGGCGGCGGCAAGAAGTGTGGCGGCTGAGCTTTAGAGATCCAACCTTCGTAGCTATGCTGGCAAGGTCTACAAATGGTCTTCCTTGGATCAATCGTCTCGATCGATTCGGAAAGGGAAGGTATTCCCGATCTACAAACCAAGCGACAAAGGATCTCAAGAAGGACACGTGAGACGCGTTGCTTGGCAAAGCTTTGTCGCCGGAAGATCAGGAGGTATCCACGATCAATGACGGCGACAACTTCCCGAGCGGCGACGGCGGCGGCGGAAGAGAGATCCGCGATCTAGGTAACGTCAGCGGCTCGGTTTTCTTGTTTCTGTATTCGTTGTATTCGGTATCTGTAAAGATTGAAATACAACAGTATTTATACTGTAGGTCATACATTATGACCGTTGTGGGCCCCACCAAAAGAAACCCTAGCTCCGGTTTCAAAACAGCGCCTGGAACTTGGTCCAGTCCAGCGAGCACCAAAATTTCGCCCAAGGCAAATTCGGCGAGAATCAAAGGTGATTCTCGCCGAATTCTACTTGGCAGAATTCTGGCTGAAGATCTTGCCATCCGGAGAGAATCGGCAAGAATCAACATTCATTCTCAACGGATCGGCGAGAATGCAAAGTCATTCTCGTCGATTCGGTGAGAATCAACTAGTGATTCTCGACGATTCTGCCTTAAGCAGAAATCAAGACGGCGTTGAGACAGCTGGCTGCAATCGGCAAGAATCAGCGAGTGATTCTCGACGATTCGGCGAGAATCACTAGTTATTCTCGTCGAATCGGCGAGAATCACTTAGTGATTCTCGACGATTTCTACTTAGACGATTTTTCGTCTTTCCACCCGTGAGCTGCTCTTTGGCCCATCCCTGCTCCTTGTCTGCTCTTGATCTTTCTCAGCCCTGTACTTGAAAGTAAGTACACTCCAATAGAGAGAGTACACGTAGGCCAACACACTAATCTGCTCAACGAGGGATTACGTTGCGTAGACCCGTGTATATTAACCCACTGCACCCTGACATTGGTGTGTACTTAGCATGGAATAACTGCAAGCACAACTTGATGACAAATGATCAAATACAATGTCAATTCACCTTAACTGGTCCAGGGGCTTCTTCAAATCAGGTACATTGTGGATACAATACCCAAAAATCTCCCCCTATTTGAAGAAGCCTAAACCCTACAAGCTAAGGTGAATATAACAGATGGAAGAAAAACATAAACTGAATAATCAGTTGAGAAAGAATTTCCATACCATTACCTTTAGAGCATTTGGAGCATACTTTGCGAGAGCACCTTAGCCCTTAGCACCTTAGCCGAGAGGGCAAGTTACACACCAGCCGCACCCTTGCCCTTCCTGGAGTGAATGGCTTTTAGGGCCACAGTCTTTTCCTTGGCTGCGGCCTTCTCTGCTTCTTCTTCAGCTTTCCTCGTGTTCAACTGGAGCTCATAGGACATGAGCTTCCCAAAGAGTATCTGAGGATCAGTTTCAGCTAATCTGCCAAACTCTCGGATGGCGCAGATCTCCGTGTCTCATTCCTTAGTAAGGGACCTAAGGAATTTATCAATAAGTTCACCATTAGTGAACACTCTTCCATATCCCTTGAGAGCATTGACGATCTTGAGGAAGTTCTCGAAGGTAACTCCGATCTCTTCCTTGGGCCCCTGCCTGAAGGCCTTATATTTCTGGTTCAGGAGGGATCTCCGATCATCCCTCACTTCATCTGTGCCCTCCATCAGGATAATCAAGCTGTGCCAGATATCCTTGGCTGTCCTGTAGTTGCAGAAGTTCTGCATCATGGAGTCATCGACTGCGCTGATTAGTATGTTCTGTGCCTTCTTGTCAAGCCCGACCAGCACCATCTCGTCCTTGTCCGGTCCAGCGAGCACCAGAATTTCGCCCAAGGCAAATTCGGCGAGAATCAAAGGTGATTCTCGACGAATCGGCGAGAATCACTTATGATTCTCGCCGAATTCTACTTGGCAGAATTCTGGCTGAAGATCTTGCCATCCGGAGAGAATCGGCAAGAATCAACATTCATTCTCGACGGATCGGCGAGAATGCAAATTCATTCTCGTCGATTCGGCGAGAATCAACTAGTGATTCTCGATGATTCTACCTTAAGCAGAAATCAAGACGGCATTGAGACAGCCGGCTACAATCGGCAAGAATCAGCGAGTGATTCTCGACGATTCGGCGAGAATCACTCGTCGAATCGTCGAGAATCACTTAGTGATTCTCGACGATTTCTACTTAGACGATTTTTCGTCTTTCCACCCGTGAGCTGCTCTTTGGCCCATCCTTGCTCCTTGTCTGCTCTTGATCTTTCTCAGCCCTGTACTTAAAAGTAAGTACACTCCAATAGAGAGAGTACACATAGGCCAACACACTGATCTGCTCAACGAGGGATTACATTGCGCAGACCCGTATATATTAACCCACTGCACCCTGACATTGGTGTGTACTTAGCGTGGAATAACTGCAAGCACAAATTGAAGACAAATGATCAAATACAATGTCAATTCACCTTAACTGGTCCAGGGGCTTCTTCAAATCAGGTACATTGTGGATACAATACCCAACAATCTCCCCCTATTTGAAGAAGCCTAAACCTTACAAGCTAAGGTGAATATAACGGATGGAAGAAAAACATAAACTGAATAATCAGTTGAGAAAGAATTTCCATACCATTACCTTTAGAGCATTTGGAGCATACTTTGCGAGAGCACCTTAGCCCTTAGCACCTTAGCCGAGAGGGCAAGTTACACACCAGCCGCACCCTTTCCCTTCCTGGAGTGAATGGCTTTTAGGGCCACAGTCTTTTCCTTGGCTGCGGCCTTCTCTGCTTCTTCTTCAGCTTTCCTCGTGTTCAACTGGAGCTCATAGGACATGAGCTTCCCAAAGAGTATCTGAGGATCAGTTTCAGCTAATCTGCCAAACTCTCGGATGGCGCAGATCTTCGTGTCCCATTCCTTAGTAAGGGACCTAAGGAATTTATCATTAAGTTCACCATTAGTGAACACTCTTCCATATCCCTTGAGAGCATTGACAATCTTGAGGAAGTTCTCGAAGGTAACTCCGATATCTTCCTTGGGACCCTGTCTAAAGGCCTTATATTTCTGGTTCAGGAGGGATCTCCGATCATCCCTCACTTCATATGTGCCCTCCATCAGGATAATCAAGTTGTGTCAGATATCCTTGGTTGTCCTGTAGTTGCAGAAGTTCTGCATCATGGAGTCATCGACTGCACTGATTAGTATGTTCTGTGCCTTCTTGTCAAGCTCGACCAGCACCATCTCGTCCTTGTCCGGTCCAGCGAGCACCAGAATTTTGCCCAAGGCAAATTCGGCGAGAATAAAAGGTGATTCTCGACGAATCGGCGAGAATCACTTATGATTCTCGCCGAATTCTACTTGGCAGAATTCTGGCTGAAGATCTTGCCATCTGGAGAGAATCGGCAAGAATCAACATTCATTCTCGACGGATCGGCGAGAATGCAAATTCATTCTCGTCGATTCGGCGAGAATCAACTAGTGATTCTCGACGATTCTGCCTTAAGCAGAAATCAAGACGGCGTTGAGACAGCCGGCTGCAATCGGCAAGAATCAGCGAGTGATTCTCGACGATTCGGCGAGAATCACTAGTTATTCTCGTCGAATCGGCGAGAATCACTTAGTGATTCTCGACGATTTTTACTTAGACGATTTTTCGTCTTTCCACCCGTGAGCTGCTCTTTGGCCCATCCTTGCTCCTTGTCTGCTCTTGATCTTTCTCAGCCCTGTACTTGAAAGTAAGTACACTCCAATAGAGAGAGTACATGTAGGCCAACACACTGATCTGCTCAACGAGGGATTACGTTGCGCAGACCCGTATATATTAACCCACTGCACCCTAACATTGGTGTGTACTTAGCATGGAATAACTGCAAGCACAACTTGAAGACAAATGATCAAATACAATGTCAATTCACCTTAACTGGTCCAGGGGATTCTTCAAATCAAGTACATTATGGATACGATACCCAATAGTCCCTATTCTGCATCAAGCAGGGAGTGAACGAGACCTTGGGGAGCTATGTCGATTGCTTCCAGGAGGAGGTCACCCAGTTTCAGGAAATGCCAGGACACACTCTGATGATGGCCTTCACCCTGGGGTTGCAGTAGGGTTTTTTCTGAATGGAGCTGAAGAGGATCCCACCCCTCTCCTACGAGGAGTTGATGGATAGGGCGGCGAGAGAAGTTGACGGGGAGGCATTGAACCCGGAGTTTGCCCGGAGGCTAGCCAGGTGGGCTACAGAGGAGGAGAGGCCCAGAGGGGGCAGAGGTCAGGAGGAAAGGAGAGTCGAGACCCAGCAAAGGGAGCGGCCACAGCATCAGATGCAGCAGCAGCCCGGGTGGGGGCGCTAGGAGCCGAATCACCGGCTAGGGTGGAGGCCCGAGTAGCAAGAGCAGGGGGCAAGGAGAGGGTTCCATGGAGTGGACTACCGCCGTGGAGGCCAAGGCCAATTTTACCCTCAGGGCGGGAGACAGGCCCAGAGGCCGCCTCTTCCCGACCAGTAGCAGACCATGGCCATAGCCATGGGGGAGAGAAGGAGAGCAGCGCGGAGGAGAAGAAGGGAAGTTAGGGTGGAGCTGCCTTACTGTGACTTCCATTAGGAGGAAGGGCACGCCACGGCCACATGCCCGGAGTTTCTCGAGATGAGAGTGATGGCCGCGGAACAGAGAGGAAATAGGGAACAGCAATAGCAACAGGAGCATCAAGAGGTGCGGATCGAAGAGGTCCTGCCACGCTCGAAGGAGGACCGGTGTGAGGACCGGGTGGATGTTGGGACCAGGGGAAGGATCAAGATGATACTCGTAGGGGCAGGTGTCGAGGTTTCCCGCAAGGTAAGACTCCATACCATGTATCGAAGGAGTGTCGCCTCCACGTCCCAGACCACACCCCTGGAGGAGAAGATCACCTTCTCTAGGAAGGATATGTCGGATCACGAGGATCCATTTTGTGATGCGCTGGTCATCCAGACAGCCATCGAGAACTTCACCATTGCCCGGATCCTCGTCGACAATAGGAGCTCGGTCAACGTCATCTTTAAGAAAGAATTCAACGCGATGAAGGTGGAGGCGAAGAGGGTACTTGCCTCGGACGGACCCTTGTTCGGGTTCTCAGGGGAGAGGAAGGAGGTAGAAGGTGGAGTGGGACTCCATATCACGCTAGGGGGGCAGTCCCTCACTTGCAAGTTCGTCATTGTGGACGCCCCCAGCAGCTACACCGCCATCTTCGGGAGGCCCCTCATCAGCGCCTTTCATTATGTCCCATCTTCTTTCCACACGTGCCTGAATTTCAACATTGAGGGGGTCCAGGTCGGGGTTCGCGGAGTCCCTAAGATAGCAAGGGAGTGCTACGTCACGGCGGTAAACTCCATCTCTTGGCAGGAAGGGGCTGAGGAGATGGGGAGGAGGATGGAAGAGGTGGAGTCGGAGGCCGGTAGAGAGGAGATAGAGGTAGAGGAGAGCCGTACCCAGGTGGGGGTGGCAGAAGAAGTCTAGGGGTCGGCCGAGGCGATGGTCGTGGAGGAGGCTGGAGAGGAAGTCCTTGCCCCAGGAGGGGGAACGTTGAAGAATGGGTAGAGGAATCTCGTCTGGAGGCGGCAGAAGAGGTGGTGGAGATGGAGGTTCTCACCCTCGGAGGCAGGGAGGAGAAGGTCCGCGTCAGCAGAGGGCTGACCCCGGAGGCTCAAGGCAGGATGCTGGAGTGCATCCGGAAGAATGTGGACATCTTCGCCTGGAGTGCCGCGGAGATGCTCGAGATCGATGCGGACGTGGACTTCCATCGCCTCAACCTGGATCCGGAAGCTCGCTCCATCCAGAAGAAGAAAAGGTCCACGGCGGACAAGTTGTCCGAGCCAATCCGGGAGGAGGTGGCCAAGCTACTCATGGCCGGCTTTGTATCCGAGATCCAATACCCCGGCTGGGTATCCAATGTTGTAATGGTTAAAAAAAGAGATGGTCGGTGTCGTATGTGTGTATATTTCTCTTTGCTTAATAAATCATGTCCCAAGGATTGTTACCCCTTGCCTCGGATCGACGCGCTGGTTTATTCAGCCATCGGTTTCCCTGTAATGAGTTTCCTAGATGCTTTTTCAGGTTATCTTCAAAACAGGATGCACCCTCCCGACATCAAGGATGTCTCCTTCATCACAGGGGATGGATGTTATTATTATAAAATGATGCCCTTTGGGCTAAAAATGCAGGGGTGACCTACCAGAAGATGATGGACAGGGTCTTCCGACAGCAGAAGGGGAGGAACATGGAGGTGTATGTAGATGACCTCATGATCAAGAACCTAGACGTCGACTCTCACCTCCGGTACTTGGAAGAGACTTTTGCCACTCTCCGTAAATATAAAATGAGACTGAACCCCTTGAAGTGCATCTTCGGGGCAAGCAGGGGCAAGTTCCTGGGGCATCTCCTCACCCCTGCCGGCGTAGAGCCCAACCCGGACAAGGTGAGGGCGATTATAGAGTTGGGGTCGCCACGGAATGCCAAGGAAGTGCGGTGGTTGACAGGGAAGCTAGAAGGGTTAAGCAGGTTCCTCTCCCGGGCTGGAGAGAAGTGCTCTCCCTTCTTCAAGACTCTGAGGTGAGGTCAAAAGTTCGAGTGGACCTCGGAGTGCGAAGAGGCATTCCAGTCCTTGAAAAGGCAGCTTACTCAGGCCCCCCTGCTTTAAGGGCCAAAGGAGGGGGAGAACCTGTCCTTGTATCTGGGGGTCGGCGCAGAGGCCCTGAGCTCTATTTTGGTTCGGTAAGAGGGGAAGAAACAACTCACAATTTACTATGTGAGTCGGGTCTTGAGGAAGGCAGAGCTTTGGTATCCCATCATGGAAAAGCTGGTCTTTGCTCTCATCATTTCAGCCAGGAGGCTCCGTCCCTACTTCCAGGCACACTCGATTCGAGTGGTGACTGACCACCCCCTCCGCAACATCTTCGAGGGGGTGGAGCACTCAGGCCGGTTGGCCAAGTGGTCGGTAGAGTTGAGCGAATTTGACATCTCCTTTGTCCCTCGCCTTTCGATCAAGGCGCAAGCAATGGCCGACTTCCTGGCAGATTATGTGGTGGAAATGGCGGAGGCGGAGCTCCACCACCCAGTCCCTTGGAGGGTGATGGTGGACGGCGCGTCAGGAAGGCATTCCCTGGGAGTGGGGGTGATCTTGGAGAGTCCACATGGGATGAGGATTGAGCAAACAGTAGTAGTACACTTCCACATCACCAACAATCAGTACGAGTATGAGGCAGTAATCGCGGGGCTCTTCCTAACCAGGGAGTTGGGGGTGCATGATGTGGAGGTCCTCACTGACTCCATGGTGGTGGCCTCCCAGATCAACGGAGAATTTGAGGCAAGGGAGCCAACTCTACAGCTGTACTTGGCAAAGGTGAAGGTGATCATCGGGACATTTTAGACATTTTCCATCCGGCATGTCCCTCGGGTAGAGAGTGAGCAAGCGGATCAGCTAGCTAAGTATGGCCTTCGGGTGGGGGGCACTGTCACAGATCTCTTTTGTCCATCGATCGAAGAGGGGGAGCTGATGGAGATGGAGCAGCACCCCTCATGGATGGATCCGTTCACGACCTTCTTGTCCATGGGTGAGTATCCGGAGGGGATGGACAGGAAGAAGCTCAAGTACAAGTCGGCAGTCTACCTCATGCGCTACGGACAGCTATATCGAAAGACTGTTGAAGTGGTGACCGGGCGGTCAGGGGGTATGGCTTGGCGAGTTGATGACCGGGCGGTCTGGCGGTTTCCCTTCGGCGGGTTGATTGTTATGAGCTGTTGTCCTAGGTCTAAGCAGTCTAGCGGCTTGTCACTGGCGACTTGGAGACCGGGCAGTCTGGCGGTCTCACATGGCGATCTCTCTCTCTCTCTCTCGTAGTTGTCGAGCAGTTAGCCCCTCTGTCTAACCGCGCGGCTTGTGCGGTTTGTGTCAATACAGTCCGCTTGTATCATGTAATTTTTTAGTCTGACATCTCTCATTTGTATTCTCTCTTTTCTCCTCCATTCTATATAAGGGAGGTTATACCTTTGTAATATATATCTTTTCTTGATAATAAAGTTTCAGTTTAAACCGTTTTCGGCTTGTTTTAGTTCGATTCTAACATGGTATCAGAGGGCACGATTTTCTCCTCCTGATTCTGTGCTCCTCTCTGTCCGCGTGACCTGTCCACGTGACTTGTTTCTTCTTCTCGCGACCTATTTTCGTGGCCGGTTTCTTCCTGTTTGTTTGCTTGCGCCCTGTTCGCGCGGCTTGGTTCGTTTGCTTGTGCCCTGTTCTCGCGGCCTGTTTTCGCGGCCGGTTTGATTGCTTCTTTCTCGCGACCTGTTCTAGTCGCCGCGCCCTGTCGACGCGACCTGTTTTGGCCTTCTCCTGCCAGCAAATCCCACTTCTGTTCGCGCGGTCTGTCTTTTAGCTGCCCGACTTCTTTCCCTCTGCTTGGTTCTGCGGTTTGGTCGTGGCTTTCCTGGCCGCTGGTGTCTGACATCATGACTGCTGTAGATCTTCTTCTTCCTATCCGCGTGGCTTGTTTCCTAACCGCACGGCCTCTAGTTATATCCGCGACCTGTTTTCGCGGTTTCTCTGCCTCTGTTGTTCCCGCGATCTCCTTGATTCGCGCGGCTCCTTCCTTGTTCGTGCGACCTTCTCTCTAACCGCACGGCCTTCTCCCTGCGTTGGTCTGCTTCTTGGTTGTGTCCTTTGCGATTTCCTTTTTTTGTGTCCGCTGAGGTCTTCTGGTTCTCACGAACTTACTTGTGTTCGTGCTGTGTTCGTTGATTGTCTGTTCGCGCGACCTATTCTCTTAGTTCGCGCGACCTGTCTCTCTGTTCGCGCGACCTATTTCTTCTCATATGGCTCTCTTCGATATCTCTACTTTCTCGTCTTCTTCGAAGCCTTCTGCCTCGGTGGTCACGTCTTCTGGTAGTGCCCACTTCGTTACTCAAGGAAAATGGCATATCGACTCAGGTGCTACCAATCATATGACCGGCTCTCCCTAGTGTTTCTCTCTCCTGGAAACACATGATCGGTTGCCCCCGGTTATTCTCGCTGACGGCTCTCCATCCCCGGTCCATGGGACGGGAGTGGTTCAAGTCACTCTGTCTCTTCAATTGGTGAATACTCTCTACGTGCCCAAATTCCCGTGCAACTTAATATCTGTTACCTCTCTATGCAAGCAATTACGGTGTTCCGTCACATTTACTTCTACTTCTTATTCTTTTCAGGATCCGGACTCCCAGCGGACGATTGCTACTGGGACTGAGAGTGACGGCTTATTCTTCCTCGATAATATTTCCGCTCTATCCGCCTTCTCCACCACCTCCACAGATCTACTCCAATGGCATCTTCGCCTTGGTCATGCTCCTCCACGTCTTCTTCATCAGCTTCTGCCCTATCTTCCTTCACAAAGTCCTCCCCTCAATTGTGAGGCATGTCAGCTTAGCAAGCATCACCGCTCCTCCTTCCCACCAAAGCAAGTTCGTGGATCTTCCCGACCATTTGATCTCATCCACTCTGATGTTTGAGGTCCTTCTCCTACCCTTACCGTTGGTCGGGGAAGTTCATATTTTGTCACGTTTATTGATGATTTATCTCGTTGTATGTGGGTGTATCTTTTAAAAGATCGCTCCGAATTATTCTCTGTATGGACATCTTTCTATCTCATGATCAAAACTAAGTTTGACGTTTCTATAAAAGTTTTTCGATCTGATAACGCCCAAGAATATCTCAGTCATGCTTTTTTGTCCTTCTGTATACAACATGTGATTATTCATCAAACTAGTTGTATCTATACTTCACAGCAAAATGGTGTGGCGGAACGCGAAAACCGTCACCTCCTTGATGTCACTCGCACTCTGATGACACAGATGCAGGTTCCTTGTGCCTATTAGGGCTATGCCGTTCTCATCTCCTGTTTCCTCATCAATCGCATTCCATCCACCGTTCTCCAGGGTCAAACCTCATTCTCCATTCTCCATCCTGGCAAGGAACCCTTCCCCCTTCCTCTACGTATATTGTGATGTACGGCCTTCGTACATGCTCCCTCCGTTACCCGCGATACACTCTCCCCTCGCTCCACCAAATGTGTCTTTCTGGGGTACTCCACCACTCAGAAAGGCTACTGTTGCTTTGACCCATTTCTTCGTAAGCAGTTCGTCTCCGCTGACGTTACCTTCTTCGAGAATGCCTCCTACTTCTCGGACGACTCCTCTTCTCTTCCCCAAGCTTCCTCTTCTCTTCCCACAACCTCTGATTCTCCTGTTATTCCCTTTGTTCCCTCGCCTCCTACTGCGATATCCACCCCTACTCAGTCTCCACCTCCGTCTCCCTCATCTCCGCTGACGTCGCTCTCTCCTCCTGGGCCAGCTCTCTCTGCCACGGATGCTCTGGATGCCGAGGAACCCGCTGACCTGGATCTTCCTATAGCTCTTTGCAAAGGGTGTGGACATGTAACCTACACCCCCTTGTTGTTGTGGTTTCATATGATCGTCTTACCTCTTCTCGCAGAGCCTTTACGCTGGCTATCTCTGCCACTGCCACTCCTTGTTCCTACCAGGAGGCCCTTGCTATTCCTCACTGTAAGATGGCCATGGATGAGGAAATGGCGACCCTAACAGAGCGGGGTACCTGGACTCTTATTCCTCCTCCCTTCGGTACTGATGTTGTTGGTTGTCGCTGGGTCTTTGTGGTCAAATTTGGCCCGGATGGCACTGTGGACCGTTATAAGGCTCGTCTTGTTTCTAAGGGCTTTACTCAGACCTATGGGGTTGATTATTTTGACACCTTCTCTCCCGTGGATCGTCTCAGCACTATAAGGGTCCTTCTCTCTGTGGCGGTCAATAAAGATTGGCCAATTTCTCAGCTGGATATAAAGAATGCCTTCCTTTATGGTGATCTTTAGGAGGTCATCTACATGGAGCAACCTCCTGGGTATGTTGCTCAGGGGGAGACACGAGTATGCCGACTGCAGAAGGCAATCTATGGCCTCAAGCAGAGCCCTCGAGCTTGGTTTGACAAGTTCAGCGGCATCGTGGCGGCCGTTGGTTTTACGCGTAGCTCTGCCGATAACTCTCTATTTATTCGCAAAACCCCCTCGGGATTGGTGGTTCTTGCTGTGTATGTTGATGATATTCTTCTCACTGGCGATGACCAGGAAGGGGTAGCCCTGACAAAGCGGCATCTTCGTCAGCATCTGGTCACGAGAGATATGGGCTCTCCGAAGTACTTTTTGGGGATCGAGATCTCTTGGAAGCCCAACTTTGGTCCTCTCCCAGCGTAAGTATGCCCTTGATCTTATAAAAGAAGCAGGATTGACTGGAGCCAAACCTGCCCGATGCCCTATGGCTATTGGAGAAGACAAAACCTGGATAGATGATTCGCCTCTTCTTTCAGATACTACGCGGTACAGGCTTCTAGTTGGTAAGCTCATATATCTCACAGTGACCAGGCCCGACATTTCCTATGTTGTGGGTAAGGTAAGTCAATTCGTGCAAGCAACCAGGGAGTGCCATATACAGTCCGCCTTGCGGATCTTGGAGTATGTCAAAGCAGCCCCTGGGAAATGATTACTATTTCAGAAGAATGGCCATCTGAAGGTTGAAGCATACTTAGGTGCGAGGCAGTGCTCCCCATAGAGTTCGAGGTTCGAACACCTCGGGTGGTCGAGGCAGAAGAAGGTAGGGAGGAATGGAGAGCTAGGAACGAAGAAGAGCTACGGCTCTCCCTCGACATGATTGAAGAGCTGCGTGACCTCTCTGCCATCAGGAAAGAGGAAGTGAAAAGAAGAATGGCAAAGTACTTTGACAAGCACGTCAGAGTCAAACAATTCACGGAAGGGGACTTGGTCTTGAGAAAAGTGGATGACGCGGGGAGGTCAACCGCAGTGGGGAAACTCAACCCCAACTAGAAAGGGCCAAACATAGTGCAAGAGGCCTTGAAGTCGGGAGGGTATCGCCTTCGGAATGTGGAGGGCGAGACCCTAGGTCTCACATGGAGTGGTGACGACTTGAAATGTTTTTATCTTTGAATCTTGTAAGAGTTCTGTTTTTTGGAATAAAATTTCTTGAGGTACTTATGCGAATGTAATAGTTCACCCCAGACCGCGAGCAGATCCTGATGTCAGGCTCCCATCAAGCTGGTAGGGCTAGAAGTCACTCGGAGGAGTCTGCCCCAGACCCCGAGCAGATCCTGCTGTCAGGCTCCCATCAAGCTGGCAGGGCTGGAAGTCACTCGGAAGAGTCTGCCCCAGACCCTGAGCAGATCCCGCTGCCGGGCTCCCATCAAGCTGGCAGGGCTGGAAGTCACTCGGAGGAGTCTGCCTTAGACCCCGAGCAGATCCCTCTATCAGGCTCCCATCAAGCTGGCAGGGCTGGAAGCCACTCGGAGGAGTATGCCCCAGACCCCGAGCAGATCCCGCTTTCAGGCTCCAATCAAGATGGCAGGGCTGGAAGTCACTCGGAGGAGTCTGCCCCGGACCCCGAGCAGATCCCGCTGTCAGGCTCCCATCAAGCTGGAAGGGCTGGAAGTCACTCAGAGGACTCTGCCCCATACCCCAAGCAGATCCCGCTGCTAGGCTCCCATAAAGCTGGCAGGGCTGGAAGTCACTCGGAGGAGTCTGCCTCAGACCCCGAGTGGATCCCGCTGTCAGGCTCCCATCAAGCTGGCAGGGCTGGAAGTCACTCGGAGGAGTCTGCCCCAGACCCCGAGCAGATCCCGATGTTAGGCTCCCATCAAGCTGGCAGGGCTGGAAATCACTCGGAGGAGTCTGCCCCAGACCCCAAGCAGATTCTGCTGTCAGGCTCCCATCAAGCTGGCAGGGATGGAAGTCACTCGGAGGAGTCTGCCCCAGACCCCGAGCATATCCCGCTTCTAGGATCCCATCAAGTTGGTAGGGCTAGAAGTCACTCGGGGGAGTCTTCCCCAGACCTCGAGCAGATCTTGCTGTCAGGATCTCATCAAGCTGGCGGGGTTGGATGTCCCTTCGAAGAGTCTGCCCAGACCCCGAGAGTCAAGCTGCACGTCGCTATGACTTGGGGAATAAGCCCGAAAGATGCTCAACACCCGCCGCCAGGCTCCCGCCTAGCTAATTGGTCCGATGGTAGCACCCGGAAGTAAAAAAACACTCAGGATCCCAAGGAAAGAGGGAGGGGTCTAACGCGCAGATGGTTCAGTCACTCGCAAGCGAGGCTAACACTTGCAAGCGAGTCGAGCGCTTAGACGCGAGTTAGGCTCCCGCAGGCGAGGCGAGTACCCATAGGCGAGTCGAGAACTCGCGGACCTAGCGACTACCGATGATCCTCGGCCAATAGAAACAAGCATCCTAACTCGGCATACTCTCAACAGAAGCAAACTCGGCAAAAGATCACCCGGGAAGAAAAGAAGATAAAAAAATTCTTATAATTTAATTTTCATTTTAATTTTACGACTGTTACATGCTCAGAACTCGCCTGCGCGAGGTTACAAAAATGGGAGAAAGAAGAAGAAAACAATAAAAATATTGGCTTAGCTCTCGCCCTCCTCCCCGGATGTGCGGCCTTCCCCGCCTCCGTGCTCTTGGCTCTTGCCCATCTCACCGAAGAGCAAGGTGAAGCTATCCTCCTTCTCGCCAGGCGGGCTCGGCGGGAATAGGCCTGGCATTAGGTCCCAGACTGCGACTTCTTCGCAACCCTCTGCCAGTTTCCCCGTACCCCTCATAGCATCCAGAAGGCACTCGGCAGACTCGATCGAATTAACTCGCAGCCGCTCCGTGACCTCCTTCACGCCAAAGATCTGCGGCCTCTGTAAGGGGTAGGGGGACTAGCAACCACCCGTGGGGACAAGAAGCTCCGCCTGCCGAAGGAGCTCATTCTGAAGCCCCCAGTTCTGCTCCTTTATCCGCTCCACCTCGGCCTCTAGCTGAGCGGCGCGAGCCTCCTATTTAGCAGCATGCGTCCCCTGCTCTCTTGAGCGAGTTTCCTGCTCGGTAAGGCAAACCCGCAGCCGGGCGACCTCCTCCTCCAACCCGGAGGCGCAGTTCTGCAACTCGCGCGCGGCCTCGGCATCCTGAGGATCGAAGACTAAGCACCAATACCGAAAAATCGTCTAAGTCAAAAAGGAAAGGGATGGCCGACACTTACCAACCTGCCTGCGGCTTTTGCGAGTAGGTCCTCGGCAATATCGCACTGCCTCGTTTCATCGGCGGCCTTGTTCTTCGCGACGTCGCTCTCCTGCTCGGCCTTCGACATGATCTGGCTGAGGTTGAAGCCACGACGCATCATCATGTGGTGCAGTTCGAAGGACCGCAAGTGGGCCCGCAGGCCCTCGCGACCCAGCTGGTGAGGCATCATGTGCTTGTAAACCTCGGCTCTGTCACAACTGTAAAGGTCGAAGACGAGTGCGTAGGCGTGGACGGTGGGAGGTTGGCGAGCACCACAGGAAGGGTGGCGAGTAGAAATAGATACCCGGTGGGCCTCCCCATCCCACTTGATCATCGGCTCGCCGGCCGAATCCTTGCAGGCCCAACTCGCAGGGCACCAGTCCTCCCGCATCCTTAGGGGAGGGAGGCTCGCGCTCTCAAAGATCCCTCCCCGACAACTCCTTCAATGGGCTCTCCGGCGAGGTGTCGGGGGGGGGGGGGGGGGTCGCGGGCAGGTCCATGTACTTGGGGGACCGCTTCTCCCCCAGGGAGACGACCTTGGCCCTCTTCTTCTTGCGGTCCGGAGGCCGGCGGGACGAGTCCGGCCCCCAGAGGACCAGCGCTTCTTGCTAGAGGAGGGTAGGGACGTCGTCGCGTCGTCTCGATAGGCCGAGCTGGAGCGGGTTGGGGTAGAGCCCAGAGTCTATAAAGGGCGGATTCTCGGGGAATGAGTCGTTCCCCTGAATAAAAGACTTAGTCAGGTTTGTCAATGTTGTCTTTGCCGAGCTCGGCAAAAGTGGAAGTAAATCTGAGCATACCTTCACCAGGGAGGACGGGTAGAAGGGAGTCGAGGCCTCGGCGGAGGTAGGCAACCTCGAATTATTTGTGGAGGAAAAATTTGTGGAGGTTGGCGTCGTTACCCGACACCGATGGGGGGTGGTATACCTCTTCGGCCTTCTGCTGGGGTGAGAAGGGGACGTTGCCGAGATTTCCCTTAATGAAGACGATCTTGGTCATCCAGTTGTGATGCTTATTCGCGACCTCGTGAGCTTTTATAATGGTGCCGCCGAAGAAGGTGACCCCGTCGGTAGTAGCCTTGTAAGAGAACAACTTGCGGAAGACCGTCAAGTTGAACTCTATCCGCTCGCGGCGGAGGTAGCAGACGAACGCGACCATTATAGCGATGGCGTTCAGGTTCAGCTGTGTGGGTACCGCGCCTTAGTATTTCAGCATCTGGCGGATTTCCGGCCAGAGAGGCATGTTGAAACCGGAAATCGGTCTCTTGTGGAGTTCACTCTTGGGGAAGGGGTGGTCGTGCACATACTTCGCTCCTGCAAGGAAAACAACAAGAAAAAGAGAGCAAAGGACTAGACCAAGGGCACGGCGCGGAGGTCCCACCACAAACCCGGAAGATCACTGAGTGTTTCCCCTCCTTAGCCAAATGTCGGGCTAAGGTACCTCATAAAGCGCTAGGAGACTGGGAGACAAGTTAACATGCCTTCTGAGGTACCCCTTGGGTCCTATTTATAGATTTCTGAAAGCGGTCTGCAAATAACTAACCTTTGCTGGCCTGAAATTACTGAAAACTCCTTGGGCTGGCCTTCCAATAGCCGAACTCCGCTGTCCCGACCGGCTATGCGCAGTCCACCCAGGTTTGCCAACAGCGAGACTCCGCAGTTCTAGCTGGCTAAGGGAAGGCCTGTAGGGGAAAAATTGCAAGGGATTCCCCCCATTGGGGACTGGGAGAGTAGCCCTTCAATGCCTGCACTCGGTAGGAGGCGCAGGCCGGGGCTGGCTCTCCTAGGGGCACGAGTTGGAGACGGCCTGCCTGGGAAGGCGCGGGCCGAGGGTGGCACGCCTAGGAGAGGCGGGCAGGACTGACCCGCCTAATGGGTGCGGGTCGGAGGGCCGAGGCTGACCTGCCTAGGAGAGGCGGGCAGGTTTGACCCGCCTGGGCGACCCTTGGAGACTCACCCGCCTAGGAGAGGCGGGTCGGGGTCGACCCACCTGGGCGACCCTTGGAGGTGCGGGCCAAGGTCGACCCGTCTGCTTGCCCGAGTCCCTTCGGTGAACACGGGTTGTACAAGGCAGGTGCAACCCCACCTCGAAGTGTGAGATGTGGAAGGCGAGTTCGTCTGGGTAGAAGGAATTGATGGCCTCGTGCTCGGCAGGAAGGCGAGTTGTGAAGCCAGAGGGGATAAAATCGGCCACGCATTCGGCGAGCTCCTCCGTCATGGTGTTCCCCTAAAAAAAGCAGTGCTTGGCAAAATGTCGAGCACATTTGGCCCTTCTGTCGGAGTTGGGATTCCCTTTGCCCATGCCTGCCAAGATCAAGAACACAAACAACAGGGAACGCAAGCAAAGAGAGAGTACGGAGGCAATAAAGGCGTGATAGGGGTTGGTGGGGAGGCCTATTTATAGGGGTGGAATTCGGGGCCACCCCAGCTCGCCCACCCCATCTCACCTACCCCAGCTCGCCTATTCCAACTCGCCTACTCACCGACTCTACCTCACTGACTGCTGAGGACCAACCCTTCACTACGGCGATACGGGACTGATGAGACGCCGACGGTTATGAATTAAGCATATCAACAATAATAATAGAAAAATTGTCCAGATTATTACAGACAGGGTTCAAATAATATCCAGAGAAGAAAGTGAAAAAAAATCCCCCAGCGCGCGCGGGCCAGGGAGAGCAGGGGCAAGTACCAGTAGGCCCATCAGGGGGGCCATCTCTAGCTACCCCGGTCTCGCGACCCTGTCGCCCCGGGTCGTCGCGCGCGGAGCTCACGGAGTCGCCCCAGGTTTCAGTGGACGGTCTGAAGACTCTCATCGATATCATCCAGGAGCAGGGAAGAAGACGCCTCCTCGAATGTTGGGCTGACTCCCGCAATGTCCGCGAGCCATGCACACTCCCGCTGCAGCTTGAGGTTGTTCCTCCGCACCTCGTGAAGTTCACGCACCAGCTTCTTGAGAACCATTTGTTCTCTCCTTGACCGTTCAGGGCCCTCCGGCTCGTCGGCCTCGGAGTCCACGGTGAGATTTGCGCAAACAAGCCGGGGTTCAGTAAAAGGGGGCGAGTACCGCCAAGGCGGAATGAAATTCGAGAAAGCTAAAGGCGTACCGTGCACATCGCTCCCCTTCAGGCCGACATGAGGAGGGGGATTTCCCAGAACCTTTCTACGGCCATGGCGAGGAACCTCTGAAGAAAGGCGAGTAAAGCCGGGGGTGGGGATGATCTCGGTCCCTTCCCCCCCCCCCCGGATATAGAGGTGAGATGCTACTGAAAGGGATGGCGAGTTGGTGATCTTGGCTTTTGGAAGTCTAGCCCTGTGGTGCCGAAGCTGGGGAGCGAGGCCCGCAAATGCGCGTTAGACGCCTGATTTCGTGGGCTGCTTTGAGGGCTCTTAGCCCGCGGTGCTAATTTTTCCCCGTTATGCCCCGGGCTGGTCTGGTCGGCGGGAGGAACGATGGCATCCTTCCCCCCGGGATGCAGAGTCGGTTGAGTAGAGGAGCCGGCCCCATTATTCAGAGCTGTCTTGAGCTCGGTGTAGATGGGCTCAGCATCTTTTGGAAGAGACTTTGCCTTTTTGGCCGAGCTAAACTCGGAAAGGTCGCGAGGCGGGGCACTGAGGTCGGTCAAGCCCGTGACGCGAGTTGCAGTCTCCGCCCGGGATCGCGCCACTCGCTCCAGGACCTCTTTAGGGAGCGGTATCTTGACAAGTTTACAGTAAAGGGAAGGGCAAAGGTTAGCTAGGTATGCAGGCGCATATATATATAGCCGTCGGTGGACCCCACCGAGAGATTCCCTCAGGACCTGCCACACTCGCCGAATCCTGTGGGGTTGGATGTTTCTTTTCGAGTTTTTGCCAACCTCGCAAAGAGCGGAGATTGTGTACAACCCCGTATCCGGCGAGTGGGGTAGCATGGGCCAGGTCTGCTGAGCCCCGCCTAAGTCCTGGGCCATATGTGCCCTGGAGGCGAGTTCAGTCGGCGTCGCAGCCCTGGCGGCGAGTTCAGTCGGTGCCCCAGCCCTGGCGGTGAGTTCAGCAGGTGCCCCAGCCTTAGCGCCGAGTTCACCCGGCGCCCCTGCCCCGGTCAGTTCGCCTCGGCATCCGGAAAGCTCGCAGGGGTTCGTCGAGCCCAGTTCGACGAACCTTCAGCCGATCGTCGAGCCCACAGCAAGCGAGTGGGGTGGGCCGAGTCCATACTCGCTGAGTGCCAAGCTGAGGCGGCGAGTGCCAGCTCCATCAGGCACTCGCCACCCTTGCCGAGTAGGGACATTTTAGGGCGACTCACTCAATCTGTTATGAGGTGCTTTTTACCGTTTTTCCCCCGCTGGTCTGCCTATGGCCAGTTAGAATAGCGGATTCTCGCTGTTGGCAGACTCAGGTGGGCTGCATATAGCCATTCCGAATAGCGGAGGTTGGCTATTTGCATGCCATTTTCAGAAATCTATAAATAGGACCCAAGGGGTACCTCAGAGGACTTGCTTACTTGTCTTCTAGCCTGTTAGTGCTTCCTGAGGTACCTTAGCCCGACACTTGGTTAAGGAGAAGAAGCGCTCAGTAATCTTCCGGGTGTGTGGTGAGTCCTCCTCGCCGAGCCCTTGGGTCCTTTCCCATCCCAGTTCCTTCTTCCCAGCTTTCCAGCTCGTAGAGGAGAAGTAGGTGTGTGATCACCCCTTCCCCAAGGGTGAACTCCACAAGAGACAGATTTTAGGTTTCAACAACTGACATCTGCCATTTGTCGTGACAGACGGATGCCGCAGCGATCCGACATGTGGGTGAGCTCAATGGCCCGAATTTGAGCCCGCGAACTCTCATAGGCGAGAGATTACATAAGGACCTTATCGTAGTAGGCGGCGTTGTCCTGCCCATATAGCCCAAAGGTCAGCGAGTAGGTCTGGCCAGAGACAATCTCGCCCTCCTACTAGGAGGGGAGGACGGTGGAGACATGGAACCTATTGACCTCCCGGTCCCAGATCAGCAGGGGCTCGTCGGTGTTATCTAGATACTTCTCACCCAGGCCAAAATTCCTATGGCCTCTAAGCTCCGGTTTCTCCGTCGCCGCCGAGGTCCCGCCAATCTTGCCATAAATCGAGACTCTTGAGGAAGGGACGGAGACGACCACCTTGCCTTTGGCGGGATCAGCGATTGTGGGCTTCTTAGGAGGCGGTGAAGGAAGCGTCTCGGGCTTCTGCTTCTGGCTGCTTGATTTTGGCAGCGACTTCAGCTCGCTCCTGCAAGCCGCAGCGGCAGCCTCTGTGCGTGCCTTCTCAGTAGTTAATGCTACGCTACTCGCAAAGGGTTAGTTGAGAGGAAGATCTCGCGCCCCAACACATGCATCATAAGTTATCAAAATGGTGTTTTTTCTTAAAGAAGTGATAGATGTCGAGAGCTACCTTCCCCGACGAGTACAGGAAAGAGCAAGTCGACGTTCCTTCTCAAGTAGGGAACGTCAAAATCCTTTCTGAAAAGGAACTGATGAAGCTTTGACTCATGGCCGTCGAGAGATGGAGGGCGGTAGGTTGATTCTTCCTGTTGGACTAGCGAGTGGGGGAGGTTGCCAAAATCACCGGAGAAGAAAATAAATTTTCGAATCCAGTGATGGTTTTTGTTAGCGAGACCCTTGGCCTTGAGGTTATTGCCAGAAAATAACACGATCTCGTCCCTCTTGGAACGGAAGTTGAATAACTTGCAGAATACGGGAAGGATGAACTCCATCCGCTCCTCCAGCAAGTAGCAAGCGAATGCTACCAGCAAGGCGATGGAGTTGGGGTTGAGCTGTGCGGGAACTACGGCGAAGTAGCCCAGGGCTTGGCGGACTTCTGACCAGCTAGGTAGGCGCAATCCTACCTCGAAGTGTTCGGCAGGGATGGCGAGTTCGTAAGGAGAGAAATGTTTGATTGATTCATCCTTCCCTGGGTGTCGTGCGGTGAAACCCGGAGGGATTTTGAGGTTGTTGAGCGAATGGTACTCTTCTTCAGACAGGTTGCAATTCATGAAGGGGTAGCCGGCGAATGCGACTATGCATTTGGTCCTACCGTTGGCGTCCCCAGTCATCTCACGAGAATTGGGAAAGCGCAGAAGTGCGAGTGCAAATGAAGGAAAAGCAGTGAAGAGTGTCAGAAGCTCTTAAAGGCGGTGGTTAATGCGGTAGGTGAGGGGTCTATTTATAGAAAAGTTTGGGCAGGAAAAAATCCAGGCAGGGAAAAGTCCTGATAGCCAATTCCCCGGATCTCGCCTAAAACCCTGCGGAGATCCCGCACTCCCTCACTCGCCGCAAAAGATCTCTCACTCGCCGCCAAAATAAAGTCGAACGTTGCAGCCTTAAAAATAAGTTCAGAAACAAAACATGCGTGAGAGCACAGAGAATAAATGGTGAGAATGATCAAGCGAAGGAAAAATAATAATAATACAATCATTTGTCCATCAGCATTCGACACAGAGTCATAAATTATTACAAAGATAAAAAAAGAAGAGGGCAGAAAAACGAGAGCCATTAGGCCCGCCTGGGGTCGTTACCACCATCCCCTACCTCCCCTTCTCTCCCTAGGGATCATGCATGAATACTACAACGCGCGGATGGTCTGTAGCTCCTGCTGGGCAAGGCGCAGTTGATCTTCTACTCGCGTGACATGGATTCCGGGAAACTCCCTCCCGCCACCAGCATCTCCCCCCAGCTCGGCAATCAGTTGCGCGCAATTGTTTTCTAGGCAGAGCATCCGCTGCTCGATGGACTTGTGGTTCTCACGAACTTGGCTGTAGAGCTCGCGCAGCATCAGGGCATGCTTCCGCAGAATCTCCGTCATAGGCCGCTTCAGTGCCTCAGCATATTTTGGATTGCCTAGAAAGGTTGTGATTGAGTCAGGCAAGGGGGGAGGAAAGAACTCCTCCTCGTCAATGTTGACGTCGGTCGACAAGATCTCGCGGTAACATGTAATGGATGGCGTTACATACGCGTGATCCTCTTTCCTTTTAGAGGGCGAGTGCGATTGTTTACCTGGCCCGGAGTCTGGCTCCTTGCCCGAGTGCCGGCGAGAAGTACTGGGCCGCCCCTCAAAGGGAGTGTCGAAGGAGATATGCGCCTTCCCGAGCCCGGGGCGCAGAACTGTCGGCTCAGCAGCGGGAGCATCTTCCTGAGCAGTGAGGTTGGGAGGGACATCTGTTGGAGGAAGTTGGCATGAGGCGGGTTCCGGAGGCGACAGGCGAGAGGAGATTTGGGTGTGGTAACACCCATCCCGGTGGTCCCAAAAGTAGTAGCTACAACAATCAAGGGTAAACAAACTGATAGAAAGCGAATGGATAGAAGGGGAATTACCATTAGCATGCGGGAGATCTTTCGGTTTGTGAGGAGAGGTGATCTCGGGGGGGCCATCTCGTCATTGTCGGCCTCAAGCGAGTGCGGGGTTGCACTCGCCTCCCCAGACTCCCTCCCCTTTGGCGGGATATGCGGGCGAGCATAATGGGATGGAGTCCGCGAGAAGGACTCATCCCCAGTCAGGTCGCGCCTGACCATCTTGGCCTTCTTCATTTTTGGGGAAGATCCCGGGGCTTTCGGGCGAGCCAAGGGGCAAATGAGCCAATCAATGTTTTAGTCTCAGCTCGGGCAGCGTTGAGGCGATCTTGGGCTTCCTTCAAAAACTATATCAGGTTGGGGGAGAGATCACCAGGAAAAAGGGTAGGCAAAGTCTGATTGCCCGCAGTTGGATATTTATAGAACCATGGAGGGGCCCACAAAAGATTCACTTTCAGGTCAGCACACACACATCAAATACCTGGGGTTGGATGATTCTTTCCAAACATCGTGAAAGCTCGCAAAGAGCAGGGATTGTGTACAATCCCGTATTCGAAGAGTGGGTCCCCTCTCAAGGATCAGCGCTTTGCGGGATCTCTAGGAGCGAGAGAGCTCGAGAACTGAAGCGAGACCCTTCTAGTGTTCGCCGAGCAGGCCACGCGAGCTAGTTCCTTAAGCGTCGAGTGAAGCGGGACCTATCAACGCCTTCTGCTCTTAGGCATTGAGTGAAGCTGGACCTGTCAGCGCCTTCTGCTCTTAGGCGTTGAGTGAGATGCGCTTTGTCGACGCCTTCAGTTCCTTGGCATTGAGTGAGGTGAGTGCTCCCAACGCCTTCAGTTCCTTGGTGTTCAGTGAGGTGCACTCTGTCGACGCCTTCAGTTCCTTGGCATTAAGAGGCGAGTGCTATCAATGCTTTCAGTTCCTTGGCATTGAGTGAGTCGCTCTGTCGACGCCTTCAAATACTTGGTGTTGAGTGAGGCGAGTGTTATCAATGCCTTCAGTTCCTTGGCATTGATAGAGGCGAGTGCTATCAAAGCCTTCCGTTCCTTGGCGTTGAGTGAGGCGAGTGCTCTCAACGCCTTCAGTTCCTTGGCGTTGAGTGAGGCACGCTCTGTCGACTCCTTTAGTTCCTTGTCGTTGAGTGAGGCAAGTGATATCAACGCCTTCAATTCCTTGGCGTTGAGTGAGGCGAGTGTTTTCAATTTCTTCCCTTTCTTGGCGTTGAGTGAGGCAAGTGCTCTCAATGCCTTCAGTTCATTGGCATTGAGTGAGGTGTGCTGTCAACGCCTTCAGTTCCTTTGAGTTGAGTGAGGCGAGTGTTATCAACGCCTTCAGTTCCTTGGCATTGATTGAGGCGAGTGCTCTCAACGCCTTCAGTTCATTGGCATTAAGTGATGCGTGCTCTGTCGAAGCCTTCAGTTCCTTGGCATTGAGTGAGGTGAGTGCTATCAACGGCTTCAGTTCCTTAGCGTTGAGTGAGGCGAGTGTTGTCAACGCCTTTCGTTTCTTGGCGTTGAGTGAGGCGCGCCCTGTCGACGCCTTCAGCTCCTTGGCGTTGAGTGCGGCGAGTGATGTCAACGCCTTCAGTTCCTTGGCATTAAGTGAGGCGAGTGTTTTCAACGCCATTAGTTCCCTGACATTGAGTGATGCAAGACCCTTCCAAAATGGCATTCGCACATAATGGGATGTCGTGGAGGCGAGTGCCTGGTTTACCCTAGCACTCACCCCTTTAGGCGAGTGGCGCCTTCATGGGGCACTCGCCCAGTAGGGTCCAGAGGTAAAATTACCTGGATGTCCTTGTAGGGCTGCAAATAGCCTTCCAGAACATCGGAGTTTGACTATTGGCAGATCACTTTTGGCTGCATATAAGCATTCAGAACAGCGGAGTTACACTATTTATAGGCCATGTTTTAAAAACTATAATAGGCCCAAGCGAGTAACTCAGAAGGCAAGCTTTTCAGTTCTCTTACTCTCTTATCTTTTAGCGCTTTTTGAGGTGCCCTTAGCTCAGCACACGCTAAGGAGGGGAAGCGCTTTAATATCTTTCGGGTGTGTGGTGGGACCTCCGTGTTGGAGCCTTGGGTCAGTTTCAAGTTCTAAGTCTTCGGTCAGCCAAGCTTGCTAGGCAAAGTAAGTGTGCGGTCACCCCTTCCCCAAAGATTTGGACTCCACAGAAGCTTGCTAAAAAAGCATGAGCTGGTTCTCCCATAATACATGTCGGAATTAGACAAATAATATATGCATTTTATATCCAAGAATGAGGTCTACAACTTTTATGCTGAATATTTTTCCAAATTTTATACGGATTAGCCGGATTAAGGCCTGAAAGGTTGCTGGCTCGAATTTTGAAATTTATTATTATTATATTCATTTCGAGCCAGCAACTTTTCGAGCGAGATTTCGTCCAAATCGTGCAAATTTTGGAAAACATTTCAACATGAAAGTTGTAGATCTCTTTCTTGGCTATAAAATGCATATATTATTTGTCTAATTCCGACATGTATTGTGGGAGAACAAGCTCAAGCATTTTTAGGCTTTAAAAAACTTGAGCTTATATATGTTATTCTGTATATATAAATATATGAGATATCAGGTGCGGGTAAAAAGCTTTTGTAGCCAAGAACAAGATCTAAAACTTTGATGTTAAACATTCTTTCAAAATTTGCATTGTTTGGCCGGAATCTCGCCCAAAAGGTTGCTGACTCGAAATGAATATAATAATAATAAATTTCAAAATTCGAGCCAACAACTTTTCGGGCCAGATTTCGGCTAAACCGTGCACATTTTGGAAAAATATTCAACATGAAAGTTGTTGATCTCGTTCTTGGCTATAAAATGCATATATTATTTATTTAATTCCGACATGTATTATGGGAGAACCAGCTCAAGCTTTTTTAGACTTAAAAAAGCTTGAGCTTATATATATATATATGGGAGATATCAGGTGCGGGCGGAATAGGCGTGCGGGCGTGCGAGCGTCAAGCGGGAGCCGTCCGATCGTTCTTATTACTTGCGTGCATAGTATGATTAATCATACTGTGCACACCAGCGATTATGCTTGAAGGATTGCATGTTACCCAGCGGTGGTGGCCGGCGAGCCCGCAGCCGCCAGCCGCCGCTGGGTAAAAAAATTTGCATGGGGGCAATTTTTTTTACAGGGGCGGTGGCCGGCGGCCGGCGAGCCCGCAGTCGCCGGCCACCACCCCTGTAAAAAAAATTGCACCGTTGAGGGAGGGAGGACATGGATCCTGTACGAGCTTGCATCGTTGAGGGAGGGAGGAGGAGCTTGCATCGTTGAGGAAGGAGGTGCTTGCATCGTTGAGGGAGGGACGAGGAGCTTGCCCGCGCGCAAATTTTTTTACCTAGTGGCAGTCGGCGGCTGCGGGCTTGCCAGCCACCGGCCGTCCTGGATTCGTCGGCGTTCATGCTGGCGAATCCAGGGCGGTCGGTGGTCGGCGATCCCACAGCCGTCGGCCGCTGCGATTGATTAATCGCGCGGCTGCTTAATTGCGCCCGTACTGTGTGTGTGTGTGTGTGTGTGTGTGTGTTACTGTATATACGCAGGCTGTGTATATAAGCTATATACGCGGCGATGAGAAATACAGAAAATATATCTTGTACGTGCATTTTTATGAAAAGTGTTCAACATGAAAGTAGTAGATCTCAACGAGATATACAACTTTCATGTTGAACACTTTTCCTAAAAAGGCGCAGAACCGGTTGTATTTTCAAAAGGCGAGGAATCGGGCGGAACTATTGCGAGGAGATCTACTACTTTCATGTCGAACACTTTTCATAAAAATGCAAGGAACCGGATGTATTTTCAAAAGGCACGTGCGCTGTGTATATAAGTCGTAAACACAATCTGCGTTTTTCTATTAAATCCACACACACACTCGAGCGCGCGCGCGCGCGCGCACACAGATATATATATATATCGATTTAATGAAAATTGCGGAGCCGTTTTTAGCAAAAAAATAAGTTTCGCGCGTCTTTTTAAAATATGCATATTTTAATGTATTTTTAGGAAAAGTGATGAACATAAAAGTTATAGATCTATAATTTTTATGTTGATCATTTTTTGATTTGAAGTCATTTAAGCCCCCGATTTAAGCCCCAAAAAAGTCACGCCGAACACAAGCGTCCGTACATATGTTCGGCGTGATTTTTTTGGGGGCCCAAATTGGGAGCCTAAACAACTTCAAATCAAAAAATATTCAACAAGAAATTTCTAGCTCTCGACGAGATCTACAACTTTCATGTTGAACATTTTTCCTTAAAATACATGAAAGTTGGCATATTTCTAAAATATGTCTGTTCTGTGCTTTTTTGCTATATATATATATATATATATATATATATATATATATATATATATATATATATACACACACGAGTGACAGGCACGGGCCTCCGGCCCTCGTGCCCCGGGCGACAGTACACGACTAGCAGCGGCGGGCTTCGCCCGCTTCACAAGGCGGGTTTCGCCCGCTCCACACGGCGGGTTTCGCCCGCCCCCCACGGCGGGCTTCGCCACCCGCCCCCGGCGGTTTATTTTAATTATTTTAAAACTAAATATTTTTTAAAAAAATTATTTTAAATTATTAGAAAATAATAATTTATTTATCATTAATTATTTTTAAAATCTTTAAAATTAAAAATTAAAAAAAAATTGTGTGTGGCACGTGCCGCACGAGGTTTCTTCCTCCGGGCCGCCGGCAGCCTGCCCTCCTACCCCAAGCGGGTTCGCCGGAGGCTGGCGAACCCGCCGGGGGTAGCCGGGAAGGCCGGCGGCGGCTCCGTCGGCGGCCACAACTACAGCCATTTTCTTCCTCGCTGTCGTCGGCGGAGTCGTCGCAGGCCTTCCGGGCTACCCCCGTCGGGTTCGCCGGAGGCCGGCGAGTCCGCCGATGGGTGTCGGGCAGGCCGCCGCCGGCTCCCTCGACGGTCGTGAGGAAGTGATGGCTGCGGTAAAAAAAAAATTTTGAGGGGGGAACTGTTCATCGGGAATCAGGAGAGAGAAGGTTTGGAAATTTTTGGAGGGAATTTTATTTGCAGGCTACTCTTCTTCATGATCTGACGGTAGTGGTGTACAAAAAAACTGGTCCTAACCTGTCCGGTTGGGAGTGGCTAAAGACCGGTCCCGGTCTGGACCAGTCCGGTCCCGGATCGGCCTAGAAGTCCCAAGAAGTCCCTCATTTCACTTCAAAAACCGGTCTCGGACCGGGACCGGTAAAAGACCGGTCCCGGACTAGGACTGGAACCTGGACCGGTAAAAAGACCGGTCTCGTATATATTAAAGAGCCAAAACGGCTCTAATTAACGGCTCTTTAAAGAGCCGTTGGCCCCAAAATTGGTGGCATGTCAGCCACCAATTTTGTTTTTTAAAAAAATTTTATGTATTAAATTTAACTATTTAAATAATTAATTTTATAAAATTTAAATTTTAAAAAATCAAATCCTATAAATAACCCCCCCAGCCCCCCCCCCCCCCCCCCCCCCCCCCTCTCTTAAAAATTCTTTTTCATCTCTCTCTCTCACTTACTCTCCCTCTCTCTCTCAACTCTCACTCACTCTCAAGTCTCAAATGGCGTATTCCTCATCCATGTCGGCTTCTTCCTATGTGTTCGTCGCGCACGAAGTAGTAGAACACCACCACAAGGCGGCGGTCTGGCAGAAATTCGACAAAGTGCGGATCGACGGCAAATTGAAGGCGAAGTGCAAACTTTGCGGGAAGCTAATGGTCGTTGGCAGCAATACAACGCTCGTCCGGCATGTGAAATCGTGCATTTCAAAACAAGACCCGAAGTCTACTCAAGCTCAAATTTCGACGTCCGGGCATATTTGGACATACGATCAAGCTCGGCAGCGGGAGCGACAAATGGAGAACATCATCAAAAAGGGATTTCCATTCAACCACTACGACGATGAAGAGATGGCATCATACATACACGAGGTACTCCAACCCAAATATCAGCAGGTAAGTCGTTCTACCACTAGACGCGATGCTTTAGCGGCTTATATGCGATCTAAAGAATATTTAAAAAATTATTTTGAAATATTTGATTGTCGTGTTAGCTTAACGAGCGACGTCTGGACAAGCGGTATATCCGAGGGACACTCATATATTTGCATTACCGCTCACTGGATCGATCTCAATAGTTGGAAACTAAATAAAAGAATAATTTGTTTTGAAGGATTTGAATATCCGTATACTGGTAAAGCTATTTACTAGGTAATAATTAAGTGTATTAGAGAATTTAAAATAAAAGAAAAAATTAAGAGTATTTTTTTTGATAACGTCAAATAATACGACCGCCATAAGATATTTGGTTTCAGATTTACAACTAATGTTACATGGAATTTTTTTTCATATACGTTGCATCTGTCACATTTTAAATTTAATTGTACAAGACAGTTTGTTTATATGAACGAGTACGTAATTAAAATACGAACTATGTTACGAGTTATTTACAGTTCAAAAAAAAAGATTTTAAAAAAATTGTTATTTCACAAGGTAAAAAAAATTTTAGGCCCTTTTATGATATGCCTATACGCTGGAACTCAACTTATAAAATGTTAAAGCGAGTTTTGACACAAAAAAACTTATTAATACAATTTTATAATAGTGTAGAAACACATGATTTAGGTGCGTCAGATTGGGAGATCTCGAAGATTACGTAAATTTATTAGAATGTTTTTATCGATCAACAACGATTCTATCCGGAGTTTATTATCCTACTTACTCATTAGTTTTTGAAATTATTTTATTAATTACTGAAACGTTTAAAACATATAAAACAAATGAAATGTGGCGTCCATTAATATTAGTAATGGAGGAGAAATTTTTTTAATATTACCAAGAAATGACACTCATGTTTTCATGCGCCGCAGCTTTAAACCCTTTAATGAGTGTGGACGAGGTAGAAAATTTTATATAAGAAATTAATCGAAATTTAAATTTAAACGAAACAGCTAGTGATTTTGTTAATTTAAACGTTTCAAAATTTAATTCTGATTTTACTCGTTTCTATAATTATTATGATAATATGTATGGATCGCGTGCTCGTGAAGAATCCACCCAACCTAAAATAAAAGATATTTTAAAAGACAAACTTTTATAATTAGCCTCTAGAAAAAAACAACGAACTTCGAGTACTTATGAATTAAGTTTATATACAAAAACACAATTTCAAGATTATATGACCGCATGTGAAATATAAAATTTTGATATTTTAAAATGGTGGAAAACTAAAACAAATGTTTATCCTATTTTGGCCTTAATGACCCGTGATTTACTAACAATCCAAGATAGTTCGGTAGCTTCGGAGTCTGCTTTTTCTTTGAGTTGCAGGATTCTGAACGAGCGAATAAGCCGTTTGAACGAGGAATCTTTGGAGATTTGCATTTGCTATAAGAATCATTTGGATGCTATAAGGAGGAGACAACACGTCTCGTCTATTAAAGATAGTGAGTCTGAAGTGGAAGAAGAGATGAATAGTTTAAGTTTGGGAAGCGCAACCGAAGAATAACAAAATGTATTTTATTTTTCATTTTATTTCAATTTTGAATATTTAAATATAATTTTAATATTTAATTTTAACTTAAATGTAATTTTCATTTTCATTCAATGTTATTTTATTTTTATCATAATGTAAAATGCAAATTTGTAATTCTATTTCATTTTTAATAAAAATTAAATTTTATTTCACTTTGAATTTTATTTCATTTTTAATATAAATATAGAATTTAAAATTTTAATATATAAAAAATTAAATAAAAAAACCGGTCCGGGACCGGTTAGGACCGGTCCGGGACCGGTTAGGACCGGTCCTCCGGTCCCGGCCGGTCCTCCTCTTGAGCAGGAAAATCGGTCCCGGACCGGGACTGGTTTGACTGAAACCGGTCCGGGACCGGCAAGGCAAAAGACCGGTCCTTTAAAAGACCGGTCCAGGACTGGTAGGGCAGTCTTTTTGGGCAGGAATGTCCGACGGTCCATGTTTTATGAAGCGAAAATCCGATGGTGTGGGTTTTTTTTAGGTATTTTTGTGGATACACTATTGGAAGACTATCATAAATCTTTTTAGAATAGTATAGATATATACAGAATAACATATATAAGCTCAAACTTTTTTAAGCCTAAAAAAACTTGAGCGATTCTCCCACAATACATGTCGGAATTAGATAAATAATATACGCATTTTATAGCCAAGAACGAGATCTACAACTTTCATGTTGAACATTTTTCCAAAATTTGCACGGTTTAGCCGGAATCAGGCTCGAAAGGTTGCTGACTCGAAATGAATATAATAATAATTTCCAAAATTCGAGCCAGCAACCTTTCGGGCCTGATTCCGGCTAAACCATGCAAATTTTGGAAAAATGTTCAACATGAAAGTTGTAGATCTTATTCTTGACTACAAAATGCATATATTATTTGCTTAATTCTGACATGTATTATGGAAGAACCAACTCAAGTTTTTTTAGGCTTAAAAAAACTTGAGCTTATATATATATATATATATATATATATATATATATATATATATATATATATATATATAAAATTGTACATCAAAAATTAATAGGTTAAAATTGTGTTTTTATACTCTATTTGACCGGGCTCAATTTGGCACGGCTTATTTGCTCCGATGAGTTTAGTCAAAAACTCAATTATCATAGAATATATGTTTGACAATACAACGGTTATGACCACTAATAAGAAAATAAACTTGGGGCATAAAATGCATGAATTATTTTAGGTGAGGTTTGACGTTCACGAACAACAGTTCATGACCACTGTGTCCACGACTGCCACCGCCACACCAAAGGAAGCCTTAATCTCATATGAAGAAACAATGTCAGAAATATTCCTCTTCTTCAAACTACTCACTCATCTCTACTTCAAATTTCAGTGGATAAATTGAAACTCAATAAAGTTCTAATTCAAATTAATAATAATAATAATGGGTCATTTACCGGGACCTCCCCTCCAACTTTGCTAAATTACTGACAGCACCCCTCTTATTTTCGAAATTACAAAAACTTCCCCTAAAGTTTTCATTTCATTACAAAAACCTCCCCTGAAGTTTTAATTTCATAATATCCATGCACAAAAACACCTCCATCGGTGAACAATGTCGAGGGGGTCTTTTTCTTCATAGATGCAATGAAATGAAAAGACCAGGGGAGATTTTGGTAATAAAATGAAAACTTACGGGAATTTTTTTGTAATTTCAAAAATAAGAGTGCTCTCACTAATTATGCTAGTTTACAGGGAAGGTTTGGATAATTATATAATAATAATAATAATAATAAAAACTGTACAATCCTAAGGCTCAGTTTGGCAAAGTGGAGACGGTCGTAAACATAGTGATTATGAACCGTAGTTCAATGTCCCCTAAGAAACTTCGTCGACTTTTATGTTCAAAACTAGTTTACTTTTCTTGAAAGCGCTTTTATCCAAACTCACCCAAACAAGAACGTTGCACCAAACAAAGTCTAAATCTTAAACATCAAATGCACACCCAAAAAAATTTCATCACAGCCGATAAATTTAGATGAATATGATCTAAAATTTACTAGGGGGATTCAAGATGGAAGAATTCTTTTGCATAGTTACATGCAACAATCACCTACCATATAAACCAGAAATTAAGAAAAAAAGAAAAAAATCTCATGTATTCCTACAATAATAATACATAAACATTGTCCATAGGTACAGTTAAACTGCATGGAGAGTAAAAATAGAAGTTGTTTCAACCTTTGTACTGTCGATGCCGGGATACCCCAGCTGTTTTTGGTTCGCGAGCAAATCAGTAGATTCGGGATGAAAACGATGATCATGTGCGGGCGCAAGCAAACTAAACCAGCTCAAACCACCCCGTTGCGCTTCTTGACCGTAGCAAGATGCTTCTTCCCCTTGACATGGAAGTCATAAACAGTTTTGCTGTTACACACAACGTCGCAGAGCAGGCACTCCATTATTTCGTCTTTGACAGCGCCTCCCTTGAGAATCTTCTCCTTCTTGACCTGGATGCCCTCTTTGACTGAAGGAGATGGCTGCATCTTCGCTGGCTCAACATTTGCGGGTTTAGGAGTGTTTTTGTCAATGGGAGGAGCAGGTGGCTTGGGGGCAATTGCCTGCTGCAGTTTGAGAAGTTTGCTCCTGTGTTTCTTTCCCATTTTGTGGCTGTTGAGGATTTCCTGGCTGTTGCAGTCGATCTTGCAAACCTCGCAAATGAAGGTTTGAGCGGGTTTGAACGGAATGAAGGAAGACAGGCTAAAGGGCTGAGGATGCGGAACTTTGGCGTGAGCTTTCTTTTTTGTGTGGGATGATAAGTTCGACACCATGGAGCGGGATTTCCGTCCGAGAGCCTGCACAGGAAAATAGAGCAAGAGATGCATGCTTATAGTACACTGCAAGTTTGTTATTTTCGTGGAGAAATCTGTGCATTTGTAGCAAATTTATAAATTGGAATAGAATAGGTTAAAGGGCCAACGTTTTAGAAAAATAATGAAATAATCATTGTAATTTCAATTTCTATGGAAGTTTGGTTGGTTCTTAAGGGAAACATAAACCATCAAACAGAAAAAAAAAGGAAAAATATGGTTTTCTGATCATTTTTTTCGCTAAAGATCAAACGAAAAAAAATCACCTTTAAAATATTTTCCTGTTTAAAAGTTTTTTTAGTATTAAGCTAGCCTATGCAGGTCCCGAGCTCAGATGAAAAATGATGAGAGTTGTGTTAGGTAAACAGTCAACATAAAATTTAATCATCCTTATGAATATAAATCATTTGAGAAATTAGGCATTAGTGAAATTATGACTAAAGATAGGACACAATGGCGACAAAGGATCCATATCCCCACCATAGTGGGATAAAGGCTCTGAGTCACTTAGTGTTGTTTAAAGTTTGTTTAAGATTTGTAAAAAAAATGATAAACCTGCATGAATTTATTTTTTTGGGGATAAGCTTGAAAAAAATGAAAAAACTTAGTAGAAATGGAAAACATAATCTTTTGGCCAAACAGAAAATTAGAACAAATTTCAATGATTTTAAGAACACTTAACCCTATATATTTGAAGGATAAATATAACCGAAGGTTTCATGCACACAACAAAGACTATGCATGCGAACTATTATGCCCACTGCACGCAGTTTGCGTTTGGGTAGGTGTGATCACGAAAGCTTTCTTTTTAAACATTTTACGTCACAACGCCATCACAATCATGCAGGCACGGTCAAACGTTAGCGCTCATGAAATCGCAAACTCCAAACAGTGGAAGAGAATTATGCCTATGCAGGTCCGAGCGTTAGCTATTCTGAACAAAGCCCAAGTCATTAAAAAATTGCATTTGGGTGCAATACTATATATATTAAATTGGACAGTAAAATCAAACTACTTTAATCAAACAATTCATAATGCAGATGTCTAAAGTATTTTCTAAATAAAAGGATCATACTTTGAATACAATACAATAAAACACAGTGCTAAAAATAAGAAACTGATAGTTTACCTTGAGGAGGTGTTTTTCTCCAGCGAGGTGGGAGGCAAATACTTTGTCACTGTTGCAGACTACATTGCAGATTGCACACATTCGCACATCACCAGCTGCAGCGCCTCCTTCTATAATTTTTTGTTTCTTTGATTCCAAGTCCAATTTATTGAATTGGATCTTGAACTTCCTCTTCTGGTTAGAAAGGAGAATTATCAACCAAAAAAGAAAAAAATCATGAACATTAGATCATCATCAGAATTAAAAGAATAATCCCAACTATTTAGATGGGGTTAGTTCTGCACATTAGATGAGAAATACATTCATAAAGACTGAGCACTCCTTATAAACAATAAAGTCAAGGCAATAGAAGAGCAGACCAAGAACACATGATCACTTGAAATAATTGTAAAACATATATGCACTAAAATAAATGTAATTCAAAGGAAAGAACTACTTTAATCATTACTTAAGCACCAGGTTAGAATTATCTCCAACAGCGGGGGTGAAAATGTTAGACCCCGTTACAGTTACAATTATGATGTATCATTCCCTATATAAAGGGGACCCGTCTATTGAATATTGAACTAATTTTGCCCTAATTGACATGGTATCAAACCTCCCGTGCGGCTAAAGACTCCCGCTCCGCTTCAACTCGGCCTTCCTTCCGGCCTCCTCTCTCTCTCTCTTCCGCATCTAGTCTCAGTGTCGCCGCTCCTCTGTAGCGCCAATCGGCGCTCGACGCAAATGCCAACCGATCAGCGCTGATGCTTCCTCGGACGGGTCTCCGACGGTCCGATAGACCTCAAACTTCGGTAAAAGTTTCGCTTTGCCTCCCTTATTCTCCCTCTCAAGTTTTGTGTGATTCCAACGGTTGTATGTCTTCCAATCTTCGATCTAGGATTTCCTTTGTTGTTGTGGACCGTGACTCCTAACCCTCCATTAATGCTCGTTCTCCCTTCTTCTCTTTGACCAAGTGTTTTTTTCTACTCTATTAAATCTTCTTAGTGGTTTGGTTGCACTTTGCTTCCATGTTGGACATTAGTGATTTCGGTACTCCCACGATCCCCCATTGGATCTACCCGAGTTGGCCAAGATCACATTTATTCTCATCTTACCACAATCCGTCTTGATGACACCAACTATTTGGCTTGGTCCCGCTCTATTACCCTTGCCTTAAAGAGTCGACATCTCTTTGGCTACATCAATGACCCCACTACTGCTCCGACTACAACTTATACTGCTTGGCTTAAATGGAAGTCAAAAAATTTCCTTGTCATGTCATGGCTTATCAATTCCATACAGGAATCGATTGCACGGAATTATCTTTTTCTAGATACTGTTGCAGAGATCTGAAAGCATACTGAGTATACCTATTCCCGCAAGGGGAATGCGACCCAAATCTTCCAGCTTCGCCGCAAGATTGGGAATCTATGTCAGGGGGATCATCCTCCTTCTGTCTATTACCTTGAGTTTACCCAGCTCTATCAGGAGTACTATCATTTTGACTATCTCGTCATGGTGTGTAATAAGGATGCACACTTGTTGAAGAATCGCGGGGATCGAAATCGGGTATTTGAGTTCCTACATGGATTGCACAGAGATTTTGATCATATTACGAGCCAGATCTTGGGGTATGTTCCCATTCCCTCACTTACTGAGGTTTACCGTATTGTTCAACAAGAGTTTGATCGACGACAGTCTTGGAACACCTCCAACCTTCTGGAGGGATTTGCTTTGGTGGCTCAGCAGCCGAATTATGGCAGTCATGCTTCTCGTGATTAGAAGCCTAAGCCGACAGATAGGGATCACCTCACATGTGACTATTGTGGCAAGTCTTATCATACTCAGGATACTTGTTATAGCCTCCATGAAGTTCCTCCTCCTCGAGGTGAATCGACTTCTTGTGGTGGTCGCGATCGTGGTAGGACTGCAGGACGATCTCCTCACTCCGCTCATCTGACCGAGACTTTCGATGGTGGTTCTTCTCAATCGTACTCCTTCTCTGCTGAAGAGATGCAGACCTTTCGTCGTTTGATGCACGGTCTTAGAACTGAGCCTATCGATGCCCCTATGCCATCATCTGCTCTTGCCCACACAGGTACTTCGAGTGCCAACTCTGTTTCTGCAGGTCCTACTTGATTTTGCCGTCACTAATCACATGACCGATTCTGCTTCAGGTTTTGTATCATATTCCCCTCTTTCAGGCAGAGATAAAGTAAGCATTGTTGATGAGTCTTTCTCTTTTATTGTTGGGAAAGGCTTCATTCTTTATTCTTCTCTCACTTTATCCTCTATACTTTGTGTTTCAAAGCTCACCCATAGTCTACTTTTTGTTAGTCATTTGACTAATTTTCTTCGATGCTCTGTTATATTTTTTCCTTCTCGTTGTGTCTTTCAGGATCTGAAGAATGAGAAGGTGATTGGCTATGGTAGAATGAAGGATGACATGTACGTGTTTGACTCCTCTTCTGTGGCTACAATACCGCAAGCTCTCCACTCTTCGCAAACCTCCACCTTGCTCACCTGGCATCGTCGACTTGACCATCCTTCTGTTGCGACCATGCAACGTTTATTTCCTGTTTTTTCTTCTTCGTGTTTTAAACATTTTGTTTGTGACATCTGTGTTGTTGTCAAACACCATCGTACTCATGTTCATCATGTGTAATTATCTAGTACAACTCGTTTTCATATTATTCATTCTGATGTATGGGGGTCTTGCTCTGTTGCCTCTATTTCTGAATGTTTTGGGTTTATTACATTTATTGATTGTTCCTCCTGCACAACTTGGGTTTATCTGATGAAAATTAAAAATGAGGTGTTTAAAAATTTCATGTCATGATTTCTACTAAATTTTTTGCCACTATTAAAATCCTTCGTAGTGATAATGGTATGGAGTATGTTAACGCTCCATTGGAGGACTATCTTGCTGCTCATGACATTCTTCATCAAACCTCGTGTGTCCACTCTCCATCTTAGAACGGAGTTGATGAACGAAAGAACCGTCACCTCTTAGAGGTGGCTCGCTGCTTACTCTTCACTATGAACCTCCCAAAATACTATCGGGGAGATGTCGTTCTCACGGTTGCCTATATCATAAATCGCATGTCCTTTTCAGTTCTAGGAAATCAAACCCCTCATACTGCCTTAGGGGTGACACTGACCTCTCTACCACCAAAAACTTTTGGTTGTGTATGCTCCTCTCACATGCACTCTCCGGGCAGGTCCAAGTTTGACCCTCGGGCACTTAAATATGTGTTCAATGGCTATTCACCCACTCAGAAGGGATATAAATGTTATCATCCCTAGTCTAAAGGAATTTTTGTCACGATGGATATCTCATTTCGTGAATCTGAACCCTATTACGTGACCTCACTTCAGGGGGAGCTCACATATATAGGTGAAGTGAGCTCTTGCCTATTTTAACCTTGTTGATTCATCCTTTACATTCTTTACCTACTGATGAGACTCCCAATCAAAGGGAGCCTCCTTATAAAGAAAAGGAGTTACAGGTGTACAACAAACGGAGTAAAGCTAACAAATGGGCTCATCTTACGCTATCTGCACCAATGCCAGCTCCGTCAATGGATTCTTCTGAACTTCAAATTGTCCTTCGAAAAGATACCAAATCTTGCACCCAACATCCATTATCTCGTTATGTTTCCTATGAGGCTCTAACTTCTTCCTACAAAGCTTTTGTTTCCTCATTTACATTTGTCTTCATTTCGTCCATATAGAAGGAAGCTCTTGGGAATCAACAGTGGAAAGAGGCTATAATTGAAGAAATGAACGCTTTGGAAAAGAACTATACCTGGGACCTAACTCATCTTCCACATAGAAAGAAGATCGTCGATTGTAAGTGAATGTTTACTGTGAAGCAAAGCTCGGAAGATTTTGGTTGAACGATTCAAAGCAAGGTTGGTGGCAAGGGAGTATACTCAAATTTTGGGAATTGATTATCAAGACACTTTTACCCCCGTCGCAAAAAAGAACTATAAACGAGTTTTGCTATCATGTGTTGCGCGCAAGGGTTGAAAGCTTAACCAATTGCACGTGAATAATTCTTTCTTTCATGGAAATTTAGATGAAGAGGTATATATGTCTATCCCAGGTTTTCCCCTTTCGGATCTAAAGGGGAAGTGTGCGGATTAAAAAAGGCACTTACAGCTTGAAGCAATCTCTGAGGGCTTGGTTTGGTCGATTCCACAAAGTCATGATTTCACTTGGATACAAACAAAGTCATATTGATCATACTTCATTTATTAAACGAAGAACAAATCTAATAACTGCACTCATTGTCTATGTTGATGATATCGTCATAACATGAGATGATATTGAAGAAATAAAAGCTTTGAAAAAGAATTTGGCAAGAAAATTTGAAGTAAAATATATGAGAAAACTGAAGTATTTCTTGGCAATTGAAGTAGCAAGATCTAAACGGGGGTATCTTCATCCCCCACAGAAAATACACCCGTGATTTGCTAGAGCAATCTGGTATGAGTGGATGTAGACCTGTTGATACACCTATGGAGGAAAATCATAATCTTGAAAGAGATGATGGTGACCCTATTGAAGAAGTGGTTGCCTATCAATTCCTTGTTGGAAGATTAACTTATCTATCACATACTCGGACCAACATAGCTTATGATATTGGAGTGATTAGTCAATATAGCATTCCCCAAAGACGAGACATTTGAATGTTGTTCATCGAATCTTGAGGTATTTGAAGACTTCACTAGGAAGGGGGATCTTGTTCACTCTCAATACAGATTTGAAGATTGATGTTTTTACTGATGCTGATTGGGCTGGGTCTGTTGAAGACAGGCGATCTACATCAGGATATTGCTCATTCGTTGGTAGGAACTTAGTCACTTGGAGAAATAAAAAACAATCTGTTGCCTCAAAGTCCAGGGTAGAAGTTGAGTTTAGAGCTATGACACGTGGTATATGTGAAGAATTATGGATACGCTTTTTGATGCGTGTGTGCGTGCGAGTGAGTGAGATTACAACACACACATAAACTCCATTATTACATAATACATAATATTCCAACAAATAACAATAACTAGGCATGCTGGCCGTGGCCCATAACATCAGTGGGCCCATAACATCAGTGGGCCCATAACAACCAGCAATATCAATTGATAGCTTCTTTGTTCAAGCAATTGCTCCTAAGCAACCCGGTGTTCAATTGAAAAAAATATTCCTAAACTACAAATGTGAAAGCAGTGAAGAATTCTTTAGCTAAAGAGACTATTGACATCCTCTCCTCATTTTTGTGCGTTTCTGCCTGTTAGCATCGAATAGTTATGCACCCATTTCCATCGATCCATCCCGTCGGCGGAAGAATGAGCTAATCTATTAGTTCAACTTGTACTATTATCCAGTGTTTCAACTTCCAATAGCTATGTCATCTAGCTTCCAATGATCTCTGACAATATCTGATCCCTCAAGCATAGTCCTCATTCTGATGACTCCATTCACTGCAGTTCAAAAGATCTTTCATAATTGGTGACTCTCATTCCATCACCATGGAAAAATTGAATGGTACGAATTATGCCACTTGGGCAGACATTATTCAAATCTGGTTTACACAAGAAGCTAATTATCGATGTTGCGGCTACTACTGAATGACCTGGCTAGAAGAAAACGGATGCTCAGCTTTTGCCATGTTATGGCAGTCCATAGATTCATCAACTACGTTTATGTTTATGTTTCGGGAATTCCTCACATGTGACAGCTGTTTTAAATGTCCAGTGACATACCTGCCGACATGTCGTTTTTCAGAAGAAAATGACATTTTAAAAAATAGATTATGCCCTTAATAAAATATATGCCGAGATATCTATTTTTTTTATATATCGACCGGTGCGGCTTTTGAATATATTATTTGCTACTTTATTTTAAATAATATTAGCAGACTAACTATAACGCCACAATTTTCCCCTATGTCATGAAAAAAACTAATATTTGAGCGATCAAAATGATATTTGAGCGATCAAAATGATATCCGGAAGAACAAAATGATATCCGAGCTATCAAAATGATATCCGAGCTATCAAAATGATATCCGAGTTATCAAATGATATCCGAGAAAAAAACTGATATCCGGGCGATCAAAATGATACCCGGACGAACAAATTGATACTCAGGCGAACAAACTGATATCCGAGCAAACAAACTGATATCCAGGCGATTAAGACGTGAATTCTTGGTTTCGTGAAAGCGTAACCGCCCCCGCAAAATTAATTATTTTGGCTTGTTTTGAGTTGTAGATTGAGGGAATCTTTGATCTAATGATGGGCATAAATTGTTGGAGGGTTAAGGTCGTGAATGAGAGGCTAAACATTCATTTCTTTCATTTGGAAAAGGTTGAGAGAGAAAGGGGAGAAGGGGAGGAAGAAGAATTAGGACTTTGAAAATTTGTCATTAGAGGAGGATTCAGAGCTCCAAAAGACGTGTCATCGCCGACATCAGATAGATTGGGCTTCCACGATCATTCTCCATCCACTCTTGCAAGGCTTCTATGGAGGGAAGAAAAGCGCGGAAGGTAATGACTTCTCTCTTCCTGAATTTAGGAAGCGTGTCTTGCATTCTTTAACTTTTGCTTTGATTGTTGGTGATTGTGGTACCCGGGGTCTATAATTAGAGGGATTGGGATTGTCATGGTTCATTGTGAACAACCAGGGCGTGGGATTGCGACACTGACATCGTTGCATTAGAAATTTGAAGGCGATTCTCGGATTAAGCATTGTTGATGAAGCCAAATCGAGACCGGTGAACCGATTTAGTGATAATTGCTTGACATTACATTTAGGAATTTTGGTAGATGTGTGATTACAACCATAGTGCCATTGTGATTTCCGCATTCCATGAGATTTCGTAATGTGGAGGTTAGGGAAAGGTTTGCATGCTATATTCCTAGTGATTGAATGCAACGCCGCGAGATTGTGTATGTTAGTGAATAGGCTGTTGGAAATGTCACAACTTTGGGGACTGCGTATGATGCTGCCATAAAATTGGTTTTGGGGATTTCATGCGTTATTGCACACGTAAATGTGTTAAGAATGTAACAGTGAGAAATTACTCACAATGTCATAGTATACGAATTGAATAATTGTGCTAGAGACATGTGGAATTTGTGTGTACTGCCGCCAAGAAGACCTAAAGACATTACTCGTGATGTTGTCACACATGATTTGATAGAAGTGTACAGGAAATTCATGTGTAATGCCTCCATGAAGACTAGGATACTTTACTCATGATGACTGCGTGTGTTGATTGGGATAGCTATGATAGAGGGTTAGTGACCATTAGGATTGTATTAGGATAAAGTGTCGTCATATCCCATATATTTTTATGATTTATGAATTCAAGCAAGTAGATAACTTGTGTGTGATGTGATTGTGTTTGATGGTCCATTAAACTCATACACATGATTATGATGTCGTGGGTAATACCCGATTTGCATACATGATTGCAGAAGTAGGCCCCTATATTTGATGCTCAACATAGACACATAGTTGATGATTATGACACGTAGACTAGTGCTAGAATATTTGCTAATTTTTATGAAATTTAATTCACGAATAATCATATTTTATTGATTAAATAAAATAAACATAATTATTTTAATGTGAGAAGTTTTTGAAATATTTTTCTTGACAAAAATATTTTTCTAAGATTTATTAGAAGTTTTTCCAAATTTTTAGTAAAGTATTTAGCCTTGTGAGTAATTTAATGTTAAATTGTTATCATCACTCTCATTTCACTATTTAAGGGTGGACTCCATCTCTTAATAGGAAGAAATTTAATCCATTAACACCCAATCAAAATCAATAGCTAGGATGAGATAGGGCTTAGAAACTCTTCCATTCCTTTTTATTACCAACCGGTTCACATGAATCCCCAAACCGAGCCCTCCTAGCCTTCGTTCCACAAAAACCGATAAAAGTTGCATGGCCTTCCTCCCCGACACTCACATGGGACAGCACCATCAAGCTTTCCATCACCTATTACCACATGGAAACCTCTCTAAAAGCGGTGTCGGACCTCCCTAGGTAACATTCCTTTCTTTTTAAGCCCTCATTCTTCATCTCCATGGATTTCTTTGCTCCATTCTCGGAGAAATCTTCCAACCTAGTATCCATCCGAGGATTTTGTGTTTCCCCTCAACTCCAAGGATACTTTCATGGCTCCCAAGGGTTATTCAAGTAAAGAGAATGTTCCTCTTACCAATGATGTTAGTTTTTTTTTCTTGCCCTAATTTTCTATGTACTTTGAATAATTTCAGATTTCCATTAAACTGGAAAAGAAGAGTATAATGTTTATGGCTTATGATAAATTATTTTGCCTGAAGTTATGAAAAACTTGATCATGCATGACAAATCTTGATGTGTACATTTCAAAAAAAAATTGGAGATGTTTCCTATGATGATTTACCTTTAAATCTCATGGCACGCAAATATTTATGCTAAAATCGACAGACTATTGAAAGATCTTGAACTGTTAGTAGGTTTGAGCTTTATAAAATGTGTCATTGATATTTCTCTTTCATGATAACAATGCGTGATATATTTATATGTTAAATTAATTCATGTTATAAGATTGTTGAGATTGCATGCCTTCAAAGGAATTGCACGTCCATGTTAGTTTTCTATATTTGAAAGATAAGGTCATGCATGTAGGAAATGTGGTATTATACACGTGTCATGAGAAATAATTTCAATTAAATGACATGAGAAATTTTTTATAAGATAATAAAAGATCTTGCATGCAAGCTACTTTATTTCATGAATAGTCTATGTAAGTTACATGAAAGATTGAGATTGTGGTGGAGGCATCAAGGGAAAATGATGTGAAATCGGACATATTCATCTTATGTGTATCGACGATCATAACATTGTTTGTTCTTTTCATTTTTTGTTTTGAGTTGCATTTTTATTTTTTTTTGAGTCGGGACGATGGACCAATCATAGTCGTTCGTTGTCCCCCCTAGAGTCATATATTGAGAGTGAGGACTCTCATTTTGGGCATTGAAGGATTTGAGCATAGAAGCCTTCCTTTGATCATTTTAATGCTAAACCCGAGTTCCGGGTGCGGAGCCTTGGAATCTCCACCACCTTGCCATCCACCACCATCATCCTCCACCCCTTACTGCCGGCCAAATTGTCTCCCCAAGAGCAGCCGGCCACCCCCTCCTCCCATTACATAATGGGTCATCACCACCTTCATTCCCCACAAAAACAGCACCTTAAAAGTTAACTCTAACGATCACCGAAGGACTTTTCTGGCATCCCACTACCACCGCCACCAACTCCATTAAATTCCCTCAGTTTGCAGTTTTTTGGCGATAGCCGAAAAACACCTCTGACGACCACCAGGTCCACAACCGACACCAACATCCACCTCTAGCCGCCATCAGACGGCAACAGCCTCCACCACTCCATAAATACCATTGATGCAACCCACGTCGCTTCGTTTTTATTATTATTATCGAACATGTTTTTTATTTTTTGTAGTGCACGCTTTCGCGCATTTTTTGGGTTTGTTTTATAGCGTCAAGTTGTATTGCGCATGTTATGAGCGCTTGAGTATTATATTTTGTATCGTGCATGTTGTTCGCGCAATTTTTGTTTGACTCATTAGTGTGACTGGCCAACGAGACCCTAAATGCATAGATCCGATATTTTAGGCGATAAGTTAGTTTAAGGCAAGCTTATATTAATTAACTATTTTTTAAAATGCCTCGTTTTCCTACAACTGTCCCGCCCTGAAATCCCCCATTTATATTTGTCAAATTCCTTTATAGGCCCACCTAACAATCTGCCACATTTAAAAGCCCATCTTCTCAAAGCCCATTCCATGAACTTTCAAAATCTACTCTTCTTGAATGAATTGGTTGTCTGCCAATATCAAATCCTAAACCCTAGTTTTTATTATAAAAGAGAACCCCTCCCCACGGTTCAAGCTAGTTGGGAAACGAATTGAATGAACCTATTTTTGGTTTCATTCGTTTTTCTCCCAGCACCGCCCTAGCTCCTGTCCCCGCACCTTCCCTGCTCGACGGGCTCTTCGACGCCACCATCTTCTTCGCTCGCCAGCCACGTTGGCGACTCCTGATCCTCTCCTGGGTCACGGTCGACTCGTGACATTCTCGCCACTCCTGCACTCGTCCTCCTCGGCAGAACATTCCGGGGAAGCTCTTTTGGCCGTCGTTTCTGCCGCTAGTGCCCTCCTAGGGCACCGTCGAGCCCTCCTGCCACCTGCTCCAATTGATTGAGATCGCTGCCCCTTGTCCACTGCCAGCTCCACCGCCCGTCCTCCTCCACTCCACCGGTCCAGCCATCAACCACTGGCCCGATTCCAGATTGGCCTTGTTTGGGGTTTGGATCCATTGGAGTACACTAATTTGTTGTCTCCTGCTAGAAAACGCCACCAGTCAGCCACTGTCTCATCTTCTGGGTATACCTCTCGACTTCCTTGCCTCCAACCTTAGTAATTTTAATGTTCTGAATTTAAATGATTAGTTAATTATTAAAGAGCTTGCCCGAATTGATTTCATCTCCTACTTACCGTTATTTTCCGCTGTCATGAATGTCTGCCACCATATTTGCTATGCATGTGGATTTAGTATTTGTGACGTCATCGTACACGTGTGGTAGCCTTACGTTCGCGAGCAACGCTTAGTTCGTTTTGTTCGTTAGAATTTTCCCGCGGAGTTCCTCTTGCGCCGCACTTACTTTAATCGGTCGCATTTTCTTATATTTTAAAACCTACAACCCCCACCTTGGTTCACATCAACCACCCAACTCCCACCACTAAGGCACTAACCCATTATTCCACTTCCTAAATTTTAGACCTCAATTCCTAAAATTAGTCCCAACCCATCAATTCCCACTACCTCCACAATCCACTCCTCAGTCTCAGCATAGCAGCCAGTCCACACCCTTATTCACCTCCCCATTTTCACGTGGAGCCTCCTCAATTCCCAACTGAGCCCCATTTCCACTCCCCCTTCCCCTCTTTCTCTCTACAGTCATTTGAGGAGCCACAAATATTTACTATTTTTCATCCCCACATTCAATGTGAATCTCCCAACATTTCTCCACTCTGTTATCACCCCTCTTCCCTTCAAATTACGTGGAGCAACATACCGTCCAATCCCAATCTTCTCTGCCATCCCCCTCCCTCTTTAATCTGCCCATCCCTCTTCTCCCAAGCCCTCTCCTCACATGGAGCCACTGCCCAGCCCTTCCCCTCCCAGAAATTACTATACCAGCAGCTCCACATCACTATTTCTACCTCAAACAGCCATCCTCCTCTTGGAGACTTGCTGCCAGCCTCATTTCCATTTTCCGGCATAGCCTGGGCTGCTGTCCTGTCCCCCAGGACAGCCTCCTACAACCGCTGATTTCAGAATGCTACCTCTCTTGCCCTGTTTTCCGGATCTCCAAGCCCATTCCATCAGCCACCCTCGTTGTCCAGCAGTTGGACCTTGCTCTCGAGATCTGAAAATAGCCACGGAACGTGATTTTCCCTTCCCAGCAAACCTCCCCTTTCGGTATCTTGTAAGTTCAAGATGTGTTATTATTTCTTTTAGCGTTGGGTTTTGTGTTTTTTCTCTACTTGTTGAGATAGTGATTTATAAGTTTTGTTTTCAATTGTTTAGTCTTTGTAATTTCACATCTATCTAGTTATTTGATTTTTTTTGGCACTCTTGCAATTATACGACTTCACGTGTTTCCATATTTGACAGTTCCAACACTGTGGCCAACCAAATTAATATTGCTTTATAAATATCAAATGTTGCAAGTAAACCATTAGATTGATGCATGGATGCGCAGAGGAGTTTCACTCACATTATCCCCATCTTATAAGACCGTCCTGCATCAGAAACAACTATAATTTTACCAAGGAATTCCTATCATGTTAGCCACTTTGGATGTTGATATTTTCTTCAATTTTGGGGGAAGTTAGTGGTGATTGCTTCTGTTGATAATATTGTAGAGCACTTTAATTGAAGATTTCATATGAGTATTTTTTCAAATTAATGTCAACTTTCAGATTACGTAGCATTCACTTTATGCTGAGTATTGGAACTTAGGGAATTTAAGCTAAGATTGTTATACGTGATAGTCATAGTAATATAGTATGTGATGGTTTTCAGATTTTTTGAAAAAGAATTTATCATGTTAAGAATGAGATATCGCAAACAAGAAGTTTGGTCTCTTAGGAATAGAGAAGTTAATGAATAAATTGCAGATTTTGGGGAATTTATTGTATGTGTAGATTAAGATATTATTTTGAAGTAAAGTGGAAGATTCTATCATAAATACTTACGTTTGAGGGGCAAGGGTTTAAGATAACAATGAATATAAATGTTTTAGCCTAAGATCTTTTGTTTGATTTTAATTCTAGCATGCATGATGATTATCAAGATAATCTTCAAAAGAATAACTGAGACTATAATAAGATAGTTGCAAGCACTTCTATGCATTCTATTGATTAGGCAATACAAAGAATATTACCATTTGTTTATTTCATTAAGAAGTGGTAGTCAAAATTCACACTATTATATGCAAATTATAGGATTTAAAAGACCAACCAGTAATCTACAGTGCTGATCGGAATTTACCAAATCTTAGAAATATAGAAGAACTTAAATTTTATGTTTACTTGAACAACTCCTTTTAGTGTACTCTAGTGAGGGGCCATCAAAGACCCACTTAAAGAAGAATTAATTATTAGTAAGATCTTAATTAGAAATGCATAAACCGCCTAACTTTTGAGTTAAAAATAAGAAAATTCATTAAATAAATCACGATGCAAGTATAACTCTATCTTAAGAGTTAATAACCCATGTAATTAGAAAAAGATAAGAATATGAATGATGAAAATGTAGTTAAGAAAAAGTAACCTTACCCGTGAATCTATTTAGGAGCAAATCCTTGAGGACGAGGTTAACTACCTTGCCATAGTTAGGTGAAGAAGATTCACCATAGTTAAATTCATGATCATTGTTGCTCAGGGCAGGTCAAACTGTAGGGCAGTGAAGTCTTATGACATCACCATAGTTTATCTCCCGCGATGAAGTGAGGCCTTATGGAATCACTATAGTTATGTCCCTCAAGAGGTGAAGGTAAACTCATTATAGCTTTAGATCATACACGAGCTACTAAATTCTCAACTGATCGCAAGGGTTAGTCATGTAATTGTCTCCAAGTGAATTCTAAAGTTTTGTTAGAAAAACCTAATTAAGGGCCCATCTAGGGGCCCATTTTTCTCTCTTTTCTCTCTCTTTGTATTAGTCTCACATCTTGGATTGGGATTTCTCTCCTTCCTCTTTTCCTATATAAATGTATTCATACTTGTAACTATCAATTCAAGAAGTATTCATACTTGTAACGAAATTTCGTCGAATGGGTTCATTCCGTTTGTCGTGTTCTGCAGACAAAGGGTCTTCTTCACCACTTGACCCGAGCTACCCCTGATGCTCCCTCCGATGACTGGCTTCGCGATGATGGTCGGGTCCAGTCCTGGCTCCTCAACTCTATGGACACCAAGCCCTACAGGATGGCCATATATCATGACACGGCCAAGGCCATGTGGGAGGAGCTCCACTCCTTTTACTCTGGGCACAACAATCTTCAACACTTATATGATATTCTCTTCGACCTTCAGAACCTTGCTCCTGGTTCTCCCGGTAATATGATCTCTTTCGTTGCCCAGGCAAAGACCCTGGTCGAGGCTTGGATTCAACATCAGCCTCCAACTACTGATCTAGCTACTCAACGGGCCCAGAAAGAGGCTGTCACCATCGCGATGATGATGTCTCGTGTTCCTCCCCACCTGCATAGTGTTCGGGCCCAAATCATTTCTTCCACGACGACTCCTTCATTGTCTGATGTCTGCTCAATGCTGCTTAGAGTTACGCCTCCTACTGAGGCTCCTCTTGGATTTGCACCGACTCTTCTTCAACAGCCTCTCCTTCTGACCCCCCCCCCTCCTGCTCGTAGATCTTCCACTCGAGGGGGCCGACCTCCGTCTTGGGGACGAGGACGTGATGGTCGTTCGTCTATGAAATTCACATATTGTGGTCGGGGTGGTCATCTTGAGGCTACCTGTTACAGCAAGCATGGGTTCCCTCCCCACCTTGCTGCTACTTCCTCTGCTGCTCCTGCTCCCACTGGGGCTTCTGCCCAGGATCCGACGTTCACTACCCGCCAAGATATCGATGAGCTCCGCACCCAACTCCACCAGCTACAGGGTGCCCTCGGCCGCTCCTCCGGCTCGGTTGCATCTTTTTTCTGTGGAAGGTATAAACTGTCTCTCTCATAGCCCCCACTGGATCGTCGATTCCGGCGCTACTCACTATTACCTCCCAGAAGCCCTCCCAGTATCTCCAGACGGCTCATCCTCCGTGTATCACTATGGCCAATGGTGACACCCTACCGGTCTCTGGCGTCGCTGCTCTCCAGCTTACCACGGCCCTTTCCCTTTCCTCGGTTCTTCACGTTTCGGGGTCTCCTTTCAATTTACTTTCTGTTAGTCGTATGACGCACGACCTTGATTGTTGCATAACATTTTCTCCTTCTTTTCTTATGTAGGATCACCGCACCCGGAGTATCATTGGTAAAGGGCAGCTTGAATGGGCTCTACATCTTGGATATCCCACCCACTCTTCTCTCTGTCGTCTCCACTGTCGATTGGCATCGCCGCCTTGGGCATGCTCCCCTTCCGATTCTCAAGCGGACTCTTCCTGATGTTCCTTTACGGGAGTTCTCTTGTGAATCTTGTATCTACGGCAAACAGCATCGTTCTTCCTTCCCCCCCTGCCTGTACCAGGAGTAGTACTTTATCTTTAGTTCATTCTGATGTATGGGGTTCTTAAAAAGTCCCCAGTATCTTTGGATTTCGCTATTTTGTCACTTTTATTGATGATTACTCGCGTACTACGTGGCTATATTTACTGCATGATCGTATTGAACTTACATCTGTGTTTCGTGCTTTTTTAACTGAGATGCCTACGCAGTTCGTCACCACCCTCAAAGTCCTCCGCACTGATAATACTCGCGAGTATACGGGTCGCACCTTCTCCAATCTCTGCACCGAATTTGACGTCATTCATCAAACTTCGTGTGTGTATACTCCTCATCAAAACGAGGTAGCCGAACGGAAGAATCGTCATCTTCTTGATGTTGCTCGGTCCATCATGTTTCAAATGCAGGTTCCGATTGAATATTGGAATTTTGCCGTCTCCACAGTCTGTCATCTCATCAATCGCCTACCCTCGTCTGTTCTTGACTTTGCCTCACCTATCCAACTCTTCTATCCTTCCACCAACCCCACCTCTCTCACCCAGCGGGTCTTCGGGTGTGTTTGTTATGTTCATCTTCTTGGCCCCCCTTCCGACAAACTTACTCCTCGCGTGGCAAAATATATGTTTGTTGGCTACTCCCTTACTCAAAAGGGGTATGTTTGTTACTCTCCTTCTAATGGCAAGCTGGTCGTCTCGACGGATGTCACCTTCTGCGAAGACCAACCCTTCCACTTACCATCCCCCACCTCGTCTTCCTCTCCTCCTCTTCCCCGGCTTGTCGTACCTGTCACGCCCTCTTCTCTGTCATCTCCTTCCTCCTCTCTCCCTGCCCCCCCCCCCTCGGGTTCCTACGCCCCTTATCCGTGTCTACACTCGTCGTCACTCCAAGGATGATTCCCTGCACCAGCTCCCTGCTCCCAGCGACACCCCGGCAACGGCAGATCCAACTCCCTCCTCTACAGCTCGTCCCTTGGCCAACTACGTCTCTCTCCATCGGCTGACTCCACCTCTCTATGCCTTTGCCACCTCTCTTTCCTCTATTTCTATTCCTAACACTATGCAGGAGGCGCTTCAACACCCGGGGTGGCGGGCGGCCATGGACGATGAAATGCGGGCTCTCTGGGCTAACCGGACTTGGGATCCGGTTCCTCTTCCTGCAGGCCAACACTGTGTTAGCTGCAAGTGGGTCTTTGTTGTTAAACATGTGGTGGATGACACCGTTGAGCTTCTAAAGGCCCTCCTCGTGGCCCGGGGTTTTACTCAGCAACATGGCCTTGATTATGAGGAAACCTTCTCTCCGGTGGACAAATTGAACACGGTCCGCGTTCTTCTCTCCTTGGTTGTTCATCGGCATTGGCTCCTTTATCAGCTGGATGTTAAGAACGCTTTCCTCAACGGCGATCTGCAAGAGACTGTTTATATGCACCAACCTCCCGGGTTTGAGACCACGGGGGAGTCTCGGGTCTGTCATCTTCGGAAATCTATTTATGGTCTCAAACAGTCCCCGCACGCTTGGTTTGAAAAATTCAGCAAGGTTGTCTGTGATATTGGCTTCATTCGGAGCTCGGCTGACATTTCTCTCTTCACCCGACACTGGTCAACCGGAACTGTGATCCTACTTGTCTATGTTGACGATATCCTCATTACTGGCGACGATACTACAGGGATACAAAATATCAAACAACAGTTGAACTCCGCCTTTCAGACCAAAGATCTTGACAACCTTCGGTATTTTCTTGGGCTTGAGGTTGCACGACGCCCTGAGGGTTTTGTGTTATCCCAAAAGAAGTATTGTATGGACCTCCTTCATGATGTCGGTTATTCTGGATGCAAACCTGCGGATACTCCTATGAACGCTAATCACAAGCTCTCGACCCACAGCTCTGACTCTGATAAGCTGCTTACAAATCCGGAATACTATAGACGCTTGGTTGGGAAGCTGATCTATCTTACGGTTACTCGACCAGACATCTCTTTTGTTGTGGGAGTTGTGAGTCGTTTTATGCATGCTCCTCGGACATCTCATCTTCAAGCTATCGAGCGCATTCTTCGATATCTCAAGAACGCTCCAGGACAAGGGCTTGTGTACAAGACATCCACATCTCTATCTCTTGTCGCGTACTCTGACGCTGACTATGTCGGATCTATTGATGATAGGCGTTCCACAACTGGTTTTTGTACCTACTTCAGTGGACATCTCATAACCTGCCGTAGCAAGAAACAGACTGTGGTTGCTCGCTCTTTTGCTGAAGCCGAGTACCGAGTTATGGTTGTTGTTGTTTTTGAGTTAACTTGGCTTGAGAGCCTTCTGGGAGACTTGGGTGTTCGTCTCTCATCACCGACGACCCTATTTTGTGATAGTCAAGCCGCAATATATATTGCCAAGAATCCGGTCTTTCACGAACGCACAAAGAATATTGAAGTTGACTGTCACTTTATTCGGAAAAAGTACAGTCAAACAAGATAGATTTGGAGCATGTTCCTGCTACAAACCAAGTTGCTGACATTCTAACCAAAGCTCTCTCCCGGCCGCTATACTACCAGTTTTTATCGAAGCTTGGTGCCTACGACTTGTACGCTCCAGCTTACGGGGGAGTGTTAGAAAAGCCTAATTAAGGGCCCATTTTTCTCTCTTTTCTCTCTCTTTGTATTAGTCTCACATCTTGGATTGGGATTTCTCTCCTTTCTCTTTTCCTATATAAATGTATTCATACTTGTAACTATCAATTCAAGAAGTATATACAAGGCTTGAGGCATCTTTTTACAAGTTTAAAGAAAGAATGGATGAAAAAGATAAATGCTTAAAGTCTGTGCCTTTAATAGAGCAGCTTTTTTAATTGGTCTTTCCAAAACTAGCTTGCCCCCATTCCATTTCTTTCCAAATGCTTATTTCCTAAATCTTTACTGCCAAAAATTTCTTCATGGCAGTAAAGATTTTATTTCCTCAAATTATTTTGTTTTCCAAATAAACTTATCTTCAAATATTCCTCCAAGTAACCTCCAAATTTGTTTTTATTCTTTTTTTGAATGATTTAGGTATCTCATGAATAAGATTTATGCGCCCTTATATATGTTAAGCTTGCCTTTAACATCCTAACTACTAATATTACCGGACCATTTTATTCATAATCTCATCGGGTGGTCAAGCCGAGAAGCCGGAAAATAAAAACTGGTATATGAAATGAAATAAATAACTATATGGTAAAGAAACCACGATGTGTCGCAGGATGCATCAATTTCTCCGGGTTGAGAGAGCTCGACCCCGGCGAGAACTCACAAAGACTAGCAACGGAGAGATCTGGGTGGCGTCATTGTAACTCGTTAGTGCTCATTCAAGTTGTCTATAATATCTCGTCCTCGCCATGAGACCAAGTAGCGTTGGTACGTCCCAAGGCGAGATCAAGGACCTGCTCTATATCCTATGTGGTGGGTGTCCGCACTGGTGCTAAGTATGGTGATATCTCTGGAGCTGAAATAGGTGGGTTGGGACTGACACTAGGCGGATCTCCATAAAATGGTGTCAGATCAGCTACGTTGAATATCGGTGAAGTAGCCAAATCTACGGGCAAATCTAAAAGGTATGCATTCTCACCTATGCGTTTTTGAACTTGAAAATAACCAAACTTCGGCAGCTGTAGCTTATGATATGTACCCGGAGTGAATCTTTGCTTCCTGAAATAAGCAAACACTCAGTCTCCTTCTGAAAAGTATAACTTCATGCGATGACGATCGACCGTGAATTTATATTTTTCAGAAACTGCTCGCAATTTATTAGCAATATTTTTATGCAATTCCTTTAAATAATCAATATGAGCTTGTGCATCAAAGGAAATACGTTCATGAGATGGAAGGGAATGACGATCAAGTAGATGAGCTATAAAGAACCCGTAACCAATCTCGAAAGGAGATTTATTAGTGAAGCAATTAGTAAAATTATTAAATACGAATTCAATTTGTGACAGTATATGATTTCATTGTTTTAGATTCTTCCCAGTCAAACACCTAAGGTCTCTCAAACTCCTATTAATGACCACAATGTCATCAGTCTGAGGGTGATATGCACGTCGTTATCTCGAGTTTGGTTCCCAATCGAGCCCACAGATTTTTCCAAAAATACCCCATAAAACGAGTATCTCTATCAGAGGTGATCGATCTAGGAATACAGCACTCGAGGTTTTCCTACACTGTATGAAAAGTGTCATTTTTTAAAAACGATCAACAACTACGAAAATAGAATCGACTTTCCTCTGAATGCGAGGAAGTCCTGCCATGAAGTCCATCGAAATGTCATCTCACGGCCGCACAGGTATCGGTAAAAGGGTGTATAATCCAGTATTTTGAGCATGCCCCATATAGAGCTGACATGTGGTGCAGTGCCTAATGAGTTCGATGACATCTTGTTTCATCTTCGGCCAATAGTATCGAGAGCTGGCGAGGTTCAGTAATTTAGATTGTAATATCCAGACAAGTGGAGCTCCCTAAATAGAGTCTCACAAAGGGGTTTATCGCAGATGCAAAGTCGTGTTCCCTTAAATAGATATCTCTCACTCACGACATATTGGGTAGTGAGATCAGTCCCACTATGATAACAAGAAGTTCAAATATCTCTAAAGAATGGATCTGCGGGTATAAATCGCGTTGGGAATCCAAATCAGTGATATAGGGTTGAAGGGCGACTAATAAATGAGAGTGACGACTAAGGGCGTCAGTCACTCGATTCGTGACACCAGGTTTGTTCTGCAAATGAAAGGTGAACTCCTGAAGGTAGGTATCCCACTTGGCATGTCGTCGGGTCTTCCTCTAAGATTTCAGGTGCTTTAATGCTTCGTGATTCGTATTCAACACAAATTCACGCTAAATCAAGTAGTGTCCCCAGTGGCGGAGAGCATGAACGATAACATAAAATTTTATATCGTATGCGAAATATCTAGCTCTTGCCTTGTTCAGCTTCTCACTAAAAAATATTATAGGTCGACTCTCATGACTCAAAATAGCGTCAATGCCTATAATAGATGTGTCACAGCCAACCTCAGATTTTTTGTCAAAATCATGCAACGCTAATACATGTGCACTAGTGAGTTCTTAAAAATGTGTGTTCGGCTTCCAAAGTCCAAATAAATAACCCTTTTAAGCAATCAGTCACAAGGGCAATCAGGGTACCAAAATTACTGATAAAAGGATGTTGGTTCATGAAATCCTCGAGCCTTAGTAATCGTCCAAGGGCTAGGCAAAGATTCTATCACTTTGACCTTCTCTCTATCAACTCTAATGTCTTTAGATGAAATGATATATCCTAGAAAGTTTAGACTATCAGTCATAAAAGTGCACTTCTTCAAATTTACATATAATTTATTTGTGCGCATGATCTCAAATACGTGACTCAGATAAATCAGGTGTTGATCAGGGTCAAGACTATAAATCAATATAACATCAAAATATATCACTACGCAGACTCCTATGAGTGGTTTAAACACTTGATTCATCACTCTCATAACTGTGATAGGAGCATTGAAGAGACCAAAAGGCATCACCAACCACTCATATAAACTCTCTTTGGTCTTAAATGCAGTCTTTCATTCATCCAAGGGTCGAATTTTAATCTAGTGGTATCCACTCTTCAAGTCAATCTTTGAAAATACGCGGATACCACTAAGCATATCATGCGTGTCATCCAATCAGGGAATCAGAAAGTGATATTTGATAATAATTTTGTTAATCGATCGACTGTCTACACACATACGCCAAGTCTCATCGTTCTTGGGAACTAGAAATGCAGGGACGGTGTACAGAGTCATACTCTCTCTAACGTGACCCTTCAAAATTAACTCGGTCACCTGCCTATGTAATTCCTCATGCTCTTTCGGACTCATACGATAATGGGGTAGATGAAGTAAGCTAACTCCTGGTATAAGGTCAATGCAATCCTGAATATCTCTCATCGGGGGTAGCTGATCGGACAACTCCGACATAATCTCAAAGAAACATCAATGAGAGGTCGCACTGTGCTAGAGATGTCTACAATAGAGGGGGTGGTAACATGGTCAAATAATATATAAACTACATCACGATCCTTCATCTCCTCCTGAAATTGTGGCCCAGCCAGTAATATGGTGATAGAGGGGAAGGATATCGCAGAGACAGTGGTAGGTGTTATGAAGGCCTCTCTGGGGCTCTAGGAACAAGACTATTCTTTTGAGAAAGAAAAACAATCTTGCGCTTATTGCGCTCGAAGGAATGAGAATTCTTCACACCGTCATAAATAACATGTCGGTCGTACTGCCAAGATCGTCCTAACAGGATATGAAAAACCTCGATAGTAGCAATGTGACACCAGACCGCATCCTGATACGTACTACCTATCGAAAAACTCGACGAGACACTGATGGGTTATAGGAATGATCGTGCTACTAGTGACCCATGCATGACAGTCTGTATGGTTTTCCTAGAGGTTGCGACTTCAACTTTAACTTATCAACCATGTGTTGAGAAACTGATGCATCCTCGGTCACACTCAAACATGCATAACGTCATCATGTGTCATAGAACTTTTATTATTATGCATTTATTTATTGTCATATACTTCTTTCAAGCACCTATTTTTTATTTGAAAATATTTGGCTCATCGGTTTGATCACCCGATGAGACCGTGAATAAATAGGACCGGTAATTTGGTAGTGAGGACGGTAAAGGCAAGGTTAAATTAATTAATGATGCATAAAATTAAATAGAGTCAAATTCATAAGTTAAAGATACCCAAGATTAATCATTATGGTAAAATACCCATCAAAAGGGAAATTCAAGGGATCTATTTGGAATGCAATATTCTGAAGACTAACATTAGAGAAGTAAATTTTGAGGAAGTAAATTTGGAAGGGACTTTAATTGGTAGAAAATTCAATAGCCCTCAATGTATTTAATTAGCAAAACCTAATGAAAAGGAGGACCGAGCTGAACAGAGAAACGAAATACCATTCGTTCCCTTTGTATTAACGGTGTCATCCTCCCTCCAGAAAGCCATGATCGCCCATATTCTCTCCCTCCGTCGAAGCCAAGTAACCACTAAAGAAACCACTGTCACCCTCCCACGCGAGTCCTTGAAGCGTACAGGTTGCTCGACGGGATTCCTTCTGTCGCACACCATCCGCAACTGCAATCGTGGGTCAGATCCGACGCCTCAGCATCGTCCCGCGCCGCCTCTGCCTGTTTGGTCATCGTCGACCCCACGGTTAACTCCGGCAACCCTTCCTTCCATTCCCTGTTGGTTGACGTCGCCGACAATCCCGCCCTTTCGTCAACTGGCAGCACTTCACTGAGCAACCTGTGCACCTCTGGACCTTGGGTTCATGCCTGTGGGGTAATCTCACCACCTCTTGCTACTCATGTTGGATTAATTTTCTGCGTCCTAATTAATTAATTCTAGCTTGTCTCAAACGTTCTTGCTGCCCAAATTGTCGTTTATCCCATAAATTATTACTTGTGAATTCCTGCTTGTATTTGTGCAGATCTCGCTTCGGCTCAACTCGGTAACTGCTCGAGGGAACTTCTTTTCAAACAACGACTAACGGATTTACTAAAATTTATCGTTGACAATAGTTTTATGAGCGAAAATTTTGATTTGGCCCCTCGACCTATTTTAAGAACTAAAATTGGTCGCATCAAAACATAATATTTTTGAAACTCTAATTGAGTCTACATCAATTTGGTATCGGAGATATTTAATTCGCTCCTATCGCGAATCAAGCGATACAGGTTTCAAAAAAAAAATTTAATAATTTTATTTTATAATTTTCATAATCCATTTTCAAAAAATTGTTTTATTAAATGTCCTTCTAAGGTAAACCGTTATTTGATTTAAAATTTAAATCTTTATTTTAAAATTCAAAAAAAGAGATCTTTCACTCACTCAAGTAATCCCTGGTTTTAAATAAATAAAGAAAAAAAGAATTTTAAATTATCATTTGCTTAACAACAACAACACTCAAGCATTTATCCCACTATAGTAGGGTCGGCTATATGGATCCTTTGTCTCCATTGTGCCCTATCTTTTGTCATAATATCATTTTCTTAAAATCAATTAAAATGTTTCTGAGAAAATTAACAACCACTTATTTTAAATGAAAAATCGAATGAGAAAAATAGAAGATAACGTCACCGCTCTGAGTACACAAATTCAAAATCTAACGAAATCAATTGAAGAGTAAATCGTCAGTGTCAATGAGAATCAGAGAAACATAGGTCAAGTGCTCACTGGATTACGTGCCACCGTTAATGTTTTACAGGCCAACCAACACCTAGGACTAAATTCACCGCCTCAAGTCGAGCACTGTCCAAATCACAGAAACTTGGAACTAGAAAACCCGAATCCACGACCTTTCGAACTAGTAGTCCACAACATAAAAGAGCAGCCTCGTTGCAATTTAGGGATAAAATTAGACGTCGGTGATTTTGAGGGGCGGTTAGAGCCTGAGGGTTGCTTAGATTGGTGTGATAGGATGGATCGCTTCCTAGTTTGGAAGCAATTGCCTCCAGGTAGGCAAGCAGTGTACGTCGTCCTTAGGCTAAAATGGTTTGCTTTAGTTTGGTGGTGACAGTTAGAGCGCTCTAAATTCAATTTAGGGTTGTCTCCCATCACAACATGGAATGAATTCAAGGCTCAACTTACGAAGCGGTACGCTCCCCATGATTATCTTCAAACTCTATCGTAGATTCCATAATCTACGACATGAGAAACCATCGGTAGACGAGTACACTGATGAGTTCCTTGTCCTACAGTCAAGGTTAGACCTTCGTGAGGATGATGACATGACTGTATTCTGTTATCTAAATGGGTTACATTATTCCATACGGGATCAGTTAGAGTTGCACGACTATCGCAATTTTGGGGAAGTCTCTAGTAGAGCTCGTAAAGTTGAGTCCTTACAGAATCGGACATCCGGAGTTAGGTCTACAGATAGATCTACATCGAGAGTCAACACTACCACCACTGCCACCTGCCAGAATATCGGATTTCGCTCACCCTCCTAACACTGCAGAAACTTCGACCCCCACCATCCCTTCCAAGGGTAAAGAGATCATTGGGGCTAAAGCCGACAATAGAGTGTTCTGATGCCTCAAGTGTATGGAGCCTGGGCACAAATCGTCTGAGTGTCTGCGGCGTCACTTGCCGATGTTATTGATTTTACTGATGGACGAGAGCCTGAGTATGGAGTGAACGTTAATGAATCTCACCCTGAGCCTGAGCCTGAACACGAGTCTGAGGATGTCATAGAAGTGGAAGGCGAGCACGCCGAACATTTAGTCTGTGTCTTACGTTATAATCTGATCACCCCTAGTGGGTCTACTGAAGATGACCATAGGAGACACGAAATTGTTTGCACCACTACACGTATTTAGGGGCAATTTTGTTTCATTATCATAGATAGCGGCAGTATGGAGAACTTCGTTTCTCAATGCATGGTCGACATATTAGGCCTGGAGACACACTCGTTAGAACAACTCTACAGTTTATCTGTAATCAATAGTCATTTGATTATGTCCATCACACATTATTACTTAGTGGAGTTTTTTATAGGGGTATATAGATAGAGTAATATGTCATATCGTTGTCGTGAATGTTTGTCACATCCTATTAGGGCAGGCTTGGCAATACGACCGGCAAGTCACGAATGATAGCATAAGGAAATCTCATTCCTTTGAACACGAGGGATGAAAGATTATTCTTCTTCCCTAGAAAAATTATCTTATTCCAAGGGCACACGAGAGGACATCCACGACTTCTAATTCACTTTTCGTTGACTCCACCGCGTTTCTACTTATCACATTGCCACCAGAATACCACCTCATGAAACAAGTCGTGATCCAGTTGTACCACTCACCCTACATGATCGAGACTCGGTTCCATCTTTATCGATTGACGATTGTTGAAGTGTCACCCACTCGAGTCCCCACACCTCACTATGTCGACTTTATATTTAGATATCACACCTTTATTTTGCCACACCATCTTTTGGGAATAGAAGAATTCGTGGAGTTGCGACAATATATTAACTATTTTATGTCAAAATTTTGGAACGTGTTATGGGGTCAAAAGGGAACCCAATTCGAGTTTAGCAGCGTTTATCTCTCTCTGACCGATGGACGAACCGGGTTCGTTAATAGGAGTTTGGAGAACTTTTTGGGCACCTAACTGAGGAGAATCTGATGCAATGGGATCTAGTACCTCCATGAGCAAAATTCATATTTAATAATTCTAAAAATCGCTCTCTTAATTTATCTCATTTCGAGATTATCTGTGTTACTCCGCCTACCTGACCGACATCATCCCTCAATCCGTGAATGTATTTCATTCGATGTGCAAGCTCACATTAATTATCCAAAAGAACTGCATAAAATTATGTTATGGCCCCGAATGAGCTGCGGTTCCGAGGACTCAAATACACCAGAAGACCCAAAGGAGCGCCGGATAAAGACCGGGCTGAACCATCCGTTCAGCCCGCAACTAATCAACAAGAGGAAGGAGGGCTGAACCACACCGGTTCAGCCCTCATTGGGGCCGGCCGGCCCTAGGGAAAAGGGGGCTCCATAAATACCCCTTTGCCCCCCTCTTTGAAGGCATGCAAATTATCATTCAGGTATTTCCTTCTTCTTCCTTGAAACCCTAGCCGTATTTTCCTTTTCCTAGTTCCTTCTTGCTTAGAACCCTAGCATTAGCATAAATTTGGTATCAGAGCCCCTTCCTGCGACCATGGTGACACGTACGGAGGCGGAGACGGCGAGATTGGCCGCCATCGAGGAGAACTATGTGGCGTTGACGGATTCGGTAGCGGCAATCGACGCAAGTCTGAAAAACTCGCAATAACAAATGGAGGAACGCTTCGATGAGAAGATGGAGGAGTTGAAAGCCCTCCTCTTGCAAAATCTGAAAGGGAAGGCCGTGAATGGGGCCGGATCGGACACGGAGGCGACAAACGCGGGGCACGGGGAAACCCGATATGCGGGAGCCAAGGAAACGGGGCGTCGGGCTCGGGAACGGGCGCGGGATTTCCGCCCGACGCCGCTCGCACGACGACGGCGCCGCTCCGGACCGGCGTGCTTCCAGGCGGACAACCGGAGGGCTGCGGTGGGTTCAACGGGGGCTTCGCTCCTCCTGGACGTGCGGCGGACAGCGCAGGAGGCTGCTGGGGGGCCGGCGGTGGATCTGCTTCAGCGTGGGGGTGTGAACCGCCTCTCCCGACTCCAGGAGGGCTGCTGCGGCAGGGATCGGCGCTCGGACAGCCCTGGAGGCCACAACACCAAGGATTTGGACTGTTTCGGCCGACCGGAGCAAATGCGGTCCCTCTCGGCGGCACCACGGGGTTCTTTCCTCCTCCTCAACGCCGCAATGCTCATAACGGCGGATACGGACCGCCAATATGGGACCGGGAAGAAATCCAGGGTGGAACCAGGGAGGAATGCAAGGAGACTTTGGGCAGCCCGGAGTAATGGGCCAGATGGTGGAGGTTGGGGAGGACCTAATCAGCGACCATACATGCAACCCAAGCGGACACGGATGAATTTCCCCAAGTTCAGGGGAGGGGATGCTCTGGAATGGATCCAGAAAACGGAGCTGTTTTCAAATATCAGGAGATCCCCGAGGCTCAGTGGGTACAACTGGCGGCTTTCCATCTGGAAGACGATGCATATCAATGGACGCAGTGGTTTTTGCGAGGACGCAACTTCGCTCCGTGGCCGGAGTTCGTGGAGGCCTTTTCGGCTCGCTTTGGGCCGCTGGAGTATGAGGACGTAGAGGCTACCCTTCAAAAACTGCGTCAGCGGGGATCCGTCACAGAGTACAGGACGGAGTTCGAGAGGTTGGCAAACCGCGTTACGTGGGGCGAGCAGACGTTGCTGAGTTGTTTCATCTCAGGGCTGAAGGACCACTTGCGGGACGAGGTCCATGCATACTTACCGCGTAGTCTGAGCCATGCCATCAGCATCGCTCGGATACAGGAAGAACGTTACAACAGACAGCGGAATCGGATGACAACCAAACCACCTCCGCCCCCGTGGCGGGACGACGGGAGCAACCCACGACCGTGCGTCCTACAGTGACCAGGCTGACTTGGCCGGAGATGCAGGCTCGGAGAGAGAAGGGCTGTGCTTTAACTGCGATGAGAAGTACACCAAGGGACACGCGTGTCAGAAGGTTCAGGTTTTCATGTTGCATGAGGAGGAGGACGAGGAAGAGCAGGTGGAAGCAACCGATGTGGGGGATCTGGATTTGGCAAATCTGGATTTGACAGAGTTCGGAGTCTCCTTGCAGGCGATGGAGGGTGTACGCCCCCGTGACGCTTCGTTTCACCGGCTGGGTGGGCAAGGAGCGAGTTACCATTCTGGTGGATAGTGGGAGTACCCACAACTTCATCAACCCCGCAGTCGCTTCGAAGGTGGGACAGACAATTGACAGGGAGGCAGCTTTCCAGGTGATGGTGGCAGATGGGAGTAAGCTCAGGTGCGAGGGGGTGATGAAGGGGGGGCGATCCGCGTGCAGGGCTACATGTGCCACACAGATATGTACCTGCTTCCGATCCGGGGTTCAGACATGGTGTTGGGGGTTCAGTGGTTACGACAGTTGCGGAGGGTGACCACCGATTGGGTTCGTCTGACGATGGAGTTTACACAGCAGGGGAAGGACTATTGCTTGCAGGGCATTCGGTCTTCGCCTTTGAAAGAGATTTCCGTGCGGAGCTTGCAGCGATTGGAGGAGCAGGGATCACCTATGGCCATGGTAGTCGGGGTGGAGGCCGGAGCCCAAGATCCACCGGACATTCCAGAGAGGATACAGGTACTTTTGTCACAGTTCCGAGATGTTTTCCAAGAACCACGGGGACTTCCTCCGCCCAGATTCAGGGATCACAGCATACAGACGAAGGAGGGGGCTGCTCCCCCGAACGTCCGTCCCTACCGGTACCCCTACATTCAGAAGGCGGAGATCGAGAAAAGTGTGAAGGAAATGCTGTCTACCGGCATCATACGTCCAAGCACCAGCGCCTTCTCCTCACCCATCATCCTGGTAAAGAAGAAGGATGGTTCTTGGCGTTTCTGCGTGGATTACCGCAACTTGAATGCTTCAACAATTAAGGATAAGTTTCCGATACCGATGATAGAAGAGCTATTAGACGAGCTGCATGGAGCGAGTTTGTTTACTAAGCTGGACCTCCGATCCGGTTACCACCAGATCAGAATGAAGACTGAAGACATCCACAAGACGGCGTTTCGCACACACGATGGGCATTACGAGTTCTTGGTGATGCCTTTTGGGCTTTCCAATGCCCCATCGACCTTTCAGGCCGTGATGAATGAGACCTTTCGGCCCCTCCTACGGCGATCGGTTCTCATTTTCTTCGATGACATACTGATATATAGTCGGACATGGGAGGAGCATGTTGAGCACGTGGCACAAGTTCTTACCATTCTGCGGCAGCATCAGTTTTATGCCAAACTATCAAAGTGCTCGTTTGGTCAGTCAGAGGTGGAATACTTGGGGCATCTGGTTTCGGCTCAAGGGGTCAGGGCAGACCCAAAGAAGATCGAGAGCATGGTAGGGTGGCCGCGGCCGACCAGCGTGCGGGCACTTCGAGGCTTCTTGGGCCTCACAGGATACTATCGGAGATTCGTGAAGGACTATGGTAAGCTGGCACGACCACTGACTCAGCTACTCCACAAGGAGTCCTTTTCTTGGCACGACGAAGCGGAAAAGGCCTTCAGCGCCCTCAAGGAGGCCATGACGACCACGCCAGTGCTCGCACTACCGGATTTCACCAAGGAGTTCGTGGTTGAGACGGACGCCTCCGGAGTGGGTATCGGTGCGGTTTTGATGCAGGAGGGACGGCCGTTGGCTTACTTCAGCAAGGCGCTGGCACCACGGACTCTGGGTCTTTCCACTTACGAGAAGGAGATGCTCGCTATCTTACATGCAGTGACTCTGTGGCGCCCTTATCTGCTCGGTCATCATTTTAAAGTGCGCACTGACCATCAGAGCCTGAAGCACTTCCTGGATCAACGGTTGGCCTCTCCCCTCCAGCAAAAGTGGTTGACGAAATTGCTGGGATATGACTATGAGATCGTGTATAAGCAGGGCAAAGAGAATTTGGTAGCCGACGCCCTATCCCGCCTTCCTGACAGTACTTCCTTCCTTCTCTCGGGGCCGTTGATTGAGTCCTTGGATGACATCCAGAAAGAGATAGCCTCCGACCCCGAGCTACAACCTATAGTGGAGGCCTTGTCGCAGGGCCAACCTACACCGCCAGGATACCAGCTAGTTGGGGGCATTTGTATTACCACGGGCGGGTGGTCATCCCTGCCTCCTCCCCTTGGAAGGAGATCATGTTACAGGAGTTCCACTCGTCTCCGGCCGGAGGCCATGCCGGAGTGCTTCGCACTTTACAGCGGCTTCGGGCCAACGTCTTTTGGAAGGGGTTACGCAGGGACACACAGCGTTTTGTGCAGCAGTGCGATATGTGCCAGCGACAGAAGTACGAGACGTCTTCACCAGCCGGGTTGCTCACACCACTGGAGATTCCCCAGCAGATATGGGAGACGGTCTCAATGGATTTAATTGAGGGCTTGCCCCGGTCCCAGAGCAAGTCCGTGATCTTGGTCATAGTGGATAAGTTGTCCAAGTACGGCCATTTCCTCGCTCTCAGCCATCCCTACACTGCGGAGACCGTCGCCGATCTCTTTGCCCGAGAGATAGTGCGCCTTCATGGTCTTCCGAGCTCCATCATTTCGGACCGCGATCCGACCTTCGTCAGCAAATTTTGGCAGGAGCTTTTCAGGTTGCAAGGCACCAAGTTACGCATGAGCACGACAAATCATCCGCAGACTGATGGCCAGACAGAGGTGCTGAATCGGGGGGTCGAGACATATCTTCGTTGTTTCGTCATGGATGAGCCTCGCACATGGACGCGGTGGTTACACTGGGCGGAGTACTGTTACAATACGTCGTATCACACGGCCAGTCGGATCACTCCCTTTGAGGCGGTCTACGGGCGCCCACCGCCTACTCTGCGCTCGTATGAACCAGGCAGCACTGCCCTACCGGCCGTGGACCGAGCTTTACGCGACCGGGATCAGACCTTGGCTCTCTTGCGGGACAATCTACGGGTTGCTCAGGACCGGATGAAGTTGCAGGCCGATAAGCACCGGACTGAACGGACCTTTCAGGTAGGGGACGAGGTCTTTCTCCGACTCCAGCCTTACAGACAGCTTTCGGTTGCTCGCCGATCCAATCAGAAGCTAGCCCCTCGGTTCTATGGGCCGTTTCGCATCACTCGACGGTGGGTCCGGTCGCTTACACGCTTGCCCTCCCTGAGGGCTCTCGTCTCCATCCCACCTTCCATGTCTCACTGCTGAAGAAGAAGTTGGGAGCGACAGCCACCGTGCTCCCCTCTCTGCCCGAGGCTACTACCACGGGGGAGCTGCGCCCCAGCCCTGAGGATGTTCTGCTGACCCGTTGGAAGAAACATGACACGGAGTACCGTTCGGAGATTCTGGTCAAGTGGAAGGATCTGTCTGCCGCACACAACACGTGGGTGGATTTCTTGGAGTTCCGGGAGTTATTTCCTGACTTCCAGCTTGAGGACAAGCTGCCTCTTGATGGGGAGGGAATGTTATGGCCCCGAATGAGCTGCGGTTCCGAGGACTCAAATACACCAGAAGACCCAAAGGAGCGCCGGATAAAGACCGGGCTGAACCATCCGGTTCAGCCCGCAACTAATCAACAAGAGGAAGGAGGGCTGAACCACACCGGTTCAGCCCTCATTGGGGCCGGCCGGCCCTAGGGAAAAGGGGCTCCATAAATACCCCTTTTCCCCCCTCTTTGAAGGCATGCAAATTATCATTCAGGTATTTCCTTCTTCTTCCTTGAAACCCTAGCCGTATTTTCCTTTTCCTAGTTCCTTCTTGCTTAGAACCCTAGCATTAGCATAACAAATTACTGCTAATATTTTGTGAGCAATCTTCGAACATTATAAACTCACGGAAGTCAGGTGATTGCTTATTACAGGAGGTTTGGTCCGTTTCTTGTTCAGAAGCGCATCAAGTCACCCGTCGAGGCTCCGAACATAGCACCAGTGACGACATCAGAACTCTTCGCTGCCAGTCTTTGCGAATTCTTGTCGAGGTCAAGCTCTTTCAACTCCGGGAGAATTGATGTATCATCCGTCGCACTCAAACATGCATGACGTCATCATGCGTCATGGAACTTTTATTATTATGCATTTATTTATTGTCGTGTACCTCTTTCGCACATATGTTTTTTTTATTTTAAGTTGTTTGACTTATCGATTTGACACCCGATAAGACCCTGAATAAATAGGTCTGGTAATTTTGGTAGTGAGGACAATAAAGACAAGCTTAAATTAATTAATGATGCATAAAATTAAATAGAGTCAACTTCAAAAGTTAAAGATACCCAAGATTAATCATTATGTTAAAATATCCATCAAAAGGGAAATTCAAGAGATCTATTTGGAATGCAATATTCTGAAGACTATTATCTGGAAAGTAAATTTTGGGATGTAAATTTGGAAAGGGCTTTAATTGGTAGGAAATTCAATAGCCCTCAATGATTAATTAGCCAAACCTAATGAAGAGGGGGACCGGGTTGAACAGAGGAACGAAATACCATTTGTTCCCTTTGTATTACCAGCACCGTCCACCCTCTGGAAAGCCACGACCGCTCCTATTCTCACCCTCCGTCAAAGCCAAACAACCACCGAAGGAAACGCCGTCACCCGCCCCTGCGAGTCCTAGAAGCGTACGGGCTTCTTGACGAGATTCCTCCAGCTGCACACTGTCTGCAACTGCCGTCGTGGGTCAGATCCAGTGCTCAACATCGTCCAGCGCCTCCTCCGCTTGTTTGGTCGTCGTCGACCACACTGTTAACTTCGGCGACCTTTCCTTCCATTCCATATTGGTTGACATTGACGACAATCCCACCCTTCTGTCAACTGGCAGCACTTCACCGAGCCAACCGTGCGCCACTGGACTTTGGGTTCATGCCTGTGGGGGTAATCTCACCGCCTCTTGCAACTCATATTGGATTAATTTTATGCGTCCAAATTAATTAATTCTAGCTTGCCTCGAACGTTCTTGCTGCCCTAATTTTGTTTTATCCCATAAATTATTATTTGTGAATTTCTGCCCATGGTTGTGCATATCTCGCTTCGACTCAACTCGGGAACCGCTAAAGGAACTTTGTTTCCAATAATAACTAATGGATTTGCTGAAATTTATCGTTGAGAGTAGTTTTACACGTGAAAAAATTTGATTTGGCTTTTCGGCCTATTTTCAAAACTAATATTATTCGCATCAAAACATAATATTTTTGAAACCCTAATTGGGTCTACATCAGAAACAAAGTTTTTCATACTACTGTTATATATGATGATGGAGCAAAATAGCTCTTATATATGGGCGATCATACCAAAAATATTGTTCCTCAATCAATCGTCTTCAGTAGAGGCTCTAGGGGTCATTAGACTGTGGTGGAGGACACAAACTAGCTGCTCAGGCTGCTCTCCTTCTACCTCTAACTCATTATCAAACTCGGTCCCAGGGGTCGGGTCAGGTTGGGAGTCAATAAGAAAGACCACATACTCAGGTTTTGAATAACTTTTAGAATCAAAGACGGCGACGAAGTGGCGTCGTGAGCAATCAAAAGACTTATGACCCGACTCCATACACTTAAAACATCTAAAAGTCTCAGGTTGTGGTCTAGTGCAGATAACCTCCTTGCCTCTAGAGGGTGCGGCAGGAAGTGTTGGGGTACTCATAGGTACTGTCGGATAAGGGGGTCCGACTAGGAGTGGAGGTGTGAGTAGGCAGGGGCCTATCAGTAGACCTAATCCCGAATGTTCATTTTTGTGAGGACTCTAGTCTACGGGCGAGACTCGAGATCTCTCTTAAGTCATTATAATCAAACGAGTGACAGGAACGGGACTCCACCCCTACGACCAACCGCGACAGTACCTTAATTGCAATAGTGCACAGGGGCTCCATGCCCCACTCAACTTTATCTCGGCCACGGCATTGTCCTGGTACAACGGCGCTCCCGTTGCTCGCAAATCCTTGAGTGTTATACTCCGCTCGTCGCTCATTTTTGCGATGTGCATGGGGGTTTGTGAGCAATAGGAAGAGCACACTTTTTATTGTAGGAAGAGACTTTGTTTATATGAGAGCACATTTTGTAAAATAAAAGAAAAAAACACATAAATTTTAAAAGTGAAATTTATTAAATAAAGAGGGGTAAAATCGAAAAGTGAATGTTTAACCAAAGGGTGTTTTTCCCTTTTAATATAGTATAGATATCTCTAATTGGTCTCTAATAGAATATAATAAGTCGTTCAGATAACGGAATATAGTGCTATCCTCATCCTCTCGGAGCTCGAGGCGAGACTGGAGTATTAGGAACTCGTTCGCGTACTCATCCACCGATAGTTTGTCATGTCGTTGGTTGTGGAACCTGCGACAAAGGTTTTTCAAATAATCGGGTGGGACGTATCTCTTACGCAATTGTGTTTTAAATTCATTCCATGTGGTGATCAGAAGCATACCTAAATTGAACTTATAACGCTCTAATTGTCCCCACCAAACTAGAGTAGACCCTTTCAGGCTAAGGGTGGCATACTCAACTTGCCTAGCTTGTGTAATTGCTTCCAAGTTAGGAAACGGTCCATCCTATCGCACCATTATAAACAACCCTCGGGCTTTAATCACCCTTCAAAGTCACTTACATCTAACTTGACTCTCATATTCCAACAGGGATGATTACGTTAGTTCGGGTCGGTTGCATTTGGTCTACGTCAAGGTTTAGTATAGAGGAACTCTCGTTTGGAATAGGGGGGGACGATTTAAGTGCATGGTGGCTTCAATATTGTGTACTTAATGTCATTTACCGTACTGTGGAACAATTACCCGATGTTCGAGGCGAGAGTTGACCACTCCCATCAAGTCGCTAGGAAGCATAGGCAGTAAGATGATCTACTGCACTTTTCCTTAAAATACTTGATTAATAAATATCACTATTTGTAATGGCTATTCGAAAAAACATCGAAATTTTAAA